>OZ010705.1:5315466-5915466 GCA_963932265.1 Thymelicus lineola | reverse complement strand
ATATAATAAATTATAGGAGTCCTTTCTTAAGCTAGTAATCGAATAGTTATTTGACTTTTGGGTTTGGTTGGATCTTTGCTTACAACGACAGAGATTTTAAAACAATAGATACCTACGTAATAGAATCTCACAGTGTAACAATAACTTTCAAAATTAATTACTCTTTAAAATCAGCATTGTACACCAGTAGAATGACAGATTTACCTATGTGTAATACGTGTCGTTGATCGTTCGCGCAAATTGCGGAAACCGCGCGAAATTCATTCATGAACCGGAGCTGACGTTTACAAACATGACGTCCTTAACGGAAAAAATAGACAGACGGGATGTTCGCGCGTTAGTTTACAAAATATAGACTAGGGTGGCTGCGGTAATCTTAAACAATGGATGTTGTCAAAATCAATGTTTTAGACTGATACTGGATAGTCTGGATAGTGGATAGTAAATTGTTTAACCTTACAATAATAATAACGTCAACTTTCTTTGAGAAACTGACGGTAGAGAGTATTTTATTAATATTATTATTGTTTTTGCGTTGGAGCAGATAATAATTAAAATACCTATTATTCCAGTAATAAAGGATTACTTAGTAGCTAAACTTGTGTTGGAATAATATATAAAAATTCTCAAAATAATATATAAAAAATCTTTACGAAACATGAAATTCAGTGATGAGTTCTGTAAATGCAGTGAAAAAATTGAAATAAAGAATCCACACGTTCAGCAACAGAACTGCGCTGTTAAGTAATAGGTACACGTAGAACTGGCGTCTCGCATGACTATTATCGTAGCTAGTGTGTAATTGCATGACGTTCATCGTTTTTTCTTAACCAACACATCGGTAACTGACACTGGCCGGTAGGAATGTCTTCGCTGCATTCACGAGTAAGAAAAAAGTTAAGATTCAATTTCGCGCCAACGCTTCCGCTATGATCGCGTGATGAAAATGATGTATTGGTCAAACGACTTTCTTTCACTTTCATTTGAGAATAAATCGCGCTTTTCTTCATTGACTTTAGACTTCCTCACTGTTCCTAGTAGATAATTATTAAAATTAATTTAAAAAGTAATTCATTCAAAGTGGGAGTAGGTCTAGGGTAGACTCAAGCCATTCGACGTGATCTTCAAAGTCACCCAGAGAATTAAATCAACAAAAACACAGGAAGACGTAGCCGTTAACCTCTGCGCGATATTTAAATGGATCTTTTAGTCCCCACACATCACAACTATCGTATTTGGATACGATATTTGTATGCGGCGATATCGGTTCTTCTGCCTGTGTCAATATTGTTAGAGCGGCCGATGACCTCTCAATTGCATCGCGCATGATGAGAATAACGTATCTTTTGTATTGTGTCTCTATTTGGATATTAGTGCGTCTACAGTAGGTACCTACTATAGGTAGGTACATATTGGCTTAGGTACCTGAATTGTTTCTTAATATAAACAACACATTTGAATAAAACCCTTTGAAAGATGCTGAATATAAATGCTAAGTGTCTATTATTTAATCTTATCTAGTGTCTCATAAATTCACATACATTGTACAGACTACTTATTTTATTTAACTACATATAAAGTAGTCCAAAATCCAAATGGCGAACTCAATTTATTTTAAGTTGATAGGTTGTTTAGTACTTAGGTAACTATAAAATTTAATATAATTCCTTTTATTCCTTTCCTTTCTTCTTTCTTGGCTGGCAACACATCGGTGATGCGTATGGTGTGACTGATTTCGATCAGTGACGGGGCCCAATATTACCTAATTACAACCAGGTAGGTGGCTCATCTGCTTAATTGTCGACTAAGTGCCTAAATAGATAACTACTTACATAATACTCATAACATAATTGAAATTACATAAGTATCTACTTACCTGTCTACGATTTACGTCATAAAGGGGATTGGGATAGCTTATTTAAGTTTTGAACATTCTACAAAACAAAAACAAAAAACGTTTTTGCCATATATTTTGATATATTATTTTATTTTTGTTTAATTTGTACATTATTGAACTTCATAATAAAAGTAATTACGCAACACAAAACCGTAAAAACAAAAAGTAAATAAAAAGAAATAAATTTAAATTATGACGTATCCTCATAATTCTCCGTAATGTTTTTGTTTAAAGGTGAAGTTCTTTTTGCATTATGGCATACATAAATGTTTTTTTTTATTTCTGATTAGTAGATAACGAATTTAAGATTTCGAAATGAAAAAATATTACCAATTTATTTTTTGTTTTTAACCTACGTCCTACATTACAAATTTGTCTATGGCAGAATAGGTACTTATACCTACCTAATAAACATTCAATGATGGTGAATAATATTATACGAGATGGAAATCTAGTGCAAAATATTTTTCTTTGCAACTAATTAAACCACTTGTGTATACATACACATAGGTATTTATGATACTTTGCAGAGAGCGTAGATTCTTTGTGTGCGAGGCATTCACCTCTGTTAAGCTGTTCTGTGAGTGATTGGAATCAACGGAGATATTATAGTTTATTCTTAATTTACTAATTTATACGTATTTACCTACTTAGAGTTTTTGAAGTGAAAACTTCTTTTTTGTATTTTTGAGATGGGATAAAACCATAGGTACAGTTCACGACCGGATTTTAGTCGACAGCTACTTGTGGCGCCATCTCTAAGAAGAGAAGAAGAGAAGATGCAAGAGAAGTAAAGAACTATAGTAACTTAATTTACAGCTCGTAATTGTAGTTTACATATACTTTACGCTTACTAAAAATGTAATGAATAAAAAACACTACATTTAAAAGTACTTCCTGCACAATAAAATATTTTCTGACGATTTTTAGTTAAATACTTATAAATGCTTTTATAGTAAAATAAAACATAATATTGTAGGATCACAATTACAACATACATTTAAGTAGGTAGGTAGGTACGTGCTGCATTGGTAGGTAGGTGGATATCTGCATTCGCACATGTTTTCAGGGTTTCGATGTAAAATCGGAACCCTTATAATGTAGTTTCATAGTGGCAAAGCGCCGAAACCCTTTGTGCTAGAAAGATGTAATTTGACATGGATATATAAAAATACATATTATTTATTAAAACTCCAGAATCGTAGAATAAAATATTACATTTTTTTTCAGGGTACCTTCGCTACAGATAACTTGAAGATGAATTTTTTATTCGTCGCTTACTCTATAGTATGGGACACTATGGGGTATCGTTGAAAAGTTCTTCCAAAAACATTATGGGTCTTATAGGATCATTTTTGGAATTAGGCGTTCGTTTGCGAAATATTTGGCTTAAAAGTGCTTATTTTGGTTAAAGTCAATTTAGTGTCCCCCCCCCCGTTGGAGAAGTGAAAAATTTTTCAAAAATAGGTTATTATGATGGACCTAGATATGGTACCTACTTATTACAAAATATCGAAACAGACGATGTGATCATGTGAACTAACTGCCTTTATCAAATAAATGTGGTTTGGCAAACAAACTTATCGTGGTCGACGGGTAGTGGTAGAAAACCGCTATTAAAATACACTATTATAATATTGTATTATACAATAAATAAACTATTTTAGTTAAGTTTACCTCTACACAAAAACGAATGTCATCTACAGCCTTTGAAACCATCCAACCGATGTGCTCATATGAAGACGGTTTGAGACCACTAAAACAAAGCATTATGTACATTTTGGATTTTCCACTTTTTTTTACTTAAAATTAGTGAATGCTTGACCAAAATCCCACTTGATGGTAAGTGTAGATGTGGTCGAGAATGGTGAGCGCATTAACTTAGTAAAAGCCTATTCACTCCTTTCTTGAAAACATCGACGTCATATGCAGGTGAGAACGCGGACGCAGGACGCGGACGCGTCGTCCATACCGGCGGGATGTTCACGATATAAGGATGGATACCTGCCGTGCGTCGTGTCGTTCGAAGGAGAAACGAGGATGGAGGAATTATCTCAAACAATAGGCTAGTTGACAAAATTTAGAAATTAGTTTAAAACTATAGCTTAGCATCTATTTCACCCCAAAAATATGTTATTCTAAGAAAAATAAGTCTTTTACATTAGTATTTTGAGTTTTTAGAAATGAACTTGAAATTGACCGCGAAAAAGGCCAAGACTGTCATGGCGTTTTGAATGACGTCACACCTCGCGAAACAGCCGTGTTTGTGTATGACAGTCAATTGTGTTTTTTAATAAATAATGAATTCCTCGTATTATAAATACTGTATAGTGCCCCAATGTAAAAGTACAACGATAAAAACGCCAAACAAATTATTCATATACGTTCCAAACAATAAACAAATACGTAGGAAGTGGTTAAATATGGCAAGGAGGCAAGATGCTCTTACTTTATCAACTGATTCCACAATTTATTTCTGTGAAGATCATTTTGATGTAAGTAATAAACACAACTTGATGTATCTATTTATAAATGTATAGTAAAAGAAATGAATTTTGCAAAATCTACCATAATATACCACACATAACCTATAAAATGTTATGACTTGAGTAGGGTTTTATGATTTATTTGAGTTAAAATATTATTTTCGTTTTATAAAATGTAATAATTCATACTCTTCTTATTTTTTTAGTTGCCAAACGATATGATTAATTATACAGAGTATCATATTATGGGTAAACTTTGTTTGTTCTTCACATTATACTTACACAGAAGTTTTAACATTGCGGAATTCCGATGAACAAAAGTCGGTGTTTATTGCAAAAAATTTGCCAAGCATAACGGCGTCAATTTTCGGCAAATTACTGCTATTTGCTTTGTTAAATCCTGATTCCATAGCAAATTATATCTGTCTTTCAAAATTAAACTAAAAACGAACTGTATTAATTTAACGAGAATTGCTGAAAACTCCAAATAACCTGTTCATTTTATACGAAAATGACAGCTACAACGTAGTGTTTCGCGAGGTGTGACGTCACGCTTCCATGCGCTTCACTGATTGATGTTTAATGTCACGTGATTAAACGCCTCAATTTGTCGATTTTATTTTCCAAAAATATTATTAATCTTTTATTATTTTAATAGAAAAGCTGCATTTTTGTTTACTAATTATCATGGTTAATCATTAGAAACTCTAAGCCATTCGATTTATTCTTAGTGGAAACAAGCCTATTCCTGTGCATACTCCAAAATGTGCCCTATAGAAAACCGAGAGGCAGGCTACTCTGCGCCTGTGCACGAGGCTTTGCAGATTGGTCTCAACCAGATCTGGGTCACCAGTGAGCCTCTTCGCACACCTCTCCATCGAATCTAAGGCAGAGTGGTGACATTTGACGGCGTCATTGGCTGCATCTACCTAGATGTGAGAACAATACTCCATACATGGCCGAGCCTGAAAATTTTCCCATACTTTTCTTTTTCCCATCTTTTTTGCGTAGTGGAACACGCCAGGTATCCTCTAGTAGTTTAATATAAGGATTAAGGCTTATCGAATACTTAATTTAAAAGGATAGATAAAGAAGTCTGAGAAATGGCCATAAGTCCGGTAAATTTCCATAACCCTACTGGCAAATTGTAGTTCGAACATTTTCGTAGTCTTTCAGACATATTTCCACCCAAAGAAATCCTCCTCAATACCTCAATCAGTCTGATACCACGCTGTAATAAAGTGATTGTAGATAAATAAATATTCATCTAGACATAGGTATGTGGCCAGGTGATTAGTACATCCATTTCCTTCATACATAATGGATGGTATGCAGTTATTCTGTACTGAGCAGCTGTGAAACAGATATGTTGCATGCTTGTTTGCATGCACTTTCAAGGGCTGATGGATGGATGAATGGATGGATAGATGGATGCATAATGAATGCTCGAAAACATAATAAATAAACTTCGAACAAATGTTATTTTAAAGGAATTGGTTTTTGTTGTTATCGTAAAATAACACTCTGTAAGCCATGTCGGAGGCTTTCGGGCGAAATGAAAACTTCCGACGACCGACGCTCGGGTTGGCCACTAACCCCTCTCAGGCTCCCCTAATCTAGGCCTCCTCAATAGGAGAGACCCGTGCTCAGTAGTGGGCCATTTATCTTAGCCTTTCTTATTAAGATCCAAAGAGTACCTAGTATCATATAATTAAACCCTATTTACCAAATACATAATATTTAAAAATAAAACTATAAGTTAAGTGGTAGAAAAACTAAATGAAGAGATAATACCTCGTAAATGGTGTGGGTTGTGAAACGTTAAATTTAATTATAATCTGCGTTCTGATTGCGATGCGAGTGAGCTACCGTATCGCCTAGAAACTGTGCGGTTTTGGCAAGATGTATAGCGAATAGAAGAGCCATGGTCCATGTTAACATTTTACCATCCTTATGTAAAGCTGTGACGTTACTTGGATGTGATATGATTCTGATTGAAAATAATTCGGGTGAAAATATCTGTCAAGAAATTTTATATTATAATAAATCAATTAAAGTTATAATAAATCAATGTCGCAAATATTATTAAATTACTTACTTGGAGTATACATTTATTTATATTATTATTTATTACAGGTATTAGTGATCGTGTCCATTATCATTTATAACTTAGGTATAAGTGTCATTTTTTTATGTCTAACAAAATTAATCATGCAAATGTCAGTTATTTATCAGAGTTTATGTAAACTATATGTAACCTATAATATATTTGAGTACTCGTATATTTTTGTAATGAACCGATTGCTCAGAGCAAAGCTATGGTAAGTTAGTGGGTTCATATCAACACCCTATGCCTCTTCTATTCCTTCTAACATCATCGTCACGCTCAGTACCCGAGTATCAAGGTCTTCAATATTAACTCATCTCAGTGCTTTGCGAAACTTATTATAATATCTGAATGTCATGTGTAACTTGACCCCTTTTTACACTCATTACCGCACCTGTTAATTCGTTTCTTAATAAACTAGGTATTTAAACATTATAACAAGTATAACGTCTTTAATTGCAAATGTTTCTCAATACCCAACTATTCAGTCTAATAGATTATCTTAGCAGGCATTTCTAAAGTACTTTTATTTGCCTGATAAGAAAGGCACTGTGTACGGTTGTAGATTATTACTGTGAAGCAAAAGCATTAAGATTTACATAATATTAGGTAAGTATTAATACTAAAATTGTGAAAAATCTTTTATTTTGATATTTGTATGGCGCCCCAGCCCCAGTTTGCACGAGGTTAGGAAGTGCAGGAAAATTATAAAGCTAAGGTGAGGTTAAAAGTAAAATTTCATTCTCAGAGAGAAATAAGCGGATAATGCCTTCTTGGCGGGCAATGCAATGAGTTAAATGCACTGTCTGATGGTAAGTTGTCACCGTCGCCATGGACATCTATACTAATATTATAATGAGGAAAGATTTGATTGTTTGTTTGCATTGAGTAGGCTCCGAAACTACCGAACCGATTTGAAAAATTCTTTCACTGTTGGGAAGCTACACTATCCCCGGGTGACATAGGCTATATTATATTTGTTTTTAGCACTTTTCACGAAGCGAAGCGAGGGCGATTTCCTAGTCAATAATAAATACCAAATGCCTCATCAATGCGTTGCCGACGAAGACAAAAGAAAGATTAGTTATAAATTATTTCCTTTGGGTTCATAGTATTTGGGTCTGCATGACTCATTTTACTTATAGTTCTAAGTACTACTTACGTCAATTTAGAGCCAACCGTTAATTTAAGAATTGCACAGTAATTCCCTGATTGCCGTGCTTGATTGACTTCTATGTTCCATAAGCTGCTCAGCTAATTAACAATAAATGTGGCTTATCGAAGAAATAACACTGATGAGGCTCATTTTAAAATGGCTATGTTAAAATTAACCATAATAAGTGAAGGGTTTTTAGGGTTTCAAAGTAAAATCGAAACCCTTATAGTTTCGTCATGTCCGTCGGTCCTTCCGAAGCAAAGCAACAAAACCCTTAGTGCTAGAAAGCTGTAATTTGACATGGATATATATTTATTGAAACTCCAAAATCGTAGAATAAAATATTGAAAATCATTTTTTTTCAGAGTACCTCTCCTAGAGGTAACGTGAGGATGAATTTTTTATTCATTCACGTACTCAATAGTGTGGAGTATCGCTGAAAAGGTCTTTCAAAAATATTTGGGTTTTCTAAGACCATTTTTGGATTTAGGGGTCCGTTTGCGAAATATTAGGCATTAAAGTGCTAATTTTGGTTAAAGTCAAATGTCCTCCCCTGCCGGCTAAACGGTTGGAGTTGGACAAGTGAAAAAATTCTCAAAAATTGGTTATATGGTGAATTTACAAGGAAAACTATCACGGCTATGTTAGCATAAGTAGTTAATGATTAATTGTAGAGTCAGCGGCATGTTGTACCGGATTCAGTCGAAACCGGTCCACTCCCGCTGACATTGCTCACCCCACAATCGGCCGGGTCCTCTAGGACCCGCCACCCAGTCCACGTGAAGCTGTAAAGGCCAATAGGGCCAGCAACAGCAACAAATTATTCGAAAACAAAAACAAAAAAAAGTCGATAAACTTACTACTTCGGAACCCTACATTGCGCGTGGGCCGTGGCCTGACACATCAGCTTTATTAGAGAAATTTTTTAATCAAATAAGATGTCTTAATTTGTGATAATATGATAAAATAACTTGCATATAAGCAGGTATTTCATACTTACCTCCATCAAATTATATTATTTTCGTTATAAATTTTCCGTATATTTAAGACTTCGTGATTAATGAAACAAGTGAAGTGTAATTATCATAAGACGAAGATTAGATAAGCACAAGAGTACATCACAGATCATTTAAATTAATAATATGAACCTTACAACTAATGATTAAGAGTTTAAAATTGACCAGAGGTAATAGATATGCCGTAGTGACGTAAACTTGATTTCTATATTAATTACGTAATACATTGGGCTACAGTCTTCTCTTTCATAACTGACATTGCAGAATGACATTGAAAATGTTATCAAGAGGTACCGATGTGCCGATAGTTGGCAAAACTTACCGTTAATTCAAAGAGCACTAGTCAGAATGGCGCACATTACCTATATTGGGCATATGTCTTCAAAGGGCTGATAAATA
Source organism: Thymelicus lineola (assembly GCA_963932265.1). NCBI lineage: Eukaryota > Metazoa > Arthropoda > Insecta > Lepidoptera > Hesperiidae > Thymelicus > Thymelicus lineola. The sequence continues at coordinate 5,906,405 of OZ010705.1, read as the reverse complement.
GATAAAAAGAAGTACGATAAAAGATTAATAATATAAGGTTAGGTACCTTACCTTACTGTTATTATTATCTTTCTGTAAAGTCTGGCTGGCTAGCGACAGCCACCAAGAGGATGGCAATTCTCTTGCTAAAGTCAGCCACCGAACGATTCATTTCATTGTGCTCCAGCTTGAGAGAGTGTGAGCTTGGGAGTTTCTTTCTTATTTTCTCTCTCTATTTTTTTAGTCGGCAACTTACCTGTCGGCAGTTTACCTGTATATAACTCCAGCCGTTTAGCTGGCTTCGGGGGGGGGGGGGGGGGGGGAGACACTTGACTCTAACAAAAATTTGCATTTTAAAGCATTTCTCAAACGGACCCTAAATCCAAAAATGTTCTTAGAAGACCTGTAATAGTTGTGAAATTCATTCAACAAAAACCTCGAAGTACCTACACAAAGTTACGCTCAATCTTACTAGTTCCTCGTACTCCTCGCAGCGTCGCCGCCACAGAACCAGATAGGTAATTCGCGAAAGTGGCCAGATGTCTGCGCGTACGCAACCTCCGCAGCGCATGCGTAATGTCCTGTCAAACTTTTCTCCAGAGGTATTTCGATCACTCATCTTTTGGTTGCGAGTGTTGCCACTAATGACGTAGACTTATTGTTGTGGTTATGATTCATTATAGGACGAATGACTTTCGTATATTATGTATGTATTGATCAGTATGAGTTTACATTTTGTGTCTCGTACCAAAATGGGTCGTGTACTTTACGTATGACTTCAAAATGTGCAGTCAGCGCTTGTAGTAGGCAGTCTAAATAATGATAATTTTGCGGTATCAACCATGCCACTGATCATATAATAGTTCATTAAAATGTAGGCTTGATATTCTTGACACTTCGAGCGGTATCTCGATTATGCGGTGGGTTCGATTCCCAATGTTCTATTTGTGGTTTATAAATGTTTGTTCTCGTGTTTTCGTTGTTTGTAATTTCAATTTTCATTGAACCACAGAACTCAAAATCGAGATCTGATGGTAGATCAACATTTAATCAGACCTATTTCTCTATATTACTTGGTTAATCCATTTACGGTGTAGTTGTTCAATATTACTTTTAACAACATTATAAATTACTGGGGTTATTTAGTTAATTTTTCGCAGTCGGGTTTTTTTTATTATTTTATATATTTTTTTATTGTTTCAATTTTGATATACCCAGTTTTCACTCCCACAATGAAGACGAATCTAATGGCACCTCTAAACTCTGAAATCGATCAAGCCGTTTAGGCTACAGAGTGTGCCAAAGAAATATACATACATACATACACTCGAAAAACATAACCCTCCTTTTGGTGCAGTTAGGTAATAACAAACAATTGACCAATTCAGGGCTTTCTCGTTATTCATTCATGATTTAAACGTAGGAAGTGATGACAAATAAATAATTTGTGTTGTATAACATGTGCGTGACCTCCTTTATTAGTGTTTAGTGAACTTGTGAAATTATTAAATGAAGTATTCATTGAAAAACTTTTAACTAGGGATTATAATAGAAAGATTGAATGCTTGGCTTTAATCCAATTATAGGCACCCCACTACTGAGCACGGGTTTCTCCTGTTGAGGAGGCCTAAAGCATACTCCACCACGCTGCGAAAATTTAATGATTTCTTAAATTCATGTAACAGCTGACCAGAGGATTTTCAACAATAAGGTTAAAGGTGTTATTTTGGGTGGTGGAATATGGCCTTGTTGTTTTTAATTCTTTAGACCTAAGCAAAGTAATTATTCGTGTAAAAGTTTATCATTTTGAAATTAGTTTCTTTAACAAGACTGGTGACTTTAATTACAGTTCTTTGGTGCTCTTGTTTATCGCTATCTTAATTTAAAGAACAATGCCAAACTGCCATACATAGTTTTATTTCATTTTCAACTTTAGTGTCTTAAAATAAAATAAAAAAATAATAAAAATCGCCGCTTTGATTTCTGAGCTTAGATATATAAGAATTTTCAACAGATACACCCCAGAACAAAAGTATCGTATTTTGAGATTGAATTCTTATAACCATTGAGTCATAGAGTAGGGGAGACTTACGGCTGCTTGTAATTTTTACCATTATTTTATTTTGACTTTTTTTTTTATTGACAACCGGAAATGGAAATTTGACATCATTACATTTGTCATACCAACATTTATAACGAAATTCTGTCTGTAATATTGGCCAGAAGTATTCCTATATCTTGCTTGATACAAGCTATGTATCGAAGTGAGTGCCCGAATGAAAATGGACATTGTTGGCATCACTGTTATTATAGTCAATTCATCACTTATTAATAAAATTATTTTACGCTGGGTAGTTTTAAAATACGAGAAAAAAAAATTGAATTGCTTCGGTATAACTGACGTTTTAAGACGCTACAAAAAATAAAAAATAATTTTTGGGCATTGTTCTTTTCTCCGTATAAACCTTTGTTGTACCACAACTTAATAGCTATATGCAATTAATTTCTGAAACTCGTAAACCAGTAAATAACATTTTTTTGCAATATTGTGTACTTAATTTTCACAATTTAAACTTACTTTTGCAATATCAAGAATGAATATCTATAATAATAATAAGTGGCGGGGTGAATAGCCAATGGCATGGCTTACCGATTGCTATCTAGTCCTAACAACCGGGATCAACGTTTTAACGTGCCTTAAGAAGCACAAAACGCTCAAGAATTATTCTCCAGTAGCATCACCCATCCACTTCCCACAATCTTCCGCGAAACTTTTTTTTTCCATGGAAATAGGCAACAAACGTGCAGACTATCCACCAGACGGCAAGTGATCGTCACCCATGGACATCAGTGACATCAAAGGAATCACTGATGCGTTGCCGGCCGAGAAAGAAAGAAGACAAAGAAATAAATTTTGAACAAAATCACTCTCATCTGCTTTTCATATCGCATCTTATTTAAATACTCTTGTTTTACAACACTGTTCAAATAAATATTCCAGCTATTTAATTACAGATCAGTATTAGCATCGCGGTAATGAGTGGTTGTGCAATTGTCATTAGCATTCGTCTCAGCAGCCCACCAGCACAGCCCACCATTACTTAAGACACTTTCTCTGTGGCGTCCGGCTTTGTCGTCCTGTTTTATCATCAGGGTAAGGCCATTACATAAAAGTCTATATTATCATGTCTAGAAAATGTTACATAAAAGAAAAAAAAGGAACATAAAAGTAAAAGACTTTTCAAAAGATGCTAAAGTGACGCTATAATGTTGAGAACATTTGAGCTCCAGCTAAAAGATTGTATTTACTAAATAATCTATCGATTAAAGCAAATGTAAATAGTAAGTCCAATATGGAATACTGGATATGAAAGTAAGAAACACCTGTGTGTAAAGTCCATCCACAAATCTTAAAGACAAAATTGACGGTGCAGTTTCGGGTGCAAATTAAATAGTGATGACCATATACCGGAAACCGGAAAATATTCGCAGCTTTTATGGTGGGTCGAATATTTGTATGATTATTGAGTATCTCTAAAACTAATATAAAATTAAGTTTAACCAACCATATCATACACAATATATCCATAATAATCCATAATATATTATCATAATATATATCCATAATACATTTATATTTACTAACTGAATTTAAAAGTTATTCTGCTTACTAGAACGAGTATTTGGTATTTGGTTATGTTTACATTCGGTATAATTATAGCTAATTTTATACTATTTAGCCAAATACTAAAAAATATCTTCGTAGATATGAGTGTCGCTTCTAATATGACACTATTCTTACGACTTAGTTTACGATTCAAAAAACCGAAAATGTACATCGCACTTTAGCTGGTATCATTATTTCGAACTTTGACATTAGTGGTCTCTAAGATTTGTGGACAGGGTTTAGTGTCTACGCGGTGCTACGTCGTAGCAGTAGAGATAATGTAGTCAAAACCAGAAATTCCCAATCAGCTATGAGCGACTTACTGTAAGACTCGCACTTGCTAAATATTTGAAGGTAAATGTTTAAATTTGTATTTTTTCAATACAAAAGTATGAATTTGTTTCTTCTACAAATTTTTGACGCTTTATCGTTGAAGAGATTGAACAGAGGAGACGGCGAGAGGAAGGAAGAAACTTTTTCTCTATTTTTACCTGAGAAGAGCTCGGTCGGGCCAGGTACATGATTTACCATACTGATTTAGCGAGGGATTGTAGAGAGGGCAGTGACCACGCAGTGACCAACCTTATATTAAGGATTTATCGGTAACGCAATTCATTAAGACAATTTTATGTATCGACGAAATTAATTTTATTACATAAAAATTTTTACTTTCTTTCCTTCTATAATACCTTCTTCCTTTCAAGCAAGCTTTGTTACTGATGATCATGCGACGGTGGCCACTAGCAATCAGTTGGATCTTCAGTTCGCTAGTCGGCGTGTTCTTAGGTACATAAAAAATAGTTAACCGTGAAAACTCGGTATTACCCAATTTTTTATGTGATTTATGCAAATTCATAATGAATAGAATTTCGACAATAGTTTAACATTGGCGAGAAACACTTGACAGTTGAAACAGTTGAAACCAAAATGACACACAGTTACTTATTGGTAAAGAAAAACTCGCTAAGGTGTTCGTTTCTTGAAATCATCGGTTGGGGTCAATGGTCATTGGTCACGTCGTTAGTTTTCTAAGAACAAATACAGGTGATTTACACTAGACTTTTCCTGTTGTGATGCCTAATTGCAAGAAACTGGTAAATATGTTTGCGACTAAACAAAATACTATAATATAGTTTGTTGGATAAACGTGTTAAATACTAAACACTAGGAAATCGCCCTCGCTTCGCTTCGGGAAAAATAGTAAAAAAAATATAATATAGCCTATGTCACCCGGGGAGAGTGCAGCTTCCCAACAGTGAAAGAAGTTTTCAAATCGGTTCGGTAGTTTCAAGCCTATTCAATGCAAACAAACAATCAAATCTTTCCACTTTATAATATTAGTATGGATTAAAATATCAGATAGGGCAACACTATTATATGAATCGGGGCAAAATATGACATATGACAAATACAAATACAATAAAATTGCAAATGTCATTTAACATAATGTCATATTGTGCCCCATCTTACTCTATTAAGCTAGCCATACACGATCAAGTGTACTTGTCATGACATGACAAATACAAATAGATACTACTGCAAATGTCATATAACATAATGTCATATTGTAACCCACCTTACTCTATTAAGCTAGCCATACACGATCAAGTGTACTTGTCATGACATGACAAATACAAATAGATACTACTGCAAATGTCATATAACATAATGTCATATTGTAACCCACCTTACTCTATTAAACTAGCCATACACGATCAAGTGTACTTGTCATGACATGACAAATACAAATAGATACTACTGCAAATGTCATATAACATAATGTCATATTGTAACCCACCTTACTCTATTAAGCTAGCCATACACGATCAAGTGTACTTGTCATGACATGACAAATACAAATAGATACTACTGCAAATGTCATATAACATAATGTCATATTGTAACCCACCTTACTCTATTAAGCTAGCCATACACGATCAAGTGTACTTGTCATGACATGACAAATACAAATAGATACTACTGCAAATGTCATATAACATAATGTCATATTGTAACCCACCTTACTCTATTAAGCTAGCCATACACGATCAAGTGTACTTGTCATGACATGACAAATACAAATAGATACTACTGCAAATGTCATATAACATAATGTCATATTGTAACCCACCTTACTCTATTAAGCTAGCCATACACGATCAAGTGTACTTGTCATGACATGACAAATACAAATAGATACTACTGCAAATGTCATATAACATAATGTCATATTGTAACCCACCTTACTCTATTAAGCTAGCCATACACGATCAAGTGTACTTGTCATGACATGACAAATACAAATAGATACTACTGCAAATGTCATATAACATAATGTCATATTGTAACCCACCTTACTCTATTAAGCTAGCCATACACGATCAAGTGTACTTGTCATGACATGACAAATACAAATAGATACTACTGCAAATGTCATATAACATAATGTCATATTGTAACCCACCTTACTCTATTAAGCTAGCCATACACGATCAAGTGTACTTGTCATGACATGACAAATACAAATAGATACTACTGCAAATGTCATATAACATAATGTCATATTGTAACCCACCTTACTCTATTAAGCTAGCCATACACGATCAAGTGTACTTGTCATGACATGACAAATACAAATAGATACTACTGCAAATGTCATATAACATAATGTCATATTGTAACCCACCTTACTCTATTAAGCTAGCCATACACGATCAAGTGTACTTGTCATGACATGACAAATACAAATAGATACTACTGCAAATGTCATATAACATAATGTCATATTGTAACCCACCTTACTCTATTAAGCTAGCCATACACGATCAAGTGTACTTGTCATGACATGACAAATACAAATAGATACTACTGCAAATGTCATATAACATAATGTCATATTGTAACCCACCTTACTCTATTAAGCTAGCCATACACGATCAAGTGTACTTGTCATGACATGACAAATACAAATAGATACTACTGCAAATGTCATATAACATAATGCCATATTGTAACCCACCTTACTCTATTAAGCTAGCCATACACGATCAAGTGTACTTGTCATGACATGACAAATACAAATAGATACTACTGCAAATGTCATATAACATAATGTCATATTGTAACCCACCTTACTCTATTAAGCTAGCCATACACGATCAAGTGTACTTGTCATGACATGACAAATACAAATAGATACTACTGCAAATGTCATATAACATAATGCCATATTGTAACCCACCTTACTCTATTAAGCTAGCCATACACGATCAAGTGTACTTGTCATGACATGACAAATACAAATAGATACTACTGCAAATGTCATATAACATAATGTCATATTGTAACCCACCTTACTCTATTAAGCTAGCCATACACGATCAAGTGTACTTGTCATGACATGACAAATACAAATAGATACTACTGCAAATGTCATATAACATAATGTCATATTGTAACCCACCTTACTCTATTAAGCTAGCCATACACGATCAAGTGTACTTGTCATGACATGACAAATACAAATAGATACTACTGCAAATGTCATATAACATAATGTCATATTGTAACCCACCTTACTCTATTAAGCTAGCCATACACGATCAAGTGTACTTGTCATGACATGACAAATACAAATAGATACTACTGCAAATGTCATATAACATAATGTCATATTGTAACCCACCTTACTCTATTAAGCTAGCCATACACGATCAAGTGTACTTGTCATGACATGACAAATACAAATAGATACTACTGCAAATGTCATATAACATAATGCCATATTGTAACCCACCTTACTCTATTAAGCTAGCCATACACGATCAAGTGTACTTGTCATGACATGACAAATACAAATAGATACTACTGCAAATGTCATATAACATAATGTCATATTGTAACCCACCTTACTCTATTAAGCTAGCCATACACGATCAAGTGTACTTGTCATGACATGACAAATACAAATAGATACTACTGCAAATGTCATATAACATAATGTCATATTGTAACCCACCTTACTCTATTAAGCTAGCCATACACGATCAAGTGTACTTGTCATGACATGACAAATACAAATAGATACTACTGCAAATGTCATATAACATAATGTCATATTGTAACCCACCTTACTCTATTAAGCTAGCCATACACGATCAAGTGTACTTGTCATGACATGACAAATACAAATAGATACTACTGCAAATGTCATATAACATAATGTCATATTGTAACCCACCTTACTCTATTAAGCTAGCCATACACGATCAAGTGTACTTGTCATGACATGACAAATACAAATAGATACTACTGCAAATGTCATATAACATAATGTCATATTGTAACCCACCTTACTCTATTAAGCTAGCCATACACGATCAAGTGTACTTGTCATGACATGACAAATACAAATAGATACTACTGCAAATGTCATATAACATAATGTCATATTGTAACCCACCTTACTCTATTAAGCTAGCCATACACGATCAAGTGTACTTGTCATGACATGACAAATACAAATAGATACTACTGCAAATGTCATATAACATAATGCCATATTGTAACCCACCTTACTCTATTAAGCTAGCCATACACGATCAAGTGTACTTGTCATGACATGACAAATACAAATAGATACTACTGCAAATGTCATATAACATAATGTCATATTGTAACCCACCTTACTCTATTAAGCTAGCCATACACGATCAAGTGTACTTGTCATGACATGACAAATACAAATAGATACTACTGCAAATGTCATATAACATAATGTCATATTGTAACCCACCTTACTCTATTAAGCTAGCCATACACGATCAAGTGTACTTGTCATGACATGACAAATACAAATAGATACTACTGCAAATGTCATATAACATAATGTCATATTGTAACCCACCTTACTCTATTAAGCTAGCCATACACGATCAAGTGTACTTGTCATGACATGACAAATACAAATAGATACTACTGCAAATGTCATATAACATAATGTCATATTGTAACCCACCTTACTCTATTAAGCTAGCCATACACGATCAAGTGTACTTGTCATGACATGACAAATACAAATAGATACTACTGCAAATGTCATATAACATAATGTCATATTGTAACCCACCTTACTCTATTAAGCTAGCCATACACGATCAAGTGTACTTGTCATGACATGACAAATACAAATAGATACTACTGCAAATGTCATATAACATAATGTCATATTGTAACCCACCTTACTCTATTAAGCTAGCCATACACGATCAAGTGTACTTGTCATGACATGACAAATACAAATAGATACTACTGCAAATGTCATATAACATAATGTCATATTGTAACCCACCTTACTCTATTAAGCTAGCCATACACGATCAAGTGTACTTGTCAATTTTGCAGTTTGACTTGATGCGGCATCCAGTTTGCATGACATAGCTATACGGCCAGATAACCATACCGTGGTCATACACCGTCAAGTTTACTGGATGGGGCGTCAAGTCCGGTGCAAACTTGACAAATATACTTGATCGTGTATGGCCAGCATTTCAGATTAAAATGTAACTCTATCTGATTTTAAGAGTTTATTAAAATTTGACATAATTTGACATTTATCCGACAAACTGTACAATAATCCGTCTATTAGCCGACCAACTAGCACACACCTTAATATTATGGTAAGTGGTCGACGTCTCCCAGGGATATAGTAAAGATCCATCCATCCATCAGCCCTTGGAGGTCCACTGCTGGACATAGGGCTCCCCTAACTTGCGCCACTCTCACCAGTCCTACCTAAGCCTTCTGAATCCAACGGATACGCGCTATCTTCTTCAGGTCGTCGGTCCACCTGGTCGGGGTGCGTCCTGTATCTACTCCTTTTTCCGAGAGATGGGCGCCATTCGAGGACCTTTCTTCTTCAACGGTTATCGGCTTGAACTATGTGGCCAGCCCATTGCCACTTCAGCCGGCTAATTCATAGTAACGATACTGAATCTTTATTAGTATGAGCATCAGTATAATTATTAAATTGGCAATGTACCTTATTCTCTCAGTAAATAGTGTTGTTAACGTTATTTCTGCGTATGAGCCTATTAAAGAATGTAGTAATACCAAATGCATTATTTGCACTGGTCACCGATGCATCGTCGGCCAACTTCTCCAAAACCGAATGTTATTTATTATGGACTAGGAAATCGCCCTCACTTCGCTTTGGGAAAAATAGTAAAAAAATATATAAACAGATGTCACCCGGGGATAGTGTAGCTTCCCAACAGTGAAAGAATTTTTCAAATCGGTTCGGTAGTTTCGGAGCCTATTCAATGCAAACAAACAATCAAATTTTTCCTCTTTATAATATTAGTATAGATAAAGAAAAAAATTTGAACATAACCATTGATTATAATCCATTTTTACTAATAGGAATTCCAGTGAAAAGCAAAAATTTACAAGTTATTAAGGGATAGTTTCAATATTCATATCCATTTACCGTAAGTAAGCAGACAGATGAAAAATAGTTGTCAGGCCTATTTACTTTAATGCATCTATTTTAATTTTTAACCTATTATTTAAGTACCAAGAAAGGTCTCAACATTACATGTCGTCAACAGTTGAGGTAAGTATAGTACTTGACCTACCTTGAACCCTGTTATGTGGAACGCCTTAGCGAACGGTGCTATCGTTGGCGTCACCACTATTAAATTTCAGAATTCGCCTACGTTACCATTTTCCACGTACATTATAATGCTATTTTTCTAATACGCTACACGTGGCTTCGTTTTCGTTTGAGATATAGGATATCTATCAGAGGAACGGATTACCTCATTGTATTTTTTATTACGGCTTCTCATTAGAACACCCTCATTGACTTATAATAAAGGAGATCTATATATAAATTCATATTATTAGATAGATTATTAGACATATTTTTATTATTATATTGTATTTAATCATATCTGCCCAATCCTGAGCTTAAAATCCTCTCAAAATTTTAGTAGAACACCATTAGGCGTTAAGTTTGCCCTTGTAACCTCTACTTTAAGGTGTTGCAAAATAATAAATAAATAAATAAATAAACAAAAGCATTTTATAAAAATAATTATATCTTTGGTTCACTATTTCAAAGTATTGCCTATTTAAAAAAAAACATGTAAATTACTTTTACTTGCTCTCTTTCACTTATTACCAAATTAATCGCATTTCCCGGTACTTTCCAAATATTTCATATACATATTTAATTTTCTTAAATCACAATGATTGTCGTAATCATAACTTTCTATAAATATTAAGTCTACATCATTCATCATCATCCTGGCTTTTCCCAATTTTATTTGATGTCAGCGCAACCACATGCCCATAACACGACATTCAGTTCCCTTTCAACTTTTCTGTCATTTTTGCCACTTTCACTCAACTATTTTATGAGATACTAGCTGTGCCGCGCAGTTTCACCGGCATTAATTTGTGGAAAAAACTAACTACTCAAATATATGATGTTATATGGCCTATAGCCTTCTATCTACTATCAAACACAAAAAGAATTTTTCAATTCGAACCAGTAGTTCCTGAGATTAGCGCGTTTAACCAAACTCTTCAGCTTTATAATTATTAAGTACCTATAGATTACTTTTGTGTATTTTATTTATTAGAATATCAAGGCGTCTACAACTCTAAAATATTTTGCTGATTACAAAACTATCCAGTTTCATTAACTACCTAAGTGTTTACAATACCGAGGTAAACAGTATCTAACTGCATCCATACCTAATTAGCTGAATAACTTAACATTGCATCTGTTTGTTATATAAAGCTAGTGATAATACTTTGCTTTCTCCTTAGTCTTCGTATATCTAGTGCTGACCATACCATACGTGATCAAGTATACTTGTCAAGTTTGCAGTGGACTCAACAAAAAAAAAATGTGAGCCGTGAAACATCGAAATTATTTTATACAACTAATAGGCATAAAAGTACAGATTGTCAGAGGAACTAAATATGGCATGATGAAAAAATACAATATTACGAATTGTCTCCAGAAAATGATGACAGTTTTGTCCTACTGTATGCTACAGTCTATCAAACTAAGTTTATTTATGATTAGGTACCCACACTGTGTTATTATAGTTTTTTTTTCATATTACCCTACCATAATAATATAGTGCGGCGAAGCGTCGCCACTCACCGCACCAAAAATCAGGATTAACCCTCGCTTATAGATGTTTCACATCAAAAAGGGCCATCTCTGTGTATGAAAAGTGTCCGTAAAAATGCGTCCAATTACGGGTGGCGCTGCGGTGCGGTCTATAACAACTTATGGGTGGCATAACTTAGCAAACGTTACTCCGTCTACAACAGCTATGTTCATATCGCTATTTCTCAGACACTAGCGCCATTTTGGAATGACCATTATTGGAACCTCTATTTTCAGTAAATAGCTGGACATTATTTTAACTTTCCCCTCATATGAGATGGTCCTCTTTCTACTCTATCCTCCATGGTCATGTATAATATATCCTCCATGCCTTCAAGCTATAAAAATACAGATAATTAACAAAGAAATCCAATATCAACGGCTGCATCGGACGAAATGTCAAAGGTGTCGCGTCGCGGTTGTCGTCATGAATATGCAATGTCAAACGATCTTCGTTTGTGGTTTCATTACAAACATGTTTATCATAGAACGCTGAATATGTTACATATATCTACCTACCTATGACATGGATGATATTGTAACTGCGTAATGATTACTAGGGGACCTTTTTTCGCCATCAAAAGGTTAAAGTTGACCGAAAAAGACCGCAAAGTCTAAAAAGAGATTATCTAATAGGCATTCCAGTTCTCGAGGGTCTAAGGTAGGAAGAAGACAGGATGGAAGCAGCTCAGGTTTACAGGAAAGGAGAAAGAAAGGTCGTGACCATTAGTAATGAAAAATCTATAAAAAGACCGCAAAGTCTATCAGTCGTCACCGAAAAAGAGATTATAGGCATTCCAGTTCTCGAGGGTCTAAGGCAGGAAGAAGACAGGGTTGAAGCAGCTCGTCAGTTCAGGTTTACAGGAACGGAGAAAGAAAGGTCGTGACCACTAGTAATGAAGAAATCTATAAAAAGAAGGCTACCTTTTTAAACGGTTTCAATTAGCTTGCTGTTTGCAATTAGCTGTTTTTGTAGGTCAAATCTTGCAATATTAATCGCACCAAAAACATTTTCATGTAAAATGTTGCCAAGACAGGATCATATGGCTCGCACTGTCAAAAAGTTATCAGATCTCATGTAGAGCCAAGCTTCTAACTCTACACCCTAACTATACAAGTCCAATCGTTTCGAATCGTGTAGTGTTTGTGAAAATCGTGTCATATTAATGTATGTCTCAGCCGGTAATCAAAGTTCAAACCCGGGACTGGGCTACAGGCTCGCAAGTTGTCATAGTTATTATTCATCTGTTAATATTCTAAAACCTTAGTAAAAATTCAATAAAAGTAAGTTAATCATCATCAAGTATCAATAAAATCTCAGAAGTCGACAAGTTGCATCGTGAGCAAGATTCATTCTAGTTACTCGACAAGTCGACCACACTCAGAGATTAGTTTCTCACGACGTTTACCGGAATACGAGAGATGATCTTTATTAGGGCTGCCTCTTATTCGTTTTTAGTCATTGAACTTTTTAAACCGGGAGATCCTCAATTCGTCTGTTGGCCCCCCTGTGTCGTGGGTTCCATGGAGAACACACAAAGACAAGACCTCGCATTTTGAGTTTTGCTACTTTTTAATTGGGTAGTTTTTGCGGTCGCTGGCGTTGTCGACACATAGGTATGCCGCTAATGCGATACGTTCAGCTTACTAAAGATGAGATCATTAACATGAATTTTTCTAACATTAGCAGTTTCTTAAAAATAATTGGAATTAGCTAGTTAAGTACCTAACATATTCACACTCAACTTCAGTCCTGAGATATAAGAACAAAGAAATATATCCAAAGAGTGGCAACCCTACGATCATAATGCGTATCAAACAATGCGATATAACACCTGAGCTTGCAAAACAAACATCTCTTGGGAAAATCCTATCTCTTCGCTGCCTTCACGGAACACAGAGACAACCGGCATTTATGTATATTTAACTTAGTGAAATTAATGTTTTATTTATAGTACATGTACCGACTATTAATTTTGTGACATAAACGACAAAGGAATAGACGGGGCATTACTTTTCAAAATTCAAAATAATTTATTCATATCGGTGCCTATATATCACTGATACAGTTATGCACGTAATTTTTTTAATCTACCAACTTTTCGGAAAGATGCTTTGTTATGGAGGTATATTGGTATATTTATTACAAAAAAATATCACTTAACTTGATCGGAACTGGTAGCAGAGCTTGTCATTTCCATGCGTCTTTGTCATTTAAGTACTCATCTACAGTATTCCCTAAAACTTGAGATTTTTCATGTTTCTTAAACAATTCCACTGGCAAGTCACATATTAACTTCGGGATTTTATTATAGAATTGTACATCAAGCCCCATAAAAGATCGTGCATAAAAGTGCAGCACTTTACAAAACATTATGTAATAGTGTAATACGAGTAATACAGGATGAGTTTTTTTTTCAAAATCAACGGGTTCGATTCCTGGCCAGGAATATTAATTTAAAATCTAATGATGCAGTTTTAGTTTTCATCAAAATCAGCCCCGAGACTCCTTTGACCATTTTTCGATATTCCTCATAGTTTAGAATTTAGCCCTCCTCACACATTTGAAAAATTCACCCTGTATATAAGAGCTACAGTGATTAAATTGTGTTGCATAGATATTATGAAGAATATTATCCTTATGAGTTATTCAGCTGGTTACATGAACATAACGGATTTCACCCATTGAAGTATAATGTCATAGAACAGACATCTCGAACAAAATGTGTGTCCAGCCGGGAGGCTCCATTTTCAAAATCGAGCCCCCGTTCTCCTTTCAAAATCGAACGAATCCATTGAAGATTGAAGCCACGTGGCGCCAATGCATTGGGACATACATGGTGTTCGCGGTGTCGGTTCTATACGCTAGTAATAATACTTCAATGATTTCACCCCTGTTTTATGTCAATAGACGGTTAATTGATAAGCGTTTCAGGATAAGTAATCCATTGCACATGGACGTCCATGGGCGAATAAGAATGATGCATTAAAAACTACAATGACTGCGTTTACACTCACTACCCAATGTAATGTTTAATCAATTCACTTAACTAAACATACAATACAGCTTCAAGATTTCAAACAGTCATGCAGTGGTCATGCATCTCATGTTCTTAATGTAATGACCGTTGCCCGTTCCAATTTTAAATCAAAAATCGAACGAGCAAAGATGGACGTCAGTGAAAGCGCGGTCATTGGTCGGTTTACACGCTGCGTGTCTCGATTCACGCTTACAACTTTATAATTACGTGTAATACAAACGTAGAGTCATACAAATAAGGTTGAAAATACCTTGTACATTTACTAACGTAAAGTTTTCGTACACTACCGCGCTACCGCACGCGTCTAAGACATGAGATGTGAGAGTAATTGCCCTTTTGTTTAAACGGTATCATAATTTGTAGCATTATTCTTAGAGATAATGGAGTAATTACATATTATAATCCGCGAACAAAGGCGTTGATTCGATGGGGAGATGATGTAATAAAGTGTGGTTGCTTCAGTTACTTGTGAGCATTTTGATGTTGATAGCCATTGAAGTATTATTACTAGCGTATAGAACCGACACCGTGTATGTCCCAATGCATTGGTGCCACGTGGCTTCAATCTTCAATGGATTCGTTCGATTTTGAAAGGAGAACGGGGGCTCAATTTTGAAAATGGAACCTCCAGGCGGGACATACATTTTGTTCGAGATGTCTGTTCTATGACATTATACTTCAATGTTGATAGCAGAAATATTGCGTCCATTGGTGGGCAAGAGGCAGTGCCAGATTTATAATTTTTATCAGTGTAGGCCAATTTATTTCCGCCGCCCCTTGTACCTTTCTAAAATAATAATTTTCCATTCGTAGTAAGGAAGGCACTGAATTAGTCACTAAGAAAGTGCGTAAAAAAACAAGAACTACAAGTTTTTACGGCACTTTTTAATACAAAAATCATCTATAATATCATCTTCTGAAATCTGCCGCCCCTAGGACGCTGCCGCCCCTAGGCCGCGGCCTATACGGCCTATTGACAAATCCGGGACTGGCAAGAGGAAATTAATAAACTCACTGATTTGGTTTTTGATACTGTGGTCAGGACATATTTCAGAAGGAGGGTGGTAGTTGCCAACTTAAGCTGGCCATACACGATCAAGTTTACTTGTCGAGTTTGAAGCAGACTTGATGCGGCATCTAGTCTGCATCAGATAGCTATACTGTGGCCATACACCGTCAAGTTTACTGGATGCCGCATAAAGTCCGCTGCAAAATTGACAAGTACACTTGATCGTGTATGGTCAGCATTAGCTAACAAAACAAATCAAACTTTGTTTTTAGACTTGCACAGTGTTCTGCTAACTCCAAAGTACGGGACCAGGTGCTACTGTGTCAACATTGGTCGGGACAATTAGTCATTGTATTCTGAATGGTTTTTAATATTCTTACTTTTGGAACGAAGTTCCTTATCGCGCGTTGTGAAAGGGGGCTAGACGGAAAATTACGACACTTTTTGATTCTTACGAATGACGACACTTTTTTTTGAAGTGATTCAGAGAGTTTTACAGAGATGGCGCTGTACAACAAAACAAACGCTGTACAACAATACTTAAATCGAAAGGAACTTCGTTCCATCCGGGTGTCCCTTGACACCTCTCATGTTTTTTTAATCCTAGCTCTTAGTATTACATTATTTTTTACGATCTATATACGAGAACGCACTTTCCTTTTTACGCCCATGAAACCATAACACCGTGACGCGAATGAAAATACGTCATTATAGTAAATGCAATAAAAACAGTCATTACGCTTGATTTCGATCTCATCACCATGACGGTGTCTCTAAGGCTTCTGTATGTTTGCTAATTAAGCTATTATTTTTCGTAACCACAGATCTTTTTATTTGCATAACGAGTAACCGCCCTCGCTTTGCTTCGGTTTTCTTTATTTTTTACACCTTGGGTTACATTATTGGAGTTTTATTAAGGATCCCTAATTTTTTTGAAAATGTAGTATAGCCTATGTTACTCGGGGGTAGTGTAGCTTTCCAACAGTGTAAGAATTTTTCAAATTGGTTCAGTAGTTTCGGAGCCTATTCAATGCAAACAATGAAATCTTTCCTCTTTATTATTAGTATAGATGATATTTGCATAATGATGGGAAAGGCACGAGTGAAAACTGCTGAAATATTAGGGAGTAGAAGCTTGTTATGTAGAAGGCTAGTTTATGTGACTTGTATGGGGCGTAAGGGTTTTCCCTATGTAGGGTTGCCAGATGGTTGGGATTCGTCTGGATTTTCCCAACATTTGACATAATGTCCAAAGTCCAGACAAAATAAAAAAATATCCCGACAATTCACTCGATTCAACAGAACGCGTTTACCACCGCACGTACTCTAGCCGTTTTTTTCGTTATCAGCTCGTTTACCGGCTATTTCCAAAAAAAATTGTCCCGACAAATGCCGACTTTTTGGAGTTTTGTCCAGATATTTTAGTCTTGCAATCTGGTAATCCTATATGAGTTCAAGCTAACCTCCCCTTCTCATGGTGAACCCTCCTGAACAATGGATGATGTTATAGGAATGCCGAATGAGCCATCATAGTGGAGGTTGCCAAACCATCCAGATAATCCCAACGGCACCTTTGCATGGTGGGGGTTATGTAACCCACCCGGCTAGCTTTTCTTGCATCGCAAAGTTGGTAACGTTTGGTGCTATTAACATCTATCGATAGATACCATGGATAGATACCATTTAGCATCAGGTAGTCTCTACCCGGGTAAGGTGTCCATGGCTAGAAAACGGCTGAGCTAAAATTGTTTATGTTCACATAAACGAGTAGGAATAATTATTACGTTAGCATTGCAGAAAACTGAGAGCGCGATTCAGGTATAGTCATTTCTTAGTAACGAAAAAAAATATCGCATGTTTTTAAGGTAAAAATGTTATCTAAATTATATGCTTGACGAAAAATATTCATCATTTAAGGCATCCGTCACAAACATTAAAGAATTTACAAATTCTAGAACACTAGTTGCGAAAGAATGATTTGCAGTGGAAGAAACTGTAACAGAAAATAAATTATTTACAAGTATGAATGCTACAGCCTGTAGTATTACACGAAATGGGAAGAAAAACTCGTGTTTTCGTAACGTTTCGTAGTGCACCGGATCATCGGCTTTGCTGGTATGTTGCAGCCGTTGTGGGTCATATTCATTCATAACAATCAAATGAAATCTGAAGAAATACGTATCGTAAGGTAAAATATTAGTAAGCAGTGGCAGCGAACTGACTTGAGCGTCGCTTATTGTGGCGTTTGCCACTGTGTCTCAAGAAAATGTCTTATGAAAAAGTAACTTCTAAATCTATACTAATATTATAAAGAGGAAAGATTTGATTGTTTGCATTGAATAGGCTCCGAAACTACTGAACCGATTTAAATATTTCTTTCACTGTTGGGAAGCTACACTATCCCCGGGTGACATAGGCTATATTATATTTTTTTTTACTATTCTTCCCGAAGCGATGTGAGGGCGATTTCCTAGTCATTTATAAAAACAAAGGAATGAAAGTAATATTCATTAGAATATATTTATTTTAGAAAATTGATAAATTTGTTGATAGATAGATGATTAGGATTATATTTATTTTGAGGTCAATACAATGGTTACGATTACGAGGTTACGATTAGGGACCGGATTATATGTATTTGCATATTTGCATATGCATTTGCATATTTGCATACGCATTTGCAATTTTAAGCCATCCTCAGCGGTAATTGCATATTTTACTTAAGATCTAGTTATGATGCATATTATCGTGTCAAATTGATAGTTTTAATAATAGGACAGCACAACTGTTGCCAGAAACTAAAAGTGCTAACATAGCACCAAAGATCAAATTCCGCCCAGTTACCTCAGTGAATGTGGAACGATCCTTTTCCACTTATAATTATTATACTTTGAACGATCGAAGACACAATCTTACTACTGAACATTTGGAATAATACGTTTACGTTTACAAAAACATTAAGTAATGTATCTATTAAGTCCGCATGTAAAAACTTTAGAAATTCATAGGTCTTAAAATAAATCTTAAAAATAATAAATAAATTAATGTAATATAATGCTGTTACTTCATCTATGATATTATCGTCATTCAATAGATAATTTACTAATTGAATGCTGATTTTGTAAAAAAAACATTTTTTGGGTTCCTAAAATTTATCATTTAATTTTGCATGTTTTACATATTTTCGTGCATATTTCAAGCA
Organism: Thymelicus lineola; assembly: GCA_963932265.1. Classification (NCBI taxonomy): domain Eukaryota; kingdom Metazoa; phylum Arthropoda; class Insecta; order Lepidoptera; family Hesperiidae; genus Thymelicus; species Thymelicus lineola. The sequence continues at coordinate 5,887,319 of OZ010705.1, read as the reverse complement.
TTTTTCATGTTGCATATAATCCGGTTCTTATATAGTAATGAGTGACGCAAAGGTAGCGTGGCCAAAACAATATTAATAAAAACATTTCTCTTTAAAAACAATACCTAACTTTTTGCATGTGGCCAGGTACCTCAAAGGTGGAATGATGCTTTTTAATTCATATCAATAAAAAAAGTTATCATTTATTTCAGTAATTTACAAGTCTGGTTATCATAAATGGTGATAGCTACAATAATATTTTGAGGAGACTCAATATTAAATGTCAAAGATACGTATCGTTTTAGTGCTAATGAACTAAGAATAATGACCCAACTCATGACCAAAGTTATAATGACCCTTAATTCTTTATGACCTAACGGGTATAACCGACACTCATAATAGCCTAGAGAAGTGGACGACCTATCTCAAAGTACAAAGTACCTATTACAAAAAACTATGTAATATTCCTAGATTTAATTTTAATCTGGAATATATAAACATTATTACAGGTTATTCGCTTATTGAAATGAGGTTTCTGTATTGAAAAGCGTCTTTTACTTGTCAAAAAGACGTTTTTACTAAATCCAATATTATTCTGTTTATTTCTGTGAAGTTAAGCCGACGTGGAAGTTATTTAAATACTTACAATAAAAGCTAAAATATATATTAAATGAGACCAGTACTCTCGTAACTTAATTCTTACACATAAGTTATATCTAATTATAGAAATGTATCTTAAAAACGGGTTAGGAATCACACTTACTATTTAAATCTAATTGTAAATTCTCAACTGCAACTTAGACGTCATTTTATAATCATTAGATGTCATTTTTATATCTAAACTATAATACAACTCAAAGTGTCTGTTTGTCTGTCCGGGCATCACATAAAAACCATTGAACGGATTTCAATGAAAATTGGTAAAGTTGTTACTGATACCCTGGGTCATATTTTAGATATTTTTTCATGCCGAAAAATTAAAAGGTTTCCCGGGAAAACAGGATAAAAGTTTGAATAAGTTAAAACATAATTTCCATATGCAAAGCTGTGGGCATCAGCTAGTTCTATACATTTTTACGCTAATGATACCAAAATCGAAACCTGACTGCGTGTGCTGTTAATATAAAAGACGTTTTTGAGAACTAAAGACGTAAATGAATAGCATTTTGTTAACTACATTGTATAATACAATTTAACTTCAGCTTTTAATATTCAGTTATGCGGAGCTCATTAAATTGGTGTTTTTCATCCATAAATGATTAAGCACCTGATAGACTTACCAGATAAGTAAATGTGGCTATTACGTGGAACTAAAATTTAAGACGTACATAATAAATGCATTTGGGCGTCAATGCAAATGTTTTTACAATTACTGTCTAAGGTCATAATGACGCCTTATGGATGACAATTGACATCGTGTTTTCTTTGATATAATTAAGGTTTTTAGATATAGAATTAAGTACCGACATTTATATCATCAGACAGTTCAATATTCATCTTTAATAATATTATAAAGCTGAAGAGTTTGTTTGGTTGAACGCGCTAATCTCAGGAACTCCTGGTTTGAATTGAAAAATTATTTTTGTGTTTGATAGTCCATCTATCGAGGAAGGCTATAGTATAGACTATATTATTATATAGATAACATATATTGTTATATAGATAACATCATATATGTATTTTAGTAGTTAGTTTTTTCCACAAATTAACGCGAGTGAAACCGCGAGGCACAGCTAGAGTTCTTTAATAAAAATAATATTAGTTATAATATTATTAATTCCATATTATTCATTTATCTATTATTATTTATCCGCGTTTTCCGAGATAATAGTACCCTGTCTTATACCAGCTCATTGTATACCTGTGGGCATGCATTTCATCAAAATCCTTTCAATAGTTTTTGCATGAAACAGTAACAGACATCCTTAATAGAGCAAGAATAAAGGTCGTAGCTGACTTATACGACACCGCTCCCATCCAACCGAAGTATGAGAATTCAAATATAAACTTAAAATCGTACTCTGTAGGTGCACTTTACAGTAACAACAAAAATTAGCAGGCCGCGCGCGGGAAGCAAGCTAACCGCAACCTTGCCACTCAATAGTTGTACCTACAGAGCACGATTTTAAGTTTATATTTGAATTCTCATACTTCGGTTGGATGGGAGCGGTGTCGTATAAGTCAGCTACGACCTTAAGACCTGTTACACGAAGCATTACCAATCAACTAGATCACATCCAATTTACAACTCTTACGCAACACATTCATGCATGCATTACACGGTCTTGTGCTGTACGCTTTAAAATACTATGTATTAACGAAGGTTAAACTATTGATTAATATGGAATTCCTAGGAAAACCGTAACTTTTGGCGCTGGTTTTATACTGCGCCGGTTTTAGACGAAAAGTTTTATGTACACTAGATGTGCCCATCACTTCGTTCACGTGGGATTTCCGGGATAAAACGTAATCTAGATGTTGCCGATAGCTTCGTCTATCTTTCAGTGAAATACTATTAAAATCGGTTCAGTCTTTCTAGAGATTAGCCCTGACGAACAGAAAGACACACAAAAATTAAATAGGTTTGTGTTTTATTGCTCCCCTATTCAAAAATCTTTATGTATCTAACCCATGTCAAAAATTTCTTTCTTTTAGATTTATCAGTTCAGACTTCAGGCTATTTGTCCTTCGTCAGTCTGTTAGCGTCTTATCAAGCAGATATTAAGTAGATACTCGTACCTATTTGTATAGTAAAATTAAAAACTACTTTTCAACGACAAAACAGTCACCTTATTACACTCTTCATTCTTCTTCATTCATTCTTCATTCTTTCTTCGCTTGCACTCTTCATTACTCCCACATTTTCTACTTCTGTCTCATTCTCTTCTCATTCAAATGACGAATAATAATGACTTCATGATTTTCGAGAACCTTCGAACAGTATCCTAATATAGGTATGTATCTTAAAACAAAATTACCATACAGTGGGAGCGTGTTTCAATTGGGTCATGATCGCGACCCCAGAGTACGTTGAGATGACGAAATAAATGTCATGACCATTGAAGTGTAATGTCATAGAACAGACATCTCGAACAAAATGTGTGTTCCCGCCCGGGAGGTTCGATTTTCAAAATTGAGCCCCGGTTCTTCTTTCAAAATCGAATGAATCCATTGAAGATTGAAGCTCATTGGCGTCAATTCATTGGGACATACATCGTGTTTGCGGTGTCGGTTCTATACGCTAGTAATAATACTTCAATGGTCATGACATTCATTTTTCGTCAAGTAATGGCTTAGCAATATAGCACTCTCCCTCTGCCCATGATACGGAGAAAATCTGACATTTGACAGTTTACTGTCCTATCAAAAATGTCAACTTACGTAATTTTAGTAAATTACAGTCGTTCTAACTTCTATCTACCCACAATTCTCAAGTCAGTTGCCAGCAACATTCTCACATCATTAGCATTAATTGTTACTTACACTATCTAGAGATTATGCATAGACGGGTTATTGAAATGGCCCTAAATTAAGCAAATAACATTCGGAACAAGGTGCAATATATTGTAATAATTGTGAAAGTAACCAATTGCTTGAAACGTCACCAGTAACTCAGATAAGCGAGTGGTCAAGTCACCATTGGCAGGTCAGCTGCCGATCGTATAATTTGAATACAATGCCGAGAAATGCGTGCGCAGACGACGTACGAGTACCTACCTACATTTTGTATGACGAGAAAGAATTTTTGGTCGCCTACTTAAGTATGAACGGGTGAACGCCGATTTCTATAATAATTGGTTGCCGTTTTAAATTTAGATATCCTAATAAAGATTGAACGTTCGTTATCGCTACATATAACCCTTGCAGTAAGTACGGTTCCATGGCTTCCATGTGGCTTTACCTAATGAGATGTCACAAACGAGCGACTGCAAGTGGCAAAATTTTGAGCGTTTTCGTGATTCGTAGGGCACGTAAAGCCATCGGTCCCGGTTGTTATCTTAAGCCTCAAGGCCCTCGGGCGGCATGAAACTTCAGACGCTTAGATTGGCTACAACCCCTCCACCAATCCGCACTTGAGCAGCGTGGTGGAATGTTTTAGGCTTCTTCAAGAGAAAAAAAACGTTGGAAAAATGCTGGTTTGATCTGATGGTAGCTGTAATGCCTTGCAAGAAAGGAATAAAACAATGAGAGTAGTTTAAGGGAAAAGCTTGGTCACCGGGACTTGAGTTTAAAGTGTAATATTTAAGTTCCTTACGGGATCAACCAAAAAATATTTTACAATTAAACACCTTTATGTTCATTAATGACCATTGCCAGTGCTTTCATTGGAGTCATCCTAGAGTCGGATGACTGATGGAATAATTAAAAGATTGTATTCAAAAGTAACTGAATGATATTTCCATGTAAGTTTCCCTTCCACTTGAACTTTAACTTCCATGGTTTCCAAACAAGAAGTTACCTAATCTGAAAAGTAGGAAGGTGTGAAGATGGTCAAAGTCCGCATACAGATTTCATACCCATTGCTAATGTAAAAGAATATATTCTGAATGGTTCTGCAATGCTCGTAAACTATAGGATTGTAACAAGATGATGTAACAAACGTTATGCAGCAGACAGTAATAAGTTGAGCTGCGACGATTGTACGAGTAATATGTCATTGCATTATGCAGTCTCTGGCTAACGTTTAGGCAATTTGCCAAGATTTGCTCTAACTGGTCAGGATTTTGAGAGATTATTTTGAAGGAAAGGACCCGCATTAACGGGTCCATTACTTCCTTCTATCTATCAGCCTTTTGATGTCCACTTCTGGATAGGCCTTCCCTAATTGGTGTCACCCCGACCGGTCTTGCGTCCTCTGAAAACTCATCATAAGCCGTTTCAGCTCATCGAGAGACGAGTATTTGCATAAACAGTCCAAGGTGCCAAGCTGACCTATCTTGCTCTCTTATCGTGTGATGCACCTGGCCGAATAACGCAGTAAGATGCCAGCACCTTTCTGGCGAAGGTCACTGGGTTCTGGAAAATCCATCTAATCCCGGTAGTTCCGGTACTCGTACTGGATAGTAGGATTCTTAACCAGCCTAGCATCAACTCTCCTTAGACATTTAATCGTCAAGTGTTTTTGGGTGTAGAGATGGAGAAATAACAAGACATTACTGGTCAACAACGCGTCTGGTCAACCTTTGGTGATACTGATATGATTTATGAACACTTACGGTAAGTATCATCAAATGATCCGTTAAAAAAATAAAGTCCTTTACCAAAAATTTCCATACACTTAAAAGTCAATGTCCAAACGCGCAAAATGTCTGTACAAAGATCTGCTTTTGCTTTAAGCCTACTGCGATCTAAATCCATTGACTATTCGCACACCAACAGTTTACGCTAGTGACGCTGACGTCACACTTGAGTAATCCTCTTACATACAAAGTTGAATAAAGAAGTGCAGTGGACAGCGGTATTGAAATCTCTATCTACAGCGATCATAGTAAACGGTTGACAGTTGGTTAGTTGGTAGTGTAAATAGTCAACGGATTACCTATGAGCCTTATGGCAAGTGGTTAACGTCGCCCATAGATCGATCGATATTTTCGACTAAGAAGGTAATTGGAGACCCTATGTTGGTTCTTCGATACTGCAACTGGAACTGCAACTGAAATGAAACCCGTAAAATCATGGTTGATACTTGAAGGAAGGTTCCATTTCAGCAGGAGGTCCTTCTTGTCCGAGTATTGTCAAGATTAAACTGGGCAGTATAGAACAACGTGTATAGGATCAGGGGATAAGTATCAGTTGGAACATTTAAACAATTCTGACAAAAAGTCCGAAAAGATAGAAAAGTCTTAAGTTGTTACAAACGTAATTAACTATTCTGTGAAATAAGCCGAATTAACTAAGTTTTGTGTTTCTAGGTGACTCTTCTACGCATCGCAAAAATTCAGAGAATCCTAAAATCCAGCTGTACTCCTGTTATCGCATTTTTTAGTTTATATCACAAAGTTTCTAAAGACAAAGACGTATGTGAGTATAGATTTATAAAATAACTCATTCATAACATCTTTGACGAGCGATGAGGCGCGATACGTTGCAATGTTCGCAAGTCTTTACATTGTGGACGAACTACATAAGAAAACTGAACAGATTATGTGAATCACTTTATCATAATGGATCTGCTATTTATATAAGTGGCTTACTCGTGTAAGTTCCAAGTTACATTACTCTTTTTAATATTTGTTAACGTAAGTCTAGAAAGAACTTGCATGACTTTATTATTCCATTGGGGGTTAACTCAACCTACGAACATAGATGTAATTTAGTCCTTGCGGTATTAGATCATTAGATGTCGAGGCAACGAAAAAGGAAAACCTTTTTTATTTCCTTCTTTTCTTTCTTCGTAACGCTTCGAAGATGCCTTCAGAATGTTTCTCAAGTAATACAAATGCAGTAGACAGATATTTACACGATAAATGTACAAAGTACCCTGCTATATGTTACATCTTTTATGTGTGTTCCCGCAATTCGTACACAAGGAACCACATTGGATGTAAGCGCTTATTTCTAGAACTCTAACAATGGAATAATACTAAAACATCTGCCAAACGCTATTTTTATACCCATTACAACTTTAAAACTGAAAAACTTTGTCAGTGTAATTGCCTTTTTTGAATTTTCTTTCTCGCAAGCATAAAACGAAGAAAAAACTGCATCCGTCAGACCGCCATACCGCCACAACACTGAGTCACTGCATAGCTAAGGAGTAGGCGGGTTTCTCCTAACATCTCCCAAACCCGCCCTCGTCTCCCTCAAAACCCTAGCGTCCATCGTATAATCGCCTCTGCGTCCAGGGAATACGGTCGAAGAGGACGGCAGATGAGTTTGAGCCATCTGCATCTCATGAGCGACAAGGACGCAAGATGGTAGTGAGATTAGAAGCCATTAGGCCGGTATCGATCCGCTCAGGGCGGGCGGGTGGCCTAGAAGCCATTTCGTTAATCTTGCGCTGTGTCTGCCTGGGGTGGGTTTTAAATGGGTTTTCTGAGGAACGTGTTATTGTTGAGTATAATTATAAGATTGAGAAGAATGATAATTTCGCTTCGGTTAACTAAATGTTTTTATTGTTGTCTGTAGCTTGAACAATGATCGTATAAAATTGGTCGTTGTGAGTCCCTATGAAGATTTTTAACCTCTAATTTTAACTGGAAAGTATCAAGTTACGACACGTTTCTTTGTTTATTGTATATTATTTCAGACAAGACAAGCTCAGTGGGATGAAACTTGAGTTTAGTTCAGAAGGGAGGAGAGAGAGAAGTTTTAACTGAATCCGACAAAAGTTGTACTCTCAAACCATTGAACCATTATTACTGTACACTAGCTGCTGCCCGCAGCTTTGCATACGGAAATTATGTTTTTACTTATTCAAACTTTTATCCTATTTTCCTGGGAAACCTTTTAATTTTCCGGGATGAAAAGTTGTCTAAAATATGACCCAAGGTATCAGTAATAACTTTACCAATTTTCATCGAAATCCGTTCAAGGGTTTTTATGTGATGCCCGGACAGACAAACAGACACTTTGAGTTTTATTATAGTATAGATAATGCATTTTCAAAATTATTTCTCAAAGCGAAGAACACTTTAAGACATATACTATATGTGCAATATAAGGAACACTGCTTCAGGCCTATCTTGTCGGTATTATTCAATACATTCAATCTTTTAACTATTTACGTTGCAACTGCGATTTCAGCCGCAGTCTTATTACGATTGGTATTTAGTAATTTTCGATCGGGTTTATTAGATCGTGATAATTGTCGACGCACTGGTTGCGGGCTACTAGACTTCGCAGGATATAACGCAAGCAACTGGTTTCAGCGATTCGCTTCTCGGTACAGTTCACGTCGCGTTTTTCTGCAGTTATTCAAGTCTTTTGCAATCTAGAAGATGGCGTTATGTTCGTGTGGGCGTTGGGAAAGCGATGCTTAAATGTGTGACGCAAGTCCGGCTTTTATGGCGGTTGTATCGATTGGTTCTCTGTGCCTCTGATTGGAATTCCGATTCATTCAGTTTGGTGTCAAATGACGTCACTTTGCAACGATTAATTTAAGGATTTCGTGAAGAACCAGTTAATTTAAGAGTTTTGTATATCCATGATGTGTAGTCTTACAATGCGCACTATTCTATTACGCAGTGGATTATTACGTATATAATACTACGAGTATTAAACTTCTTAAAGAAGATCTTTGCACAACAGTAGAGCAGTTATTGGTAGTCACGATGAATAGGTACGAGCAGAATTTAATCAGACGACGGGATTTCTTCTGACACGTCCATAATTTCAATTGGAAAAAGGAAAATTTTAAATATTGAGGATTTTTTTCGTAGAATAAGAAGAGATAAACATTTCAATTCTGTTACATCCTTTCATATCTCTTCTTGTTCAACCGGCAACGCATCGGTGGTGCCTTTGGCGATAAGCGATGATGCCTATTCACCATCAGGCGGCTAGTCTGTCAGATAGATGACTTCAACCCATTAATGGCCCACTACTGGGCACGTGTCTCTCCTCTTGAGGAGGCCTAGAGTATACTCCACCACGCTGCTCCAGTGCGGATTGGTGGTATCTGTCAGATATTTACATAAAATACATCTGACTCGTGATTTTTATTGCTGTATACCGCTGCCTTCGTTCTATCATAAAACAACACTGACGGAAAATTTCTTAGTCAGCAATTTTACCCGGAAAATATTTTCCAATCTGCCTACGTTTATACTGAAGATTGATATTGAAAATCACTACACCATAGACTAAGGCTTCCAATACGTACTTACGTAATTACGCAAATACGTAATTACGGACAGATTTTAAGAGTCCCACAAATACGTAATTGAAGAGTTCAAATCCGTAATTACGGATAATAACGCAACGGATACTAAATAAACGTATAATAACGCAAGTACATAGATAGGATATTATTAATTTAAAGAAAGAAGTTTAAGATTGTTTAAAACAATTTTAACAATTTTCATGCTGTAAAATTATAAAATGTGGTATGCGCTGTAAAATTATAAAAGGTGTCATTTGAAAGGTAATTTTATTTCAAATGTTAGTAAAAAAAATAATTTTATTTTATATTTCCTACTTAAATTTTAGGAATTAGTGCAACAGGTCGAAATTGTGGACATCTAAACGAATAGAATAAAACGAAAAGATCTTAAAATTTTATTTCCAATTTTATTTTCTTCCCCCTCAATATTTTGTATTAATGACTCTAGTGACCCCCTGGCTCTAATGACTGCTCGTAATCGGTTTGTCATCGACCGGATGAGTTTCCTGATGGAATCTTGTGAGATTTCCTGCCACTCTTCGACTAAAGCAGTTATTAGGTCCTCAATCGACGCTGGAGCTTGCCATCTTCCTCGTACCTACCTTTTCAACTCATCCCACAAAATTTCAATTGGATTCAAGTCAGGGCTACGGGCTGGCCAGTCTAGTGTGGGAATCCCGACTTCTTTCAGGTACTGTCTTGTCTCTGCAGTGGTGTGGCAGCGGACATTATCGTGCATTAACAGCATATCCTGCCCAATAAAACCAGCGTAGGGAAGCACATAGTCTAGCAGAATGTTGTTGATGTATCTTTCTGCGGTTAGCCCTCCTCCCCGACCTCCACCGGGTACGAATATCAGCTCCGTTTTGGCTTCGATAGAAATCCCTGCCCACATCATACAGGACCCACCCCCGTATGCCACGGTTTTCGCAGAACAGCATTGTGCAAATCGCTCCCTCGGTCTCCTGTAAACTCTTCTTCGACGGTCGCTACCATGCAGACACATTCTAGTTTCGTCCGAGAACAAGACTCGGCTCCATTGCTCTATACCCCAGTCTAAGTGATCGCGGGCAAATTGAAGCCGGGCTTGTCTGAGCCGCTGCTGGACGTCAACGCCGGTCAGGTATTGATTCCGGAGTGAAGTAGAGACAATAAAACGGTCATTTCTCACAGAAGTGTATCGCTGACGGACAGAACCTGGTCTTCGCACTAAGTTTCCAGTTTCCCTGAAACTCTGGTGTACTTTTGAGACACATGACTGACTCAGATGAAGCTGAAGAGCGATAGTACGCTGAGACAACCCATGCTGGATTAGAATGACGATTTGAGCGGCTTCTGCAGGTGTGGTTTCTATTTTTTTACTTTCCGTGTTCCCAGTGGCGTGAATTATTGGACTGATGACAATTTTTTCACCCATGGCCCTTTTTATAGGGTTTCAGGACTTGCAAACCATATTTTGTTTTATTTTAAAAATTAATGAGTTTTGTTTTTACGTACCATGATATAAGCTGACTAATATTTGGTTATGATATCAAAAGAGGATGAAAGCCAATACAATTACCTTTCAAATGATATACTACATTCTACAATTTCATTGCATGAAAATTGTTAAAATTGTTTTGAACAATCCCCGTTTAGGTGATTCCAGTATAAAGCTCGCAAGTGTTGATACACTAACTGCATAAATAACTTTGTAATACCATATAAATATATAGGATAATAAAGTTACATTTGCAGTGAATGAATCAGTGTATATGTATAATATAATGGAATAATAGGTGTAGATAAGTACCTAGATATAATTATGTTCAAAGGTAACTTATAAAATGGTCAACGGAATAAAAAAGCAAGAATGGGAGGAGATATCTTATGAAGTTTTACCAAAATCCCGCAAAATATTTTAGTAGACTAAATTGCCCGAAATTGTTAGTATTCAAGAAGTAGAAGGTACTGGAAGGTACTAACTACAAAAAGAAATGAGATGCAATCAAAAACATAACTTGTAAAAAAAAACAATTCTTGCAACTCAGTTCTACCGTAAAAATCTGTGAGATCCATGTAATACCAAGTTGGTTAATTTATTCAATCCCTACTTAAGGGTCCTTCTGTCTTAAGTTATTACGTAATTAGCTAACCTAACAACATCTTACAGTGACCATATCAATATTAAAAATATTTTATGTTCTAAATAAATAGATTGACTTGGCCATCATACATGGATCTCACAAATTTTTACGGTAGAAGAACTGAGTTGCGAGGCTTGATTTTTTTTACAAGTTATGTTTTTGATGGCATCATATTATCAAGAACAAAAATTAAATAAATAAAACTTTGAGCCTATTCGTACGTAATTGATTTTAGATCTGGAGTTTAATTTTAAAATTATTATCTTCTGTAGTTTCTTGTTAATATAATAGGTAAATGTGAACATTTGAAGATGTTTGATTTTTTATTTCTATTCCTTCCTAAAATACAATGTATTTTATACGCAAAAAAATTGCGCCCTAAAAAACAAATCAGTTACGTAATTACGTAATTACGTATTTAGAGCAGCGAAATGCGTATCTAAATACGTAATTGGAAAATCCGTATTTTTGGAAGCCTTACCATAGACTATAGACTCATATTATATCAAAGTTTCTGGGTACGCGAGAACAATGGACCGAGGTTAGTAAACAAACCGGGCTACCCCAGGTTATATCTGGAGGATTATGTCCGTAAACCCACAAAGAAGGCACGGAAGTACGCTGAAAGGCTCGAATATTAATTATCGCCACCCCCGAGGGTGGGAGTGCCAGGCACCGAAGCCCCTCATGGAGACGAAAAATTATGTATAAGGGTGAGACCAAACGAGCCTATTTTTCTGAGCTGTCAGTCGCGAAAATTCATACTAAAGTCAATGATAATTGATATTATAAGTAAGAAAGAGGTAGATATGTCACTAGCGCGCCGAAGATGAAGATCGTAAGAGTAGTCAATTGACCTCTGTCTGCTCGTAGTTGCTCTGTCAATACAAGACGATAAGCACGTTTTTGTTGTCAGAAGTGCTTGAGATTTGACAACGTTAAAATGCCTTCTATATTATTGTAGTGTGATTGGTGTAGTGAAACAAAAGATAAACGTGTGTGTGTTGTAGCTCTTTTTGGAACAGATTTTTTGGTTGATTTGTAAGGGCATGACGTATCTATAGTTTTTAAATATCATTGACTAAAGTCCTGATTCTACCACACGGCGACGCAAAATGAGTTTGGGCTTTAATATGAAATCGACTCATTTCACGCGACGCATACCTCAAAAAATACGCTCATTTGGCCGCACCCTAATAATGATTCGAACTTATCTACAGCGCTGCCTTTGTGAATAAAAGAGTAGGATTCATTGTTCAGGCTTCGCGCCAAGAAAAATTACTGACGCGGTTGATTTTTCAGCGAAATTTTGGTTCTTAGAAACAGGGTTTTGGAAAGTCACCCTGTGGAAGTCGTTTCAATTTTCATACAGTTAAAAATGTAGGTTACTTTTAGATAGGCACAGTATCTATACTATAGTAAAACTCAAAGAGTCTGTTTGTCTGTCCAGGCATCACATAAAACCCTTGAACGGATTTCGATGAAAATTAGTAAAGTTGTCACTGATGCCCTGGGTCATATTTTAGACATCTTTTCATCCCGGAAAATTAAAAGGTTTCCCGGGAAAACAGGATAAAAGTTTGAATAAGTTAAAACATAATTTTCTTATGCAAAGCTGCGGGCAACAGCTAGTGTATATATATACACTAGCTAGATAGATAGTTAGATAGTATTGTGAAATAATAATTTTATCTAATACGTTACAATGAAAAAATGTTACGTAACAATTTGGAATTTATTTCATTGTGAAAAGATTTTTTGAAAGAATAAACAAATTAGAAAATTATAGATTTTCATGTGCTTTGTGCAAATCCATAGATTTTTGTACTAAAAATAATAATCAGTAGTACCCAAAGATGTTATAAATACAGATACGTTATGCCCTTACAAATCGACCGAAAAATCTGTTCCGACCGAGCTATAACACACACACGTTTATCTTTTGTTTGCCTACACCAATCACTAGTACATTGGCAAATTATGTAAAAAGGATGGCATTACTAAAACCATAATAGTGAAAAAGACAGCTAGTGTTTGTCGCTCGCGTCAATCTATATAGGCTACGGTCTTTATCGCTCTCGCGTCAAAACTAGATCGCTATCTCTTTCTTCATCTGAATATGGCGTCTTTGCATGAGTTATTAGATTGTTTAGAAAAATAATTGAAATAGACTAAATAATCTAAGTATCTTAGCGTACTCAAATGTGGTATGAGATTCCTTGTGTTTTGTTGACCTTGGAGTCATAATTGGTGCACTTTCGAAACACACACGATGGCATTTTGATTTATTTTCGTAAGGACGTATGAACCTACGATGCGCCACGCTCGTGATTGCGCTCGACGCAGACTAATCACAAGAGTTCCCAATTGGGAACTTTTTGAGTTTCACAACGCGCGCGGTTATAACGTATCTGCCTCTTCTTAATATATAATATCTTTGGTAGTACCTAACAGTTATTCAATATTGTGCAATAGAAAGAAACCCAAACGTGTTTTCTTTTTTTTTATAGGTGATATGCGGCCAAAAACGAATCAGAAACATTGAAGTACTATTACTAGCGTATAGAACAGACACCCCGAATACCATATATGTCCCAATGCATTGGCGCCATGTGGCTTCAATCTTCAATGGATTCGTTCGATTTTGAAAGGAGAACGGGGGCTCAATTTTGAAATTCGATCCTCCCGGATGGGACACACATTTTGTTCCGATTGTCTGTTCTATGTCATTATACTTCAATGATCAGAAACGAAATATTTTTTTTGCATCAGAGGCTCTGTGAAATAAATCTTTTGCAACAAAACGATGGCGTATTGCACACATGCGTGTACAAAGCTTGACGTGACCTGAAATTCTTCGTACCATACCTTTCGTTCAGGACAGCTTTTGTACGTTTCTAAATCATATACATAAATCCAAGCTATAACTTGTAGTTATGCCTATCTGAGCCGCTGGTGGAATGGCCCCTCAGAGGGATATTGATTTTAATAGTTCATGAATATCATTATTAAGTACTAATATTATTTCTCCATGGGGTCCGCCTGGATGGTAGCTAGGGTAGCCAGATGGCAAGACTAAAATATCTGGACAAAACTTCAAAAAGTCGGGATTTGTCGGGAAATTTTGTACTTACTATTTTGTCGAGAATTGTCTGGACATCATGTGAAATGTCGGGACAATCCAGAGGAATCCCGACCATCTGGCAACCCTAATGGTAGCTTGAGTCAGCCGCCAAACGACTCGTATTCCGGCTGGGGGTTTGAGATCCAATTCTTTCTTTGTTTTCTTCTCTATTTTGAACAGCAAGCATCAGCGATGCCTTGCCTTTGATGGTGAGGGTGACAATAGCCGCTTACCATCAGGTGGATCGTCAGATCGTTTTTCAGCTACTTCCATAAAAATATTTTTTTATGGAAATAGCTAAAAACATTCAAGGCAGACTTTCATGTGAGAAAAATTATCGTTTTTCCGTCTGTGTTGGTTGTGTTGTAATAATATTTGTGTGTTTTTAATACCTAATTATACTTAAGTGTTTGTGAGCGTTTATTTCATGTGATATTTTTATAAAATCATCGCATTGTCGCGTCATATCTGAGCATTTATTACTTTTTAAGGTAATGTAAGTTCTACTGTCATCAAAATTTATTGCTACAAGAATGTACAAATGCAAAATATAAATTTCATGTTTATTATTGCTTATGTATGACAATTAGCAAAGTTACCTTAATACAATTGCCTTTTATGTATTCCACAGACTCTGCCCTCTCAAAATCCTGTCCAATGAGTCTCCACGAATTGTATAGTTACTCTCAAATACTTAAGTCCTTCAGATACTATATTAATCCCAGATTCAACCATTCCCTGAAATGTTTATTAAATTCACCTCTAATCTCTAAACTATAAGACTAATTATCTAATACGCGTCCTTGAGGGCGCATAAGACGTTTTGGAATGTCCGTAAAAACAAGATCGATGCTCTTAAAATGGACATGAATTTGCAAAATGCTACATTAGTTACTAGCAATAGAGTCTACTTTTATATGCAGCGTAACAGTGATAGACCAATTTAAATATGGAACACTCAAAGATGGTTCTCTAGGGAAAAACTGGGGGGAGAGCGCAAGGGATTTTCGATGGCTTCCACGCTAATGTTATGTGTTATAAGGTTGAACATGGGTTGAAGATTGTTGGACTTAATACTTTCTGTTTCTTTTGGCTCAGATCGATTTGCTCTGGGGAGACGGGGAGACTTGGAATAGTGGACTGTCTTATAGCCACCTACATACATCGAGAGTTTTCTCTTTATATGAAATCGCTATATCTATTGATTGGTTCCCCTATTAGGCAATGTTTTATTATAAGACTAGCTAGCTTCGCGGTTTCACCCGCGTTAATTTGCGGAAAAAACTAACTACAAAAATATATGATGTTATCCTTATAGCCTTCCTCGATAAATAGATTATCAAACACAAAAATGATTTTTCAATTCAAAGCAGCAGTAGTTTCTGAGATTAGCGCGTTCAATAAAACAAACTCTTCAGCTTTATAATATTAGTATAGTTTCCGTAGAATTGTTGGAGTGTTCTTGGGCAAGAAGCAACGAAGATTGAACTTGCTTGATAAACAGAACATGAGTTCTTCAAAAAAGGTCTAAAAAGAGTTCTCCTTCGGGGTCGGTATTGCATTGGCGATTCCTCTGGTGTTGCTCATGTCCATAGGTAACGGTAACCACATATCATCATGTTGCCCGTCTGCTTTTTCATCAACCTTTTAGGTTATAAAAAAAACTCAAGATCGACTCTTACACCCCAAAAAACGTGTATCTACCATTGAAGTATTATTACTAGCATATAGAATAGACACCGCGAACACCATGTATGTCCCAATGCATTGGCGTCACGTGGCTTCAATTTTCAATGGATTCGTTCGATTTTGAAAGGAGACGGGCGCTCAATTTTGAAAATCGAACCTCCCGGGCGGGACACACATTTTGTTCGAGATGTTCTGTTCTATGACATTATACTTCAATGGTGTCCACCGTCTAAGTGACGAGAGTCTCCTTTTAACGCAATGGGTAGTATTGCTAGGTACAACTACAGATAAAGACGTATTCTTTCTTTTTTCAACTAAAATGTTATTTACCGAACCTGTGATGATGTAAGCTTTTGAATGCGTCAATGATAACCCAGAACTGGTTCCCGGGAACACCGGAACCCACATCACGGAGCGGTTCCTTATCAACCGGGTTATTCTACCAGAGACAATACCACAGAAAATTGTATGAGATTTTTTCGGACACAATTTTCCGTTTTTTTCTATTTTCAGAAAATTTAATGCAGTTAATAGGCATATGCTTTACCATTGTCAAATTGAAAATTAGCGTGATTCAGAAAGTTTTACAGAGATGGCGCTGTACAACTTTCTGAATCACGCTAGTAACGCCATCTCTGTAAAACTCTCTGAATCACTTCAAAAAAAGTGTCGTCATTCGCAAGAATCAAAAAGTGTCGTATTTTTCCGTCTAGCCCCCTTTCACAACGCGCGATAAGGAACTTCGTTCCAATATTGGAAAGAGGCCGAATCTGTCAATGCTATAGTTTTTATGACCATTTCCAAGCTTGTTATTTGGTAGGTAGTTAGTTAACCTACGAAGTGAGGAGTCCTGGGTTTGTATAAGTAGTGGATGAATTGACTGTAGGTACATACTTTTATAGCTTTAAAATTTCTTATAGAAGTTGTAGGTCAATGATATTATAAGTAAAAAGAGGTAGATATATGTCACTAGCGCGCCGAAGATGAAGATCGTAAGAACGGTCAATTGACTTATGTCTGCTCGTAGTTGCTCTGTCAATACAAGACGATATGCACGTTTTTGTTGTCAGAAGTGCTTGAGATTTGACATACAACGTTGAAATGCCTTCGTGTATTATTGTAGTGTGATTGGTGTAGTGAAACAAAAGATAAACGTGTGTGTTGTAGCTCTTTTCGGAACTGATTTTTTGGTTGATTTGTAAGGACATGACGTATCTATATTTTTTAAACATCATTTTTTAAATATCATAGAACTTTTTACTCTGAATTTCCCAGGTAGTACAGTACGGCCGACGTATCTTGGCGCGTCTGAACTTCGCGCGGAAGGCTGCGCAGTAACATAATTCGGCAATGCTCGGTACGCGGCGTATTGTGTCTCAGTCACACGTTAGCATGTTCGTGTCGCTATCTCTGTCTTACCTGCGCTAAAGTTCGCAAAGCCTATGTTCAGACGCGTCAAGATACGTCGGGCGTACTCAACTTGTTTCAATCGCTACAGAGCACACATGAGTATTTAGTTCCTTTATCATATTTTTTTCCAGTGAAATAAAATGTCTCAGAATAACCCGTCGTTCTTATCTCTTTGTACGCTGAATGGTACCTACCACTCCTCACCTTACCTCACCGTTCTTATCACTATAGAAGTTTAACTTCAGCTAAAACCAATTATAAACTTTACGAAGTGCTTGTGGCCAACTTGTGTTGATTATGAGATCGACTAGGCGCAATTTGTGCTTAGGCTTTGATCAAAAATAATGGTCCTAAACAGTGACGGATTTATATTTTTTATGAATGTAGGTAGGCCAATTTATTTCCGCCGCCCCATATACCTTTCTAAAATAATAATTTTTCATTCATAGTAAGGAAGGCACTGAATTAGTCACTAAGAAAGTGTGTAAAAAAATGGTTGTCTGTAAAGTCGGTTTACGGACGGTAGTTTAACGTGACAACGTCATGACAAAACATTGATGAAGTAGTGCTTGAATATAATATTATCTCTGGAAATTAACTTATAATTAGAAACTTTTATCTTTATACTACAACGCCATCTAGAAATCCTGAACTAAATAATTTTTTCAGCAAGTTCCTTTCTGACTTAATTGTGTATATAGTTTTGTTCATAGATGGCGCTTTCTCCATTGTTCGATCGCAAACGCGACAGATGAGTCATGCTTTTTCATGCGTGCGGCCGGCATCGTTTTAATAGACGTTATCACGTCAAAAACAAGAATTACAATTTTTACGGCACTTTTTAATACCAAAATTATCTATAATATCATCTTCTGAAATCCGCCGCCCCTAGGCCGCGGCCTATACGGCCTATTGACAAATTCAGGACTGGTCCTAAATCAAATTCAACAGTAGCCGTTACATAATTTTCAGTACAGCTACACTTGATTGGTGTCTGAGTAAAGTAAAAGTCTAAATGCTCTATATATCTCACTAGAGAATCTCACCCTTAGGCTATTAGCCATAGGCCGTTTCGTAGGGGGTTTGTAAATGACTTCAACCAATGGCCTACTAAACAAGGGTCTTTCCTCTCGAGGAGGCCTAGAGCATACTCCACTACGCTTCTCCAGTGTGGATTGGTGGAAGAGTAAGTTTTCATTAAGGGTAAGATTGCCGGAAGTTTTTGTCGATAAGACTTCAGACATGGCTTAAAATAGCGAGAAATGAGAAATAACGATTTTTTATTTATCAGTAACATGGTCTGATAAAAGTTCGGTCTTTTGAAGTGTCTTATTTTCCGTAACACTTTCAACGCCCATTGAAAGATATCCAAGCTTACCAAGTAGGTAGGTGTTTCAAAATATCACGACTGATCACCAGATATGAGACACACTTAGGTAGATATCTGAAACATTCCTTCTGAACCAGATCCCCACAGTGTTTGGCCAATCGCAAAATAATCTCAAAGATAGCACCAATTTTAAGACATGTCAAGTGGATCAAGCGATCAAATTTTTATTAGATAGTAAGGGCTCAAAGCAGTGACTGATAAGATACTGATGTTTTCGCTACCAGACTCCTATCTTGACGGTAGCCAATGATCTGCGCCAAACTAAGCCAATGAGCTGCTTTGATGTTATCTTTGCTTTGTTTTTAAAAGATAAAACAAAGATGTCGCCCACAGATTTACATCACACTAAATAAAAATATGAGAAATGTCATATGAGAAAGTCATACGCGCAATATAAGTTCATCGACATTTAGTTTTTCTTTGAAATTCGTGGTACTGGCGTGATTTTTTTTCATTTCCAACACCTATATTGACAATTGGCAAAAGCAACATTCACAACTGGCAAAGGTATCCCCGATGCGTTACCGAAATGGAAGAATTGTAGCAATTCGTTCAAATTAAAATCAACGTCAAGTCTTGGCTAAACGCTGTACCAACGCCGCTACAGAGCTATCTCCAAAACTGGGTTACTTATCAAGATAATGGGCCGATAATCCATTCTAAAGATAATTCCGTATGTTTGTACTGCACTCGAGATGCTATTCCAACTGGGACTAGAATCTAATCTATGCTATAGGGTTGTCGATTCGCGTTAAAGAAATGTTTGGAGACAAAATGAATAATTGGATCGGATTTTTTTTCAGAACGATTCAAATCTATTAATTTTTGTTTCTATCATCGGATTGTAAGGAAGCAAAACAAAATCCAAGACGTACTAAAACAAATTCGAATTACTATAATATTTTAGATAATCTTGGCAATACGACACTGCGAATTAAAACTGTTATTAGTAATTTATATTACTAATCCTATTTATTCCTTTTTTAAAATTGCTTGCTTTAAGTATTTATTCGTTTTGTTTTTTTTTATTTTAATTATGTCTACTCGTATTTCTCAATTTCAACATAGTGATTTACATAGGTATACGTATCTAAGTAGAGGATCCGAATTAGAAGCAGCCTTACCCATCTGCTTAAATACCGGATAAAATGTATTTATTATCAAATATCAAGTATAATGTTAAGAAAAGTATCACGTACAGGTTGCCTAAAAATAAATATGTTTAGGGTTATTATTAATTAAAAATTGGATTAAAATTATATTTGTGCCGGGGTGAATGTGTGAAAGATAAAAGAAAACTCACTTCTTCGAGTCGACAACCCTAACAGCCAGAATGGTGCTAATATGTTACTAATATGGCCCGGCGGCGCACCTATCTATCGTGTGTTCGAAAGGAAATGTTATGATTCCTTAATAGATTACAGCTATTCACTTGAGATATTTCTTGGATTTAGAATAAAGAGTATTCTATTGTTGAATTGTGGTTGGTACAACCTGACATCGCTATAGTGATAGGTAATACCTACCTATGATGAGTAGATAGGTGCTATGATTTGATGTACGAATTTACAAATCTTATTGTTTTTGTGTTCAATCGTTTAGTTATTAAGAAGGTGTGTAGAAAGTAAGCACTATATACAGTTCCTTTGATTCTGTTGTATTGCTTTCTTATACTTCAACTGTTTAATAAAGATATTTTTTTATTCAAATGTTTCTGTCTTTCTTTTACAAATACGTCTGATTATTTGAATTTTTTCATGTTTCCCTGTCTGGCTTAAATTCCGGGCAAGTCAGGAAAATTTGTCATTTGATAACCTACGCCAGTACCTCAAAATGTGAGGCATACTTAAATGCCATTACCTACTATACGGGCTTCTTCGAATTGGTTGATTTCATTAAAAACATTAAGGAAACCTCTTTACGATACTCTCCTTCCACCTGTTCTATTACATACATAGTTCAATACATTATACATTGTGTAAATCCCTAGCCTACATAATAAATAAAGCGACACATGACCAAGTAACGCACATGTTCGTATTTAGCTCATAAAATTCCGATTACGTATTGCATTCCTGGACCTGCGAGCTACAATTAGATATATGACCAGCAGCTTCCTCGTGACCGTGGATAGATTTCCAAATCGCCTCAGCAAGTTGGTCATTCTTAATCAGCAACGCCTCTGTATAATAATAATGCTTGTACACTAGCATTGCTTCGAGGAAGCGTTGGCGACGAGAGCTGAATTAAAACATCCTCTTACTCCGTCCAGTTTAGCTGACCCTCCACGTTTCCCCTCACCATGTAAGAATGTATGAGGGAACGAACGGTGACTGAGGATCAGGGGTCGACTGGTGTATGGACGTGAGTTTGATAGACTAGCGGTACCGTTATGCGGCTTGATGATTGAATACAAGTGAATGAACACAGCCCATTCAATAGCTTCGAAGAAGCGTAGCGGGATTGCTGTTAGAGGATTGGTTGGCCATTGGGTTTTAGGACATATTTTATGAAATGAAATTAAATGATATTTATTTGCAAAAATGTGGTTACTAAAGGTGTTATCTGGATGTCGGATATCGCTCACATTTGCCAAGAATATAGGCATGCAAATTGTTTATTAAAATAATTATTAATTATGTAGTAGCAATAAAATTTATCATAAAACATTTTAATTGATTGAAGGGCATGCACATTATTTACGTCAAATAATAAAATTGATTACTTATTATGTCATAATCTTAATTAGGTAATTTTAAATTATGCATGATAGATTGTGTGATAGTTAACATGTTATTTCTGCTTTTTGGCTAAATAGACGACAGTCAAGCATATTAGCCACCTGATCGTATGTACGACCAAATAACTATGTATGACCGATTGAGTTTATTTGTTTTAGTAAGAACTTGGTTGATAACAAGTTATACGTGTAGAATTAGAAACTAACATTATTATTATTTACGTAATATATTGTCATGGTCAATAAAATGCAAAAAGTAGTACAATGTTTGAAACCCAGTTAGTAGCTTACGCAATGAAACGGCATGGACTCACAAGTTTGGTTCACTGCAGTGGTACTATTTTGTTGTTGACTATTTGTTTCTAGTAATATCTACAATATATGCTCAAACACAATCATCTATTTGCCACTTCCCACCAAAAATGTTATGTCTCGAAAGTACCTATAATACATTTCGAAATAACCAATCACTACCTAATATCATGTATCTCAAAAATGTATACCTCGAACAGCGTATATAACCGACACCGCGAACACCATGTATGTCCCAATGCATTGGCGCCACGTGGCTTCAATCTTCAACGGATTCGTTCGATTTTGAAAGGAGAACCGGGGCTCTATTTTGAAAATAGAACCTCCCGGGCGGGACACACATTTTGTTCGAGATGTCTGTTCGATTCGAATAAACGCAGATATAGGTAACTACTGAGGTAAGGTCTTATAAATATCTTTAGCAAACTTTAATTGTCTTAGATCCACTTAACGCAAAAAAATAAAGGTGCAAAATTACAAGCCCACCGGCAATTCGCATTGCAGAAATGCACATTAGGAATCATGCTTCTGCAATAATACTGGCGCGGGCGAGATCAGCTGTCTCATGTCTCATTCCACAAATGTTAAAGCGTAAAATTTTCTGGCGGCCCTTTTGCAAAATTATCCTCGTATAAGTAAAGGAATGTGGCTGCGCTCAATGAAATTGCCCTGAATTACCGAATCATAAGTACCTACTTACAACGTCGAATTCCATTTGAAAACAATGAACGCCAAACACTTCCATTCCATTTAATGAATATATTATTCGGAGATCATGAAAATTTAACTCTAGAAAGAATTGTAAAAAAACACAAGAACAGAAATATCATAAAAATAAAAGGAATTCATAAAACAATCTACAATTAAAAAAAAATCAAACGTTAGCTAGATGTCTTACCACACAGGAACGTAACAAACCATCGTTCAATAAGAAATCGGCAAAACAAAAACCCTAAAAGAAATGACATCTCTAGACGAAAGGAAGTTAAAAAAAATCAGAGAGCACGGAAGCGTCGGCCGTTGGCTTTAAGATGCGGTGCCCATACTGATGTGCCACGAGATGTAAATGTGGCTGAGAAGAGCCTTAACGTGTAAGCATAAACTTTATATAAATGTCATGAATGAAAGATAGACAAGCGACGCTCGGTAGAATTCTGAGGATGTACTCGACGTAGCTCAGATTCATGTGGCTAAAGACGCTGTGAGAGAAAGGGAGATACAGTTCGCCTATTTTATGTCTGTGGACAATTGTTTTATCCTGTGCTTTACTTAACAACAGAAATATCTGTTATATTCGTATTACCGACGGACTTAATAAAATAGACATGATTGAAGCTGTTTTATAGTAATTAATCTTCTTAAGATTTACTACTCGAGAAGCGTTCATAGCCCAGCTTGCGTCGATCCTAAGTGATTGACAAAGTTAAGCAACACTGGGCGTGGTCGGTAGTTGGATGGGTGATCTCTAGTGGCAAAAAATTATTGAGCGTTTCTGTGCTTCGATCCCATGTCGGAAGCCCTCGGGCGCGGCGGTTTGAATACTTCCGACTCTGGGGTTGGCCACTAACTCCTCCACCAATCCGCACTGGACCAGCGTGGTGGAGTACGTGTATGCTCTAGGCATCCTCAAAAAGAGAGACCCGTACCCAGTAGTGGGTACGCCAGAGTCTAGTAATGTGTCAATTTAGAACATTTTTTGAAGCCAGATCTATGTGTCAATTTAGAAAATTCTTGATATGAAATTACATAGCTTACGATTAATCTTTTTTCAAATTTCATAGCGTCCTTAACATTTTTTCGCTTTAGCGTATCCACGATAGGAATTGATTGCATAACAAGAATGTCAAGAATTTCCTCAATAAATCGTCACCGAGATCGAATAATTTTACCTACACGTCTCAACTCTCAGCCGAACCACTTAGAATTTCTCTCACATCTGTTAAAATTCCGATGTGACAAGTTTTAGTGGTCAGTTGTTGACAATTTGATTTGAATTTAACAAACGGCACTGAGCGAGAAGAGAATATTTGATCGGATGACGTTGAAGATAAAATCTTGTATCTTTCGTTTCATAAACCTTTACTGGGCTGGACTAGCGTGGAATACGAGATTGGAGAAGGGCATTAATTTGCAAATTGTGCCTCTGTGTGGAATAGCTAATCTAAACGTGAGTCATAGCCAAAGCAGATCTTGTGACATCTCGGCGTGGTTGTAATCAGCATACGTTGAATAGGTGGAAAACAACCTATTGATGGGGTGAAAGTGATTGGACGAGTTGTTAATTTAGATAAGTTTTAAATGTTGATTTTTGAGAAAATAAAACAAGAAAAGTTACTGATACGTTCAAACAATGTGAGGAATACTACTTAAAAAATTATGGTAACATTTTCGTTAAAATTATGGAAATTCGACGACGATTATATACAAAAGATTTTCATATTGCGAGCACAGTTAAGAAGAGTGTTAATTTTCAATAAATGAAAAGCAGTACATACCTGGATGAAATTGTAAACAAATTCATCAAACGATTTACGAAATAAATAATTAATGAAATTGTGTATTATTTGACATTTCCGACTTCCAATTTAGAGTTTTATGACCCCTTAACAAATAAGTGTGCACTATGAAATCTAATTTAATTATACGGAGATTACTAGAAAAATAAATATTACATTTGCCATACATAATATTGTCCAGAAATTCTGAATACCCGTAAGATAGTTCAGGGTTTACCACAAACAGTAGCCCTGTTGTATCAGCCCGAAGTAAACTCTTCCAGATATCGTATCAGATCGATCAAGTAACTGAAAATCAATATTTAATGTGGAGATATATTTTAAACCCGTTCTCAGGATACTCGGATTTATTTCTTTATAGTTTCTTCCACTTGGACCTGTGTTGTTAACAGAAATTGATTATGTGGCTCTTTGTAACTCTAAAAAAATGCTATCTCTTTCTTGCTGTTACCACAGAAGATAGAATAGTACATAATAGTACTTTTACTGACTATATCTAATCAGGTTTTTACAGTTTAGACTTCAGGTCTACTTCATAACATTTCACTTCTCAGTTGCAATATTACATATTGCATACGTTTATCGACGGATGACAGTTGATATAATTAATTATTGTTAGTAATTGATAAAACACTATGATTAAAATTTAATAAAGATATATTTTATCCATACTTAATTTTTTTTGAGAAAAAGTGTATTGCCCTCTTTGAAGCATTTATTTTTATTGTTCTAAAGTAGTTAAAAGTTGTAACTAGGAATCAAGGTAAAGATATCTTTCAAGATATTTATTTAAATATTTTTTTTATTTAATTTATTTATTTAATTAATCTATCTTTAAAGATATCTTTACCGTGATTTAAGTATGTATAGATTCAGCCCAATCAGAAGAGTCCCAAGTGGAAGTGTCCAGTATCTGTCCGCACTCCTCACTCCAGTCTGTTCCCGGTATCACACAATGCCACATTGTGTGATCTCGCTTATCAATGGTCGAACATGACACCATTCGCCACAAGAACGCCAGAACCAACGCCGCGCGATTATCACACGGACATTTCTAGAAAACTCTGGATTATTGTGAAAAGTATCGCCGTATTAAAGCTAAAACCAACTAAGTCGACCATTTCAGGGGTAAAATATTTTAGAGTTATTGAATGTTTGCACTAATTTTTTATATAATTCCGAGGACGTACAGACTCATTTTTATTCTTATTCTTATCGTATTATCTTCGGATATAAGTGCCTTAGCTTTTTTGTTTTACCATTCGAATGTAGAGATTTTTCAGAGTCGAAAGGTGTAAAGAAGTGTTTTGACCCCAAAAACTGAGTTAGTCGGTTTTAGCTGGTTTTGGCAGCATGATTTTTAGGGATCGAAAGTAAAAAAAAACCTTATAGTTTCGTCATCACCGTGTCTGTCCTTTCGTAGCATAGCTGAGACCCTTAGTGCTAGTTAGACCAACAAGAGTAGAGGAACTCAGTTAAAATATGAAAAGTAGATACTGAAATCCTAAATCGGATTTGTAAGCCGTACCTAGTAATACTTGTACTTATCTAGATTGTCACGATGACAAATCTTTCCAACATTTCATGAATAATGTCGCCTGTTCCTGCAATACTCATTCTGGGAAAGCGGAAACCTTTTGGGAAGTCCGGAGTCAAACAATCGCTGTTCAAAAGTAAACCAAATACTTACTTCTTGATTACCTTGTGTGACTCTACTGTGACCAGTACGTGCGAATTGCGGCCCTATTCTGGAGGCTAATCGCAGTGTTGAGTTGTAAAGGAATTTAATTCTTATGTACTTACTTATTATTTTGTATCATGGAATAGGCAAATAAGAATGTAGATCTTTTTTCTATTCATATCCTATCTATTCCGAGTTTTGCATGAATGAGAAAGATACATACGAAGCGCTCATAGCCCGGCGATTTGTGTGGATCCAAAGTGATCGTCAAAGTTAAGCAACAGCGGGCGTAGTCGATTATGGATGGGTGACCGCTAGTGGCAAAAATTTCTCGAGCGCTTCCTCGCTTCGGAGGGCACGTAAAGCCTGGATCCTGGTTGTTATCGTAAAATAATATAATGAGTCGTTAAGCCATGTCGGAGGCCCTCGGGCGGCATGAAAACTTCCGACACTTGGGTTTCCCATTAAGCCCGCCA
Source organism: Thymelicus lineola (assembly GCA_963932265.1). Lineage (NCBI taxonomy): Eukaryota > Metazoa > Arthropoda > Insecta > Lepidoptera > Hesperiidae > Thymelicus > Thymelicus lineola. The sequence continues at coordinate 5,861,052 of OZ010705.1, read as the reverse complement.
CCAATCCGCTTTGGAGCAGCCTGCTAGACTTCCTCAAGAGGAAAAACTCATGTTCAGTAGTGGGCTGAAGCCAAATAGTGGAACAAAGAACAAAAACTAACAGAATAGGGCTGTCATGCCCGCCCGCACCTATTGTTCCATCCAACCATCCAATGGATTCTGCGTATCAGGAGATCACGGCCGCGCGCTGCATGCTAATCGGATGCTAAATATTTTAGCTATCTGTATCGGAATCGTAAAACGAGTCGTTCAATTTCTTTTGTTTCGAGTAATTTTTCTTAGAAGGCAGGATGTTTTTCTAAAACTAGTATGGATAAAAATATGAGAAAACGGTCCTATTTATCCTAAATATTTCACGGAAATTTTAATGAAGGTTCGTTTTGTTATCGATGTAGAGACAATAACTACATTTTATTATATTATTGGCCGTTCGCGCCCCCCGACCCCGTGGCCAGGCCGTCTATACATCAGAAGGATTGAAGTATAGTGTCATAGAACAGATATCTCGAATAAAATAATGCAATGTGCACGCTAATCAAGTTCTACATCACCTCTCCATTCCTAGGTCTGCTGGAAGAGATTTCTGATAGAAATAAGCAGTACCTTTGTACAAAATTTCTATTATTAAGTCTCACATACTGTATTTGTGTACAAAAATTGTTAAATAAATAAATAAAATGTGTGTCCCGCCCGGGAGGTTCCATTTTCAAAATTGAGCCCCCGTTCTCCTTTCAAAATCGAACGAATCCATTGAAGATTGAAGCCACGTGGCGCCAATGCATTGGGATATACATGGTGTTCACGGTGTCGGTTCTATACGCTAGTAATAATACTTCAATGCTCAGAAGTAATTAATTTATGTGTTGAGTTTAGCGTGCCAAACTTACCAAAACATTTGACCGGTCATAAAATACTGCCAGTAACGTTACCAGCAACATAACATCAGTCATGTCAGTACGAAGCCCATCGATTTCTCCATTGTCCATTATGCACGGATTCTGAGTATCGGAGATCACGGACAGGCTTTTGGAATACTAATCAGGGGCAGATGAGTTCTGTTGTAATGCTGACAGTTCGCAGAGATGGGTATGAAAGTAATTTTGGTATAAACATGAGTGTATTCTGTTGGTAGCGACAACAGCGACACTTGAGGCGTTCGATTGTTTAAATAATGACGTAAGGATGACATTGGTTAAATAAATAATTTAAAAAACAACTTAATAAGTAGTTTAAAAACAAAACAGACACTATTATACATTGAAGTATAATGACATAGAACAGACATCTCGAACAAAATGTGTGTCCCGAAACCGCGATGACGCGTTCTTTTTTCAAACTCTAGAAGGTGATTTACATAGAGTAACTTTGTATAAGACACTTGCCGAACCACGACAAACAGTCAACGACTCTAAATCTTTAGCTCTTCCAAATGTTTGATTTAATGTTTAATTGAATTCACTGAGTAATGTAATACACATAATTTATTATTTACCAAAGAGTAGGTACTATAGTCATTCTTATCGGGATTATTTATTTGTCCATTGACACGCTTACGGCTTGCCAAGTGTGTAAGCCCGCCTCATGATTTTTTCTATTCAGTTCAATTCAATTCAAGTCAATTTATTTGCATCTCATTCAAAAATGGCGGGAACATTACACAATAATTGAAATAAATTCGTTTTAGTTCATTTAAGTTAATATTTTGTTTTCTTACTGATGAAAAGTAATACTTACCATTTTCTTTTTTCTTTTTTTACGTGCAATTGTGACAGGTACATATCACGCAAGACGGCATTTTTAAACGCTTTTATTTAGCTTCACTTCGGAGCATCAAAGCATCAAATCTTCAAAGCATCAAATCTTGTAACGTTAATTTGAATGACTTACCTTTAATGAAAATTGATGAAATTTGGCAGACATGTGTATTTCCGATGACAATACACGAAAATCATATTTTAAACTAATTTTCATTGTTTATTTGTTGTTAAATTAAAAAAAAACGATTTTCAGACTTTAGACGCATAATTCTCTATGTTCTATTTTACGTAGAGACTTGAAATTTTCACAACTTGTAGCTAATTTTATAAACTAAACATTATTGAAATAAAAGCGTATAAAAAAAAAATTTTTTTAGGATTCAACTTATTAAGCTTAGATGGTTAAAATGACATGCGATGGTTGATTACCACTCTGATGGCGAACTGGTAGGTAGCGGTTGTTGTAAAAAGGTACAAGTATGTTATTAAGTTTAAGTTAAGTTCTGTAACGTAATTAAGTTGAGACATTTAAATGAGAATTTGGTCAAATGATTGATTTATTGTCTAGTTACCAATTGGCCTTTTAAAACTTTTTTCACTTATTGAAATAAGAAAAGCAAAGTTTTATCCTACTATATCTTCTCCTCTTAATAATAATATGTTATACAATTCATTTTCAATTTCATTCAAAAAATTAAAACCGAACTCCGTCACAGCGAGGATGTAATTAGGTCGTGACAGTCACTAGTTAACTAAAACGTAGATTATTCACGATGAAGTCTGTTTTATTTCAGTTTGTTATTAAACAATTTTGACATGCGGCCGCAATGAGCGCAGGCGAGTGACAAGTGAGTGAATGAAGTAAGCCACCCTGGCTGCAATGCATTTCCCCGACTCGATGTTCGGGGTGTCTGTTCTATACGAAGTAATAGTACTTCAATGCTATTATAGTGTCAATGTACGATAGCAAAAAAGAATTGTGACTGTGCGGAATTCCCTCGATAGGAGCTAAGCTTCAGTGCAATATCAGGTCATGCTTTTTACAAAAAATGCATTGTCACGAACCAAACATCAGAACAGATCAAGTAGGTTTAATTTAAGCTCGTGAATTTGGCCTACATTAGATATGTAGGCCAAATTCACGAGCTTAAATTCTAAGCTAGAGCTAGTTCTAATAATTGGAGTTTTGAAACAGATAATAATTAAATATATTTCTTTGTTATCAATTGAAGTGAATATTTTTTGATTCCACATCTATTTGCGAAGCATTGGGCTAATGTGTAAAACAAAAAAATAAAATTACAAAATATAAAAATTTAAAAAAATGAGTAGAAGCTTTAATTTTACGCAAAAATCATTCTTAAAGAAGAACGCACACGAACACACATTTTTCTTGTGTTTTTTTCATGTTTCGAGAATTAACTACGGAAGTCTACCATCTAATTTGCAGCCACTGTTAAAAGAGGACATCATTAATATGACGTACTTAATTGTCTACTAAGTATTTTTCTTACTTTTAAATTAAGATTTAATTGAAATGTCGGAGGAGTGAATTCTTAAAATTTGGCCTCGACCGTGAGACTTGAGAGGCGTCTATTAACGCTTGAATACCCACAGAATCTACTCATATAAAAGACAGTATTTTAAATTGGAACCAGCGCACGATTTGACATCGCTTGTGTTAAATTTTTTTTTTTATAAAAAACCCGATTGTGTAAAAAAATACTAAAAAGAGAAAACAAGTCCAGTAGTTTAGAATATTGTTAAAAGTAATAATGAATAACTACACCATAGGATTAATAGTCGGGACCCATTCTACAACCATTCAAATCTTATTTGTTTTTCTCCAAGCAGCCCTGTAAAATTTAAATGTGTTCGAAGCATTGACAAATGTAATTATATTAAAATTGTTGAAGGCGAACTTGCTTCGGTAAACACAAAACTTTTCGAGTAATTCGGCGTATCCCTTATTTACAATGTTCATAAAGAACATTGAAGTACTATTACTTCGTATAGAACAGACACCCCGAACATTGAGTCGGGTGCATTCATTGTGGCCAGGGTGGCTCACTTCATTCACTCACTCGCTTGTCACTCACCTGCGCTCATGGCGGCCGCATGTCAAATTTTTTTAGCAAAACACTGAAACAATGCCGTCGTGCGTAATAACAACGTGTCACAATCGCACGACAAGAAACAAAAAAGATAACGGTATTACATACTTATCATCGGTAAGAAAACAAAATATTAACTTAAATCAAATAAACGAATAACATTAAATTATTGTGCAATGTTCCCGCCATTTTGAATGAAATTAAGTACTCTGTGGAATGAAAAAATTATGAAGCGGATTTACACACTTGACAAGCCGTAAGCGTGTTAATGGACTAAATAGACTTGCTTAGGCTTGCCGACGCTTGTGATGTGACCAATATATTGTGATGTTGGTTTTTCGACACGAATCAATGGTAAACGATTGAAAATCATTCAAACGCTTTTGCACGCTTTTATTTTTAATTTTGTTTTGCACGTTAAATATGCGTAGTAATTATGGCAATAAGACGTATGTGTCGATTTGTGTTAAATGTTTTGTGATAAATTAGATTGCTTTTAATAAATTTTCCTTAAATTGGGTTGGCTTTAGTATCCTGCGGCATCAGTATCTGGGTGATATCATGTTTAATCGATAGGCAATGATGTCCCAAATCATAATCTAGTTGCTTTTTGTGAGGTAGTGCGTCATTTTTGAAAAATCTTAATTTTAATTTTTGAGGTTACTTCCAAAAAATACAACACGAATTATGTTACTTATTTATAAAATTTATGTTATTAGGTATATTTTATTGTATTATATGTATATTATAATTAATATATTATTATTATTATAATAATATATTATTATTATAATATTATAATATTATTATTATTATTATAATATATTATTATTATTATATGTATATTATATTTATGTATATTATAATTAATATGTATATTATAATTATAATAATTAGATAAACAAGAGTTCATTGGAAAAATTTAGAAAATATGAAATACAAGGAAGGTTTTTTTATCAATACTAATATTATAAAGAGGAAAGATTTGATTGTTTGCATTGAATAGGCTCCGAAACTACCGAACTGATTTGAAAAATTCTTTCACTTTTGGGAAGCTACACTATCCCCGGGTGACATTATAATTTTTTTTTACTATTTTTCCCGAAGCGAAGCAAGGGCGATTTCCTAGTATATAATAAAAGGGCAATATATAATATATAAATTTTACTGTTTATGTCATACTCTATGAAATTTATTTATTACATTCTAATAAAATTTTTCAAAATTGGTGACAGAACCGACTTAGTCAACCCCGACCCCACGTGGTACTAGTCTGCCCTACCCCTAGAGTGAATGTAGACCCTGTATATGTATCAAAGTGAAGCCTGTTTATGTATCAAAAACCCCTAAATTTTCCCTAAAAGTGCAGATAATGGAACATTGTAATTATAATGATTTGTCATAAAAGTGGTGCGTTTTGTGTGTCTCCCCATATGGAGGTCGAAATTTTATTTCTTCATCCACCACCTGATATTAATTTAGACTAGTTTAAGACAAATACTGAGCAGTTTTCACAGATTTAACCTCAAAATAAAAATAAAAAAAACTCGAAAACTATGTGTTTCCTCACTTAGCCCCTTTATGGGGGGGTTCCTTACCCTACCCCCTACCCTCCCCCCCTAACTCCACCCCCCTCCCGATGCCGCAGGATACTAAAGAAATACCCTTAAATTTTTACCATGTAAAAGTAATCAAAATATTATAGAAATACCGGTATTAATTAAATTGATATTTAAATAAAATCGGGTTTTTAAAAGGTTCCAATACTTCTAATTGTCTCTTTTGTGTTGAATGTTTTGTGATAAATTGCTTTTAATAAATTTTCCTTAAATTTTTACCATGTAAAAGTAATCAAAATATTATAGAAATACCGGTATTAATTAAATTGATATTTAAAGAATTTAAAATACAAACTATTAAAATACTCAGTGTCGGCCTTACTCAAATAATAAGCCCGATAAGAATAACTAATGTACCTACTCTGTGGTAAATAATAAATAAAGTGTATTACTTTAATCAGTAAATTCTATTATACATTAAATCAAACATTTGGAAGAGCTTGTAAAAGTTTGGAGTCGTTGACTGTTTGTCGTGGTTCGGCAAGTGTCGTATACAAAAGTTACTCTATGGCAAGTTTGTAAATCGGCTTCTAGAGTTTGAAAAAAGAACGCGTCATCGCGGTTTCGGGACACACATTTTGTTCGAGATGTCTGTTCTATGTCATTATACTTCAATGATAAAGAATAATGTTCTTTTACCCCACAGGTTTTGAGAGGATATCTGTACTATTGGCAGAGAAAATACGTAAAAAAATGCCTCAGCTGCATTATATTATGTAAACGTAAGTTCTCTGATTTCTTCAAAAGTGTTATCTTCATTATCTAGGACAAATCATTTTGAAAAATCATGTAGTTCGTCAATATCAAACATCTCTACATCAAATAAATTGTCAAAAGTTATTAAAAACATGACCCATTTGTCTGCAAAGCATTAGCATCTACAAGTTGGGAAAGCATTCCACAACGTGATTATAGTCCGTCGACCATCGCATCTTCTGCGCGTTCATCCAAAACAAAGATATCTGCGAAATTATCTGCAATTTTCTACGTTTTTATAATTAGTGCTATAAGGTATGTTTTCCATCGCCAGTACTTTGCAAACCTGCGCATATTACGAATATCTCCCTCAGCGATCGGTTTACACAGACATTATAATATCTAAATGAATCAAAAGCATTCGACCAACAAACAACGAGCCTTCTCTTATGTAATTTATTCATCTAAAAAGCAACGCGCAGGTTCTCACGCGCACTCTTCTATGTGTGTGAGCTGACCATGTGCTGGTAAAAGGTTATGAGTTTATCCTCTTAAATATACAACGTCCAACCTTCAGAAATGATCCTTATTTAAACCCGTTAGAGTTACAATTGTTTTGTCGTGTTCTTCGTCAGTTGTGACGTTTGGATTGTAGATACTGCTCAATTTATTTCATTAGGAGAAGGCAGGATACATGTCCCTCGATTCTTCATGGGCTACTGAGCCCGGCTGGTCTGTATGTTCAGACAGGAGGAAAAAACGTAATGGGCCCCTCATCTTGGTTCTTTTATGCGAAACTCGCGACACCAGCCATTAAGTCGAAGAAACGAACGGGGCTCTTTATCTTCGCCGGCTTATTTCCGTTGGAATAAATTAACGTTTACCTGGTTGACAATAAATACCACTTGTTTCGACTGAGTAACTTGCTGGAAACATACATGTAGGTACACACTTGAGGTGTAATGTGTCGACTGATAACATTGTCTTCGCAACCACGAGACTAGCTTTGATCTTGTTTGTGAAATAGAACTCATGTTTTAGGACTTCAATATGTTGGAAAAAATTAAGACAAGTTGAAGCTAGATAATCTTTTACACTGTACAATTGTCTTTTTTGACTTTCAAGATTTTTTTTCATTTTTCCTAAATTTTATTTAAATCCTTTAAAAGCAACTAATTTTGTTTAAACTCCTTTTAGACCCCGTTTGAAATAAATAAATGTGAGAGATGTAAGAGATGTGAGAGAGAGTATCAATCAGGAATACAAACAAAATACTCTTCTTCTTAGTACTCCTATTCTTCACACACGCAAACACACACACACACGCATTCAGTTTCTGATTAATGTCACTTCTATTTTTTTTATTTTTATTACTATTTTTTAGTGTTACTTTTTTCTTCAGCATACTGTGCAAAAATTCCCTATACTTATATATGTATATGTATTCCCTAAATATTTATATATTATTTATTATATATTTATGTTATTATTGGTATTTATATATGTCCGTGTATTTGTATGTATTCTTGTTATGTAGTATATCTATATCTCATGTTAGCACCTGCCATCAGCTATTTCCACATCCACCCAGGGTTGACTGGTGGACAATGCCATTAGGCATTAAGTTTGCCCTTTGTTTCTTCTTTTTAAGAGGTGACATAAACATGTAAATAAATAAATAATAAATAAATAAACACATATTCAAATGACGTCATTAAATAAAAAATATTCAAATTCCACTGATGAATAGCCGATACTAAAGTACAAAAGTGTGTCGTGTGCGTTGTGTTAATATAAATAAGGCTCTGCTCGGGGCTCGCAAGATGTTTCCACGGTCTGATGGGCACGAGGGTCTCAGCTCCTGTGAGCCTAGTCTCCCATCACATGCCCGCATGCCACTAACGACTTTTTCTACAGTTTTCTCGATGATAATTATATCGATATTGATATCAATACATGTATTTTTGAGTCAAACTATTGCAACTTGGAATAAATGTGAAGACGTGTCAATTTTAAAAAGCTGACGATCCAACTGATGGTAATCAGGTTGCTGATCATATAATCGCTGATGCGTTGCCGGCCAAGAAAGAGAGAAGAAAAAGAAAGAAAGAACTGACTCTCAAGCCCCCAGCCCGAACACGACGAGTCGTTTGGCGGCTGACCCATGCTCAAGAGTGGTAGCCTGGTAGCTATCCAGGCGAACACCATGGAGAAATAATAATAGTAATAATGGTATTAATTAACAATTAAAATCAATATTACCAATATAATCTCTCGAGGCTCCTACCACCAGCAGGCCGGATTTAGTCGCCTCTTACGACACCCATCCGGCGTGGGATTGGGGTTAGTATTCTAAGCCGCCCCAATACGGCTAAAAGTTCATAGAATTTTACTAAGTTAGTGCGTACCTTAGACATCATACTGATATTGTAGTCAATCATCAACTTATTAACCTACCAACTCGTATTAAATATCTCTTTTTCATTTGTAAAACGCGATGGCATGTCCTCGGTCCTTGTCGCACACGCTAAGATGGCTGACATGGTCTACTGCGCTCGAGGGTCCGTTAAGACCTAAGATGGAACAACTACATGCCTTTGTTTTTAAAATTCCTTTGTCTTGCATCTCAGAAAAAATAAAACAGTCGTTACGACTTGAGAGGATGTGAGGTTCGAATTGAAATTATGCGTTTGGAAATTGTTTTCAATGAATTCGAATGTGTGATGGAAAATTTTTGGAGTTGGAGTAAAGTTTTTAATTTTAAATATTGAAGGCTCACTCGTTTTCAGTAGTTCCTGCAGAGTAACGCAATACGGTCCTAAAATATAGATACCTAGATATAATGTTAATATTCCCAAAATCCAAAAAAGGTACCTAACATAAGTGTACCTATAATATATAAGTTTGAATAAGTATGCAAAGCTGCAGTTAGTTTCTTAATATTTTAAACAACTAGGGCATACTTCTTCATTATTAAATTAAGTATACAACCGAATACCGATATCCATTCGTAGATTATAACCAAATATTCACTATCTGTACCCCGTCTACTTGTCTATACGTAACGTCAACATTTAAATAAATAAGAACATTAGCAATGCAATTTATTTTGTATCAAGCATAAAAATAAGCTGAACATGGCACTGTGTTGCCGATAATGGCTGTAATGGACTGTGTCGGAGACAAGGCGCTATCAGCTTCCGTGCGATTAGCATTCAGGCACCTGTCTAGTGTCTGCACCAACCAATGATGTTATATATTAACAAGAGGCAGATATGTCATAAGCGCGCGCGTTGTGTGACTCAAAAAGTTCCCAATTGGGAACTCTTATTCAGGTGAAGAAAGAGATAGCGATGTAGTTTTGACGCGAGAGCGATAAAGACGTGCGATAAAGCAATAAAGCGTGCCTTGCGGACATCGGAATAGATTTTTCGGTTGATTTGTAAGGGCATAACGTATCTATATTTATTTAAACATCATTGGCACCAACACCAACTTACTAGTTTAGTAATTTTAACATTCACTCACCTACCTAATAACTACGGAGTACGGATGACAACTGTACCTCCTCGTACCGATAATGCGCGGAGTTGGTGTTCAAAATACAATATCATTGTTTATTTTTTCAGTTTTTCAAACCACAATAGGTATACTTAGTTAAATAGCGTCTTCTAAATCAATTTAGGTTCCTACATACTTTCAACAAATACAGTAAGAGAATAAAATTTAAGATTTTTTGCTAAATTTACCTAGAACAGATGAGAATCTTGAATTTCAATTTAATTAATTTTCATCTAAAAACGACGGATGATTAAAGACTCATTTGATATTTTTTTGATACTTACCTAGTTGATAATACTTTTTAATTTATTATTGATACTTTTTCCTCTGAAAGCCTAATTACTACGAAGACCTGTTATCCAAACAATGGAGAAAAGTAAAGAATTCAATTTAGATAAACAAGAATACCTGTTTTAAAGAGCACAATTTTCAATTTACGCCGCGAGCCATCCCACGCTATGCATTATTCATCGAGTTCAGTGTATGGCCATAAACAAAATAAACGATTGCCATATAAAATTTTTACGTCAAACATTATGCAGGCAGTTAACCTACATTTTAATTAATACCTACCTTTATTTCTGAGCTAATGTAGATATTTTGTCTGTGGTGTGGCGATGGTCACGCGATCATCGTTTTGTGTGCCTCCCGCGATGTTTACAGGAAAATGTAGTTTAGAGGTCTGTAGTTCAATGGTCTGGAGTAAATTATATTGATATGCTTACTTGTGTATTTTGGCGTATTAAGTGGATTGGCTAGTATTTGTTTTGTAAAGCAAAAATTCCGGATTGAGTGGAAACTGTGGAATTCTTCCCCAGAAAAATCCGCTTGGTATTGCCGGGCGTACCGAGATGAGAAGGTTCTGAAATCTAATGTAAATACCCTATGTGACGGAACCCTTACTTGAACTTCACTTGACGACCAAGTACAAGGTGAGGGTTAAGGTTGTAGACGTAAACGGAAGGCGTTATTTTTTTTAGTTTTTCGCGAAAACGGTGCATCGCCAGAGTTGAAAGTTGCATTGTTGTAATTAACAAGGAATCTCCCATAGCTCTTCCTTTCTCTACATTCCCGACGTATGGCTCCTGTTTTTGTACTATTGAAGTCAAGATTTGAAATTTCTGTAGAAACAAAACACGTGTTTTAATGTTTATGCCATACATTAAACCCTTCGTGAGCATAAACATCATTACGTCACTTTTTGTGATAACCAATGATGTTTAAAAAAATATAGATACGTCATGCCCTTACAAATCAACCAAAAAATCTGTTCCGAAAAGAGCTACAACACACACACGTTTATCTTTTGTTTCACTACACTAATCACGAAGGCATTTTAGCGTTGTATTGGTTGTATGTCAAATCTCCAAGCACTTCTGACAACAAAAGCGTGCATATCGTCTTGTATCGACAGAGTGACTACGAGCAGACAGAGGCCAATTGACCGCTCTTACGATCTTCATCCTCGGCGCGCTAGTGACATATCTACCTCTTTTTACTTATAATATCATTGGTGATAACCACATACAAACATACGGATAAACTTTTTTATATTATAATATGTAAGGAACCTTTCGCTCTGCCATTTATCACTGTTACAGAATTTACAAGTTATAGAAATAAATATCAATATTAAATAAGGCACGAATGTAACATAAACAACGATATTACCATATACATGTCAAAGTTCTTTCATTTCATTTCTTTCTACGTATGAAAAACAATATCTTGCCAACCATTGCGTTGTTTTTATTGCACGCAACGCAAAACACATCATTTAATCTTTCATAAATATTTCCAACGCTAGTAACCACAGTAAATAGTACAAAACTTTAATAAATCATAATTTGTAATTCGTAGAAATAACAAAATTTTAACACATGTATTTTTACTCACAATTTGCCTCGTCAATTTTGTTTCAGTAGATACTATTATGTAATAGAAAAAAAGTTGTTGGGTAACAAGTAGAATTTCTTGTGATATAAAGCGTCATTTTTGGCTTGACTGATCTTGATGAAAAAAGGGGGCGAAAGCTTTCATTTTCTCCGCTATATTTAATGTAATCTTAATAACTGACAAGGTAGCATCCAAGTTACTAAGCTACTCAGTTCACTCATGGACATCAGCAAATCAAAGGCATCACCGATGCATTGCCAGCCAAGAAAGAGAGAAGGTAGGTATAGGTACCAATATTAATTGGTAATTAGTTATAAAAAAAAACTAAATCATTAAAATAAATAACTCAATGATTATCCACATTACTCTCATCAGCGCCCAAAACGAAAACAATGTTTTAAAAACAAAAAGCAAATTGAATTTCGAACGTCCGGCGATTGTTCATTGGTCGACGCGACGTTGCCACTTCGGATTCCCGCCAAGTGCGCATCTTGGCACCTGTCTCTTTCAGGGTCAACCACTTTCACGTAATGCTATCTCTTTCCACGCAAGTTCGCAGGATCGTCTCGCTTGAGGACGTAGCTCTGAGATAATTTTATCTGAGTTATTCGAACTCCAGTTTTCGAACGTGATTTTTTTAATAAGTGCGTAGCAAATGCAATGAAAAAGCAGACATTATGACCAATTTCTTAAAATCCTTTGGTTTTGCTAATGTCTGTTAATATCGATAAAGAAATAACAATGCATTGTACTTTTCATCCATTTCTCATGCTATGAGGTCAAGGCTGCTTAATTTTCAGATCGTTTCTTCTTAGGTTAAGTTCCTAATGTTATATTTGTGTTCAATAAAATACTTAAAAACAATTGATTACACTTTAATATAAGCAACATGTTCCTTTTTGTATTTCATAAGAAGGTGGTTTTTAAACGCTTTTATTTAGCTTCACTTCGGAGCATCAAAGCATCAAATCGATCAAAATGCTACTCTATTTACACGGCAATAAGGTTTATATTTAGCTTCACTTCGGAGGATCAAATCTTGTAACGTTAATTTGAATGACTTCCCTTTAATGAAAATTGATGAAATTTGGCAGACATGTGTATTTCCGATGACAATACACGAAAATCAAAAAAAAAATTGAAATAAAAGCGTTTAAAAAAAAAAATTTTTTTTGGATTCAACTTATTTATTTTGAAGACAGAAAGAAATCATTTATAAAAATACATTTATACCAAAAAACATCCTAACTTGAGAGGAACTGTTTGCAGCGCTGGTCATTTCCATGCGTTACTATTCTACCGGAGTTCAGTTTTTAATACCTAGGATATAACACTTCGGTAAGTATAAATTTAAAACAAGAAGCTTGACCACACCTAAAACTTAAAACTTATTTTTACCTTACCTAGTTCAGAACACTGTTAACACGCAAAGGAAACTCGACACCTTCGTACAGATCCATATCAGAAATTAACTAAGTTCCTGTAAATTTTAACCAATTTATTTCTGTCATACCTTAACTGACTAAGTATAGCTTTTTAATCTGTGTCGTGTGGTCATTGAAGTATTATTACTAGCGTATAGAACCGACACCGCGAACACGATGTATGTCCCAATGAATTGGCGCCAATGGGCTTCAATTTTCAGTGGATTCGTTCGTTCGACTTTGACAGGAGACCGGAGGCTCAATTTTGAAAATCGAACCTCCTGTAGGCTGTACGGGACACACATTTTGTTCGAGATGTCTATTCTATGACATAATGGTCGTAGCGCACATATCAACTCGGAAAGGGATCGGCACCGGATCGCCTCGCCGTCAACCTAACGTAAGCTCGGCTACGGCTAGGCGACGCCGCGCTTACGGCTCGCCGGCCGCTGGTTGACGGAATGAATGACAGCAGTTCGCCGACGCAGCGGTAGCCGCGGCGCGGCGCGCTCGAGGAAACGGAAAGTCGACGGATAGCGTACGGTGAGACGTAAGCGCGGGTACGGCAAGTCGTCCACGCACCGTAAGCTTGTCTCGAGGCGAGGCGATTACGTTACGGATCCGATAAGTGTGCTTTACAGTAGGGAGTTTCATACAAAGAATACTGACATGCAAGAGTTGATACGTTTACGTTCCGTTTACGAGTTGATATGTGTGCTATGACCATTATACGTCAATGGTACTGGTAAATACAATGCCTACATCCTTTTTCAAAGATATGAGTGATATGAGAATTTTGCTTATTATCAGAATTGTTGTGGTGTATAGATTAAAGTCGTACGGTAATTAAAGCCGTCAGCCTTACTACGGAAATAGGATTTACGAACGGAGTAATGAAATATTTTTTAATTTTATATTGCCACCAAAGCTTCATCTTAATCCATAACTGTCTCAATGCTGGACTTGGGTGGCTCTATCTCTCTTGTACTCCTCTTACATTGTGAAGGAGTAGGTACAGGCTTTGGAAGTAGCTGACGAACGAGCGTGGACATCAGCAACACCAAACGCATCACTAATGCGTTGCCGGCCAAGAAAGAGAAGGAAAAGAAAGAAATGGCTTGAGAGCCCCCAGCTGGAACACGACCTGAATACTAATAAAATCGATAGGTATAGGAGCTTACGCTAGGTGCATCGGAGAGAGTTCTCAGACTACGAGTCAATTAGTGGCTAAGTCAAGCAAGCTGTCGTAGCTATCAAGGCGGACCTCACAGAGAAATATGTAGTAATAATAATAATATAATAATAATTTTTATTTCGAGTGAATATGACCAATATTTGTTACTATTACAAAACTTATAATATATGTTAGAGTTTATCGTAAATACTTAAAAATAATTAAATTAAGTGAGTTACCGCTGTGCCATTCCATTTGAAACAGCACAGCAATGACTCGCATATCTACAGTCTAATAATAATACAAATAATGGTAAATGTAATATGTAATACTAACAATAATAGTAATAATGGTAAATGAACTAAACAAAGAGTGGATTGTTAAACACTTTCGAATGATTAGTTACTGTTGGCCCTATTGGCTTAATTGGACAGGGATTTAAATAACCTATTAATGAGAGAGAGAGAGAGAGAGGAGAGGAGAAGTAAAGGTTGACTCATTGGTTGATAAATTTCGGCGAAGCTACTCGGCATTTTACTATTTAGTATTTCAACCACATAAAATAATAGGTGTATAGCTTTTATAATTACCTAAATATAATAACTGACCCAGCAGACGTTATTCTGCAACAAATAAACTTTTGCCCCCATTTCACCCCGTTAGAGGTTGAATTTTGAAAAATTCTTCCTTAGTGGATCTGTGGATGCCTACGTCATAAGAGAAATACGTTGCCAAATTTTAAGTTTCTAGCCCTAAGGGTTTAGCCTGTGCGTAGATACATCAGTGAATCACTTTTGCTTTTTATAAATACAGACAGATAACTTAAACCCTATTTACACGTTTTATTTCATCTTCGTTTAATTTCTCTTTTCCTTTATACTTAAAAAAAAGCTTTATTATACCTAGTACCGCATGTGGTAATAAAAAGTTATTATAGATATTAAATAATCCGTGTGCGGTTATAACGGGCGCGGGTGTTCCAACTGTCGAAGAAAGGGCTCGTCTTGTCGGCGCGTGCGCAGGATGCTAGGAAGCTCATAGAGGCGGCAAACGTTGATTATAACAGTATTATTATTTCTTTCTTTCTTTTTTATTTGTTTTTTGGTCGGCAATGCATCGTGATGCGTTTGGTGTCGCTGATGTCTATAGGACGATAGGCACTTACCATCAAGTAGATTGTCAGTTCTTTTGTCGTACTACTACAATAAAAAAAATTTTGTTAATATTATTAGTGGTATTATTTTTCCCGAAGACTGCTGGCTAACTTCCACTCTTGATGGTACTGACTCAAGTTATTATATAACTCGAGTTCCGGCTGAGGGCTTGAAAGTCTAGTTCATTATCTAGTTTCTCAGTTACAAGTCAGTCTTTATTTGGAGCTCGGAGCGGACGGTTGTCTCTGTTGTGCCTACTTAGAGTGATTGTTATAATATAATATTTTTTTTATTCTAAATCACTAAAATCTAAATACTTGTGGTTCGTTGAACATAACAAACATCAATTATGCCTTCGGTGTGACTGATATACATGGGCTACAATGACCATTTACAATCAGGTGGCTTGCCAGTTTCTTTGTCAGCGATTTTCATATTAGAAATGGAACGAGTCCTTGTCCACGGGCAAACGAAAGGCAACGGTCAAACGGTCGAGTACCTACACGTTGGACATTCGTTATAAATACTGCGACTAAAACTTCCATAGTAGGTACAATGTTCCCAGTCTATCTAGCTCTAACTAACGTATTAAGTTGCTATGAATAATTATTGTTATGTAATTAGCATTTCAATAAAATAATAAAAAATTAAATAGGTAGGTAATAATTTAAGGTCTGTGCACCACAGGTTAATTTTCATTCTGAATCATTTTTAATTGATTCATCAACTACCAAGCAATATGCTAAAAGTACCTACTTAGATGTTTTAAAATAATAATGGTTGATACACATTTTATAACGCAATAACTTAATGATTTTTAGACTTAGTGATTAATACTCTTCTGTTTATATACAAGTACGTAATACCTAACTTATAGATACATAATACGGTTACATGATGCGTATACTTTTATTTTAAATTCTAGTTAGGTACACAGAAATACGATCCAAAGTAGTAGAGGTTAAATATAAGCAATTGACGTAAAGAGTAAATTAAAATAAGCTTATTTGCATTTGTATTGCCGATAAAGAACACAAGGACAACGCACGATTTACTGAATAAATAAAATGACTGATTTACTTATTAAACGTTGTTTCAACGGAGAAATTTATACTTATTTAATTGCAAGAAGAACTCATATTATCATAATATAATAAACAAGACTCACATTTAATTTTAATAACTATTGAGACTATGACCTTTGTAACTGGGTCAAAATATCAAAAGAAATAAAGCAAAATGATAACAATGAAATCAAAGTGCCGTAACCAGTACCGTGTACCACATAGATTATTTATTTTAAAAAATATGTATTATATGTTGAAAGATTTACGTTGCGCTATTTTTAGGCGTCAAAGTTTCCATGTACGTTAGTATAATAGTTCATTGCAACTTACACAAATCAAAAGTTACATTTTGAATTATACAGAACACATTGAAAATTATACAGATTATTTACAACTAGGAAATCGCCCTCGCTTCGCTTAAAAAAATTTTTAAAAAAATATAATATAGCCTATGTCACCCGGGAATAGTGTAGCTTCCCAACAGTGAAATAATTTTTCAAATCGGTTCGGTAGTTTTGGAGCCTATTTAATGCAAACAATCAAATCTTTCCTCTTTATAATATTAGTATAGATTATACCTACTTTTAATACTGGACGTGTTTTTGACGTACCTGTCTATAGCTTAGATACTCTTGAGAGACAGGTGCGCTCGCGTCCCCTTTAGAGAAAAAAAATTCTTGTGAGGGCGCGGGCCCTCCATGACACAAAGGTTTTTATCGCCGCATCGGTAAGTGTTAGGTCACGTACCTAGAGAAATTACAAACGTTAAGCCCTAATTGAGGTAAACGACATGAGGTAGTCAGCTAAGAAAATTTACTTTTAATCACAAAAACAACTGAAGATCAGCGAGAAAGTTGTTGTACCTAAGGAGAGGTAATATGAAGAAAATAATAACGTAATTATCATAGCAATTATGACTATTAAAGTAAAAATTATTAAAGGATATAGGGAATTTGTGGTGTGCGAATCTATTAATTTGTTGGTCTTTGTTCTTTTCAATTAAGAATGGGGGGAATCTTACACACGTACCTACTAGGTCCTACTAACAATCTTAAATGTAAAAAATTCCAAATTTTGTATTTTATTTAGTATTTATAAAGCCTCTCAATACTATTTAATTAATGTTAAATATCAGCGCCAAAACTCACACAAATACAAACGCGTTTTGGTTGAGTTTATAAGCCCTGCCCATCGCGGTTGAGTTTACGTTGCGCTATTTTTAGGTGTCAAAGTTGTTTCCATGTACGTTAGTATATTAGTTCATTGCAACTAAGTGTGGGAGTTTCCACGAAAAGACTGACTTCATAGGACGCTTACCACCCTGGACTTTGTTACATATCATCACATAGAATTGCAGTAAATCATTATCTTATAATATAAATATTTTCGGTAATTAAAAGTGATTTATCGAGAAGAAACCATATTCTTCTTAGTACATATTTTAAATCTTTCAACCTATAATACATATTTTTTTAAATAAATAATCTATGTGATACATACCGGTTAGTCCGGTTACGGCACTTTGATTTCATTGTTATCATTGATGTACTTTTCTGAATATATTATAACTCTATAAGTTCTTTCACAATTCCACTGTGTAATGTTTCAGGTTATATACTATCTGTATACCAAACAACCAAATACGTTTAGTCGTTTTCGCGTGATTAGTTACGCAATCAAACATATGTTTTACCAATGATGTTTAAATAAATATAGATACGTTATGCCCTTACAAATCACCGAAAAATCTGTTCCGATGTCCGCAAGGCACGCTTTATTGCTCTATCGCACATCTTTATCGCTCTCGCGTCAAAACTACATCGCTATCTCTTTCTTCACCTGGATAAGAGTTCCCAATTGGGAACTTTTCCAGTCACACAACGCGCGCGCTTATGACATATCTGCCTCTTTTTAAAATACATATAATATCATTGTGTTTTACATATACTAGATACCTAACTATTATTATGAGATAACTGAATTCTTACGAAAAAATTATTATTGTATCGGTATCGCCACGCCCTACCAGGCTTGCATAGAATATAAATAGTTACTTATTTGTTTACAAGGTGCAGTAAACGTTATCGTGACTTAACTCATTCGCCTATTGTGCGGGTCGGGCGGGTTAAAATAATTCATTCTCGACACACAACTGATTAATTTGCAAATTCAATTAGGGTTACACGATATGAACATCTGCCCTGTTGGTGAATTTTCCAAGATGGTTAAAGAGACGGTTAAATGCGACGGGACCTACATTTTGAACGCTCTAAGAGTCTAAGAGTGAAACTGTCCATTGAAATATGATAATCATATTCATGAGGAAGGTTTTAGGCATTGAAGTATTATTACTAGCGTATAGAACCGACACCGCGAACACCATGTATGTCCCAATGCATTGGCGCCACGTGGCTTCAATTTTCAATGGATTCGTTCGATTTTGAAAGGAGAACGGGGGTTCGATTTTGAAAGGAGAACGGGGGCTCAATTATGAAAATAAAAACATGAGAGGTGTCAAGGGACACCCGGATGGAACGAAGTTCCTTTCGATTTAAGTATTGTTGAATCACGCTACTAGCGTGATTCAGAAAGTTGTACAGCGCCATCTCTGTAAAACTTTCTGAATCACGCTAGTAGCGCCATCTCTGTAAAACTCTCTGAATCACTTCAAAAAAAGTGTCGTCATTCGTAAGAAGCAAAAAGTGTCGTATTTTTCTGTCTAGCCCCCTTTCACAACGCGCGATAAGGAACTTCGTTCCAATAGAACCTTCCGGGCGGGACACACATTTTGTTCGAGATGTCTGTTCTATGACATTATACTTCAATGGTTTTAGGCTATTTTATTATAATTTCTCACAAAGACGAGTTGCGTCTGGGGTACGGTTTTACGACATAGGGTAAGTACCCGAAGCGAAGCGTGGGCGAGTTACTTGTTCATCCATCCGTGACACTGGTTTTGTAAGTTTAATAATAATATAATAAGTTTTTAATAAATATTAATATTTTTAGACCACTATATTCTGCAGATAGTGAGTGTGCAACAAGGTTCTATTTTTCTATCGTACGAAGGAACCCTAAATGTTAATGAATTTTACAATATATGTTCACCTGGGGCAAAACCATTTCCACCTGCTAATTTTGTCATGAAACATGTAGTTTCAAGTTTTTTTTCACATAGTAAGAAAGTTCTGACCAAAAACAATGGTAGAATTTCTTTTGGTTAAATTGTGTGTTTGGATGCTTAGACGTAACGATGTTTGTCTTCTCATCACGCGTTAAACGTATTAGATTAAGATGAATCTTAGCACACAGATAAATCTGTCTTAAACAGTAAATGAGTAAATAATATTATCTAAGTAGGTTGAATGTTACCCTGGTATGATTAGGACGTTTATATTTTTGATTCCGTTTGCAAAACCACACTTTCGATTACATACTAACAGAACTAGTCTATACTAATATTATAAAGAGGAAAGTTTTGATTGTTTGTTTGCATTAAATAGGCTCCGAAACTACCGAACCGATTTGAAAAATTCTTTCACTGTTGGGAAGCTACACTATCCCCGGGTGACATAGGCTATAATATTATATATATTTTTCAGAAGCGAAGCGAGAGCGATTTCCTAGTAAATTATAAGTACACTTAATTTCACATTTCACTCGATACACGCTTGAAGTAGAGACATTATTTTGTATTTTAAGATAGAGATCGAACCCAAATGTTAATATTACAAGAATCGTTTGCAAATGTTTTGACTACGGCGCGTGCGCGGGTTAAACAAACGTCGTGAAGAATAATATTTAACCTCGTTACCTTATGTCAACGGTCGTCGGCTCATTTACCAAAGCGAGATATTAACGGACCAAAAATTGAAGATTATTATCTATGTAAAAAGTACGTTTCGTTCTAGGGTCTACGAGTGATAACCTGGTGGTTAAAATTCGAACCTAGTCGTTTTTAAAAATGTTTATAGGTATAAGTTTATTATATATTTTTTATTAAAGATTGTCTCGATCTCACCCTGAAGTTAATTGATGTAATTTTTAGTGGTAAAACGTGTTAAGAGATGTGTTAACCGATTCGTTGCTAATGGCACTACAGGCGTGTCATCTATTTTTTTAACTTGTAGCTTATGACACGATAGGCGTGTCATTTTTTCATCGATTGTAATACCCTCAAATTAAGTTTTAGAAGGGTCTGTCTAGAACAAAACTATCCCACGTAGACCAAGCCTGTTATCTTAGTCATAGAAAATTTGTTCAAAGCCATGGCGAAAAGTTTTCGAATGTAGCTAACTATCAATATACACGCCGTACCGCCGTGTAGCCGTATTGGGGCGGCTTAGATACTTACCCCAATCCCACGCCGGATGGGTGTCGTAAGAGGCGACTAAATCCGGCCCGCTGGTGAAAGTGCCCTCGGAGGGATTATATTGGTAATAATATATGTATTGATTTTAATTGTTAATTAATAACATTATTACTATTATTATTTCTCCATGGGGTTCGCCTGGATAGCTACCACCCTTGAGCATGAGTCAGCCGCCAAACGACTCATCGTGTTCCGGCTGGGGGCTTGAGAGCCAGTTCTTTCTTTTTTCTTTCCTGGCCGGCAACACATCAGTGATGCCTTTGGTGTCGCTGATGTCTATGGGCGGCCGTAGCCACTTACCAGTCAGCTCGTTTACCGGCTATTTCCATAAAAAAATACAATAAAATTCATAGCTTTTGATCAGTACAATTACGAATAGGTAACACTATACATTGTATTGTAGTCTGTACACCCAACCTGTAACCAAATAAAGTTAATGCGAACTAATCACCATAGCAACGAGTGCTCCCCAACGGAAGGGTTCCCGCCGGAAATGAGGTTTTATCCCCCTGCCCGGAAGTTGTAGGGATACCCGACGGGTGATTGTCTTGGTTCTGCGAGACTAATTTGAACTTATTTAGTTTCTTCCGTTAATTTGAGTGGATACACCTACTTTTTATCTGGACCTTTAGGATCCTTCCTGTCAGTCCAGTCATTAGTCAATGTGACATTTTTTAGTCATGACGAAATTCGAATACAATAATAACAGTGACAAAATTGTGTTATTGTTTAACTGTCTATCTAATTGTCTTTTTCTCTTCATAGCCCACGAGATGTCGTACCTATATCAAAGCTTCCAAAGCACAGACATGTATACCAAGAGTAGATGCCGCATGTTCATACATTTCACGTGTAACAGAAAGGATTTTAAATCCTATTTGAGCGCCGTGTCATTTAGTTGGCGTTTTACTGCTATCGGCAATAGATGTCAACTGAAATAACGAAAAATGCCTAATTGTAACGTTTTAAACTGTAGGAATTCTACAAATACAGTTAGCAGAGGTAAAAGAAATATTTCTTTTCATCGTTAAGTAATTTATTTATAAAATTGTGTAGTAATTTATTTTAAAATAATTTTTTTCATATTTATTGCATTTCTACCACGTTTTACAACGAAAAGCACTAACTTACTGTGTACTGCATACTACTCAATACATTGCTGATTTTGGTAGCAAAATTTATACGGCTTGTTTACTGGAACACGCAATGAAAGTAAAACAATCGTTACTATAAATCGTCGCTTAGCTTCGTAGTACGGTGAATATTGTCGTGTTTCTGTAAAATATAGCATATAGTGTTGTTCATTTACTCGGTGTGGTCTCGATGTTAATCGATTTTGAAAACCAATGAATAATAATATTTACATAGAGACAGTTTTTAACAGGCAAATTATTTTTCATTACAATATTAATGTTTCTGTATAGTGATTTTATTCATGATAACATTATAATTAAAGGTTTTCAAGTGACCCCAATATTAAAGCAAAATGAATTATAGCGACGGGGCATAGATATTGGTTTCCAACAAAACATAGCCGTATATGTTCTATTCATTTCAATGATGACTGTTTTACGGATTCGAAAAAACATGAGAGGTGTCAAGGGACACCCGGATGGAACGAAGTTCCTTGCGATTTAAGTTTTGTTGTACAGCGCCATCTCTGTACAACTTTCTGAATCACGCTAGCGCCATGTATACATTATACAGAGCATACAGTACAGCGCCATGAGTTTTACAGAGATGGCGCTGTACTGTAAAACTCTCTGAATCACGCTAGCGTGATTCAGTCGAACCTCCTCGTCGCTCATGATGTCCTAGTACTTCATTAAAAATTTGTGTGAATTAAAATTCTTCACAAAAATTTTAAATAAGTTACTAGGACATCACGAGCGACTAGGAGGTTCGACTAAATGCGACTGTGTTCAGTGAATACGTTCAGTCGAACCTCCTAGTCGCTCATGATGTCCTAGTACTTCATTAAAAATTTGTGTGAAGTTAAAATTCTTCACAAAAATTTTAATGAAGTTACTAGGACATCACGAGCGACTAGGAGATTCGACTAAATGCGACTGTGTTCAGTGAATACGTTCAGTCGAACCTCCTAGTCGCTCATGATGTCCTAGTACTTCATTAAAAATTTGTGTGAAGTTAAAATTCTTCACAAAAATTTTAAATAAGTTACTAGGACATCACGAGCGACTAGGAGGTTCGACTAAATGCGACTGTGTTCAGTGAATACGTTCAGTCGAACCTCCTAGTCGCTCATGATGTCCTAGTACTTCATTAAAAATTTGTTTAAAGTTAAAATTCTTCACAAAAAAAATAGCGTGATTCAGAAAGTTGTACAGTACAGCGCCATCTCTGTAAAACTTACTGAATCACTTCAAAAAAAGTGTCGTCATTCGTAAAAAAAAAGTGTCGAAATTTTCCGTCTAGCCCCCTTTCAGAACGCGCGATAAGGAACTTCATTCCAAAAAGAAACGAAGGCTGATTTCAAGCGCAATACTGAATATTGATGTACTGTTTTTTTATTTTGAATTTTTAATTAGAAAAAAATATTCGTTTAACTTTAGGTAAGTTTAAATGTGTCCATATGATGTTTTGATTTTCATAAAAGAAATGTTTATAAATATTTTTTTAAATTTTCATTTATTTAATTTCTTGAAAGCAAATAATAAACAATCATAATATTTATGATCTCTTTATTTATCTTTACATTTTTGAAGCTTGTGTTTATAATTAACAAATAATCAAGTTAAATAAAACATAAAACTATTTATTCGGTCATATTCAAGCACTATACTATATTATTATGTACAACCAACCAAAGGCATTTTTTATGTTTTACATATTCTACGCCTACAAACGATCATACGATTTTCTATTTACCTAATTATTATCGGTAATCGATTTTGAGAATCATTAATCGTTGTCGAGAATCGGTAACGAATCAGTTTCGAATTGATATCGCTAGGATGGGGAATTTCAGCACTAAATATTCTTGTGACAGCACAATGTGTCAAAAAAAAGTGACACGCTTGGTTTTCATACAATTCGAGGTACATGCGTCGTCTATTCTTGATATATGTCTGTGTTCCAAAGTTAACTTTTAGCTAAGGCCATGGAATCCTTCATGGCAAGACTTAAATCATAAACAATTGAATGTCGATACTTTTTCTTCAACGTTTCTTTTTTTCGGCCAGTGTTATAAATAAGATTGCATGTGAAATAGATAACTGTATTCTCAATTTCCAGCTTTAAAAGATCTCTCCCTGGCGAGTCCCAAACGAAATATCAAATAAATAAAATTATACATCCTTAAAGATTTATGTCAAATATTTTTCAAACTTATATGATAGGTACCCGTTCCTAAATTTAATTGAGCGGTTTTCCACTCTGGTCTAATCCAATTATCTGACAAGTACTGGGTTTATTCCGCTATAATGTTGTTAATTTATCCGCTAGAGAGAGGGTGGCTGGTTGGTTGCGCTTGACTTTTCCGTTCCATCGCCAAACTATTAGGGTGTGGCATAGCGTGCCGTAATAGAAGTATCCGATAGATTTGGGTGTTGTCCGATGTGTACCTATATCCGATTGTTGTCCGAGATCTCTGAAAACATCTATGAGGGATATATATACCTACCTAATTGAGTATCTACGTTACTTAATATTTTGTTGTGTAAATAGATTATTGTTAACTATTTATACGAGAGCAAGATATTGAATTGTTTACAAGTGGATTTTAAAATGAAAGTTGAATTTTTACTTTTTTGAAATAGCTTCATGAAGTTTTTAATTAAAAACCTATTTAAACGAACGTAACTATTTAAAGAAATAATATAACTGTTTACTAAAATAATTAAGTAATATTCATGAAAAAATTATACGAGGTTGGATTAGGAAGATAATAAAAAAATATTGTATTTAAAACGTTTATGTGTTTTCGGATACGCAGACTCACTCGTCGTTTCGTATATCTTTACAAGTTATTTTCACATCATTAGCGTATTACAAGTCAAATCTAGCGTATGCTGCAAATACCCCTTGTTTTGACCTCTCGTACAAAGCAGGTGGGGTGAAATCACCCTCACCGAGGGTGGTTTTAGTTCTCGGGTTTAGCTTTGAACATATTTTGATGATTTGTTCCCTATTAAATTAATTCAAACAAAAAACCTTGTTAAAGCTCCATAAACCACCAAGTGTTAGATAATCAAAAATAATAGGTACGTATTACTGTAAAAATAATAGGAATTATAGTGCAAGCGCCATGGGGTGTTGACTATGAAAAATATGAGGGAGACAGTAAATTGTTTTAAGCTCAGTAGATTTGCTGATTTTTTTCTATGCCTATGGGTACCATCCCTATAGGAACCAAAAATAGCCCAAAAATCATTTTTGGGGTTTGTTTAAGCTCAAATACTTCTGTCTGTCTACGTATGGATATAAATAATAATAAATTTAAAACTCTACATACTATATACTCGTAGCCTCACAAGATTCCTTGTGTCGTGGGTACCATAGACAACACACGAAGACAAGAATAAATACGTCATCCACCCAGCCCGAGAATAGAAATTCAAAGTCATCATTAAAATTTCTCCCTCGCAGGGAATCGAACCCAAGACACTTGGCATGCCGTGGCACCGTTCCGGGATGATAACCATTAGGGAACATACCAAAACCACGTGCCTCATTTAGGGGGGGGAGGGGGGTCTTCAAAACACCACGATTGGTCACAGAGGGGAGGGGGGGGGGGGGTTAGGTTTTTGTCACGTAGTCAATATTTTAGCAACCATTGCGCCACAAAGTCGTCAAATATAAGCAAAATTATTATTTTTTAACTCTGTTTTTGCAAAAAAGTATTGAAAACCGTATTTATCAATTACCACGTGAAAACTAGAGGGGAGGGGGGGGTCTTCTCATATACTACGGATGGTCACGAAGGGGGGGGAGGGGGGTAAAAAGTTGGAAAAACTGGGTTACGTGGTTTTGGTATGTTCCCTTAGGTACTCCACGGGGTCGGCACTATGCCACACTCTTAATTCAGAATAGCTTGTCTAGTAGAATATAAGTTTTTGTTTAAGACGCATTATCTTAAGAAACAAGCCACAATCGATACATAAAAATCCCATAAGTCAAATTATGTATTGAATTGGTACCTACTCGGTACCTAATTTGTACTCTATAATCTTAATTTCCTTTGTTCAAGACTTCACGGCCGCCAGCCTTCGACGCAAGACGCAAGCCGCAAGACGCAAACTGGAACCCGTAAGCCGCAAACGCAAGCCGTGAGTTGGAACTTGGAAGTCGCAAGACGCAAGCCGCAAGCCGCAAACCGCAAGCCGCATTGCTAATGGCAGATACCATTACTCGAGCCACGTATGTCCGTTCTTCTGGGAAGTGGCCGCGTCGGTTGCCATGGCAACGCGTCGCATCAACACACAGACACGTGTGAATATCCAGGTGACCTAGTCTAACCGCAATGAGATTTAAAGGTTAAATTTTAATATAGGCAAATTCGCTGATATCTAGATGTTTTTCTGTCTATGTTGAGTTATTTAGTTAGATTAACAATGCCTTTTAATTTCCTTTTTCTGCACCTTGCCTCTCTTAGGGTGCCGTTGTCAAAACTAAACTCTTGTTGTTCTTGTTTCGTCACAGAAGATATATAATAGTACATTAATTGTAGTTTCGTCCTGTCCGTCCTTCCGCAGCTTAGTACAGAGACAATTAGTGTTAGAAATCCGTAATTTAGCATGGATGGATTTTAAAAACTACTAAGTGGTAGACTAAAATCTTAAAAAAAAATACAGTTTTCTATCAAAGAGTTTCGTTGCTATGGACGGACATGGCGAAACGGGTTCCATTTTTATTAGGAAACCCTGAAATTGCATATAGGAAAATATGACCTCAAGCGACACGGCCATTCAGTGAGACCATTAACAAACGGACCTACAATTATAATACATTGCTAAAAATAAGTAATATTATTTGCATAAAGCGGTATATTTTCAGACGCAACGCAACAGTTTTACTTAGTTGATGACATAAGTTGATACCGTGGCGATACTTACCATAAAACAAAATGCTTTGTTTAACAAATTGCTAGCAAAAGGACATGCAAATCAATGATGTTGTCTAAATAGTTGTAAATCGCGCCATTTTGTCAAATAAATTATTCCAGTCAAGTGTTATGGTGTTGTTCGGAACTTCCCAAGTTCCGAAATTGCCCCAGAATATACATATTGTAATAATATACATATATTATATTATTATTTTAAATAATTTGTTGTTACCTACCTACCATACCTACATATTTTAAATTTTAGAGAAGTAGGAAATATAATAATATATTTTTTTTTTTTTGGAATTACCATGGACAGGGAAAATAGACTTTCTAAGTTGCTATATTTCCGCTTCGAAATTGCAGCAATTTCTAAAAAAATAAATCGCATTTTATGCACAAATGTGGACAGTGAAGTTCTGGATGAGTACAGTATAGTTAAACACTTTTAATCAAATAATAAATTTGGTTTTAATCACTAAAAGAAATTATAGCTAAATGAATCAATGAATCACATTGATTTTTATTGGCCCTAAAGATTCATGATTTGGGCGAACATCTGCCACTGTCAGTAATAGCCAGTTGTGGTAAGGGCGCTTGCACAGTTAAAACCCCATCTTTTGACAGCGTCGAATTGATCGTACCAGGGTCCACGCCTTTAGGGAACTTGAATTCTCTGTAGAACTGACGCAGCATCGAGCTAGTATCCGACTTCTCTTCATGAGCTGCTGATACGACGAGAACCTCATTCTGGATTTTCACAGTTACCTACAAAGAACGAATTTAATGGCAAGTCAGGGTAAGAGGCGTGGCACCGTGAGGTGAGATGAGGTCATGGGGTGAGGTTACGTCATGAGGTGAGTTATGGTGAGGACAGGAGACAAGAGGACGTCTCATCACTCCGATGAGACGAGGATGGAATCTTATAAATGTTACTAGCTGGCGTGGCGAGCAAGCAATCTTCGAGATGACAGATCATTTATAAAACAATTTTAAGAGGAATTTGGTGTTGGGACAAGCACATACGCGCTAGTTTCAAGCATGTATTACAGCACCAAAGACATTATAATAATGTTAAATTAAGTGTAAAATGGTTTTTTGCATTTCTAAAGTCTCAAATCATTTTGACACAAACCTCCGATGGGTCAAATTGGCTGACATCAAATTGCAGCTTCAAAGTCTTGTTCTCCCCTTCGCCTTCAACTAATGGGGAACTGGCCAGGGACTCCCAGTTACCTTGGCCCTTTGAAGGACTCTGCCTTTCAACTGGTTCATTGGTAGTTGCCATCTCTGCGTGCAAAGTTGATGACTGTGCGTACAGGCGCATAAGGTCTGAACTAAAACAAAAATGTGGGTAGTAACAACATGGTTGTCTTATAATAGAAGGATTCTTGGAATGTTGTGGACCGAATTCAAGACCAATGCCTCCATATTCAAAGAAACCAAACGAAACCAGTTTTGGGGCATATCGGTTGGATGGTTTCAAAGTCTACAAACAATTTTCCGTACAAACAATTTTTTGTTTTATTTATGTATAGATAACGTACCTGAGTTTACTCATTTCCTCGTCCATCCTCTTCATTTCAGCTATAAACTTTTCTTTTACAGAGGATATGGCATCTTCGAATACGACCAGATCTGTGCTTTCTATAGGAATATCTATATTGTTGCTTGTATTCTCATTTGCCATTTTAAATTTCGTCCTGTGAAGAGTTTGAGATAATATTTAATTTGGATAGTTTTTAAATTAGATATATGTAAGACTATTAATTTAATACTAATTTGATAATAATAAAATATTCTAAATATTGACGTTTACTTGCTAAATGACAAAATGTTTTACGTCATTGTATGTTAACATTTGCATGTCTGTATGATTAATTTAGTGACCTGTAACACACCGACGTAGAATAGAAATAAAATAGCAATAGTAATACATTTCCGACTCCTATTTGCTGATACTTATTACTAGTAACTGCCCATTAACATTTCGCTTAGGATAACCCACAGATCAATAAATAAGGTAGATAAGACACCGCCTTGTATTTGACTGAGGAAGAAAAATACCGTGCTGGATTACGTAATTCCTGTATTTACAAGCTACCACGCCCTTCCACGTCAAAAACCATGCTGTTTTTGTTTTCTCTCCGTAAGTTATTGGCAGAAAACAACATGGTTTTTGACGTGGATGGGCGTGGTAACTTATAAATACAGGAATTACGTAATCCAGCACGGTATTTTTCTTCCTCAGTCCAATATAAGGCGGTGTCTTATCTACCTTATTTATTGATCTGTGGGATAACCTATGTCCACGAAAGAATAGTTGGATAATGGTCATTTTTGAATACCTATTCAACGATACCCCACTCGATAGGTTTCGAGTAGTTCTTCTCAATTATCAATTACAATGATTACATCCAGATTCAATTACCATTATTATATTTCATTATTTTCATAGCAATCCACTCAATAACATAAAAACTCCAATTACGTGTGACCTTTCGCCATGTTGTCATCACGGTGTTGCCAGATAACAAACGTCCCCCCGAGATGTGGTATTTGGGCCCCCGCCCCGGCGCTATGGCAACCGACGCCTAAACATGCAGCCCTATTAATCTCGGAGTGAGGGCGTGTCAAATTGGATGGGTGACCAGGTTTTCTGTGCGATTTTTGAGGATGTTCAGGACATATAATATTTTGTTATAGTGTCTTTTGATTTCACAAGCCATAGAGACTGCGCACTTTGGAAGGTGGTTCCAATATCCCGTTAGCACAGTTTGGGCTGGCGCATATTCCACCACGCGGATAGTTGGGTTGGGGTTAGTGGCTAGCCCAATTGTCGAGAGTTTTCATGACCGCTCCCCCCCTTTCGGGACCCTAACTTAATGAATAATTAGCCCTTTACGCAATACTACGAGTATAAGTCAATGCTAAGAAGTATTTTTAAATATTCCATTTTTAAAACTCAACATGGTCACTCTACTAAAGTTGTGAGTGCTCGATGTCGGAGGGCGCGAATTGCAGCCAAATTGGCGGGAAAGCTGTTCGTTTGACAGATCATTTTTTATTCCGTTCGGAAATTTGGCAGCCATTGTTCCACTGATTACCAGGTGGTGAGGAAGTGAATTTGTCGGAAAGGTGCATGGCCGATAAGCTGATTTTGTTACAAATCAGAGGGGAATGAACAGACATACCTAATGAATGTTCGATCATGATTTTTAGATTTTTACTGTGTCAGAGATATTTACTTACTACGTAGTCTGTAATAATCATTCTATATTAAACACGCAATAATCAGTTTATTTATTACATAATATTAATGTTAGCAAAATAATACATAATCTGACAAAGTTAAGTTAATCTTCACTAGAGGTGGGCGATCATGAATGATTTACATAACCGAAACATTCACTAATTACTAATACTGATAATCGATTGTTGATTAGTAACTAATTTTATTTTCATAATCGAATGACGTTACTAATTTGTATTACTAATCTTAGATATACAAATTAGTTAGATATTAGAAATCCGCCAACGAGAACAGCGAATTAATAGAGATACAGATTAGTACCTAATTACTAACGGTTATAATCGAGATATCTCGAGACATCTTCATAATCGAATGATTCCATTAGTAGGTATATCTCATAATCGCTCACCACTAAAGGTCGTAGCTGACTTATACGACACCGCTCCCATCCAACCGAAGTATGAGAATTCAAATATAAACTTAAAATCGTGCCCTATAGGTACACTTTACAGTAACAACAAAAATTAGCAGCCCGCGCGCGGGAAGCAAGCTAACCGCAACCTTGTCACTCAATAGTTGTACCTACAGAGCACGATTTTAAGTTTATATTTGAATTCTCATACTTCGGTTGGATGGGAGCAGTGTCGTATAAGTCAGCTACGACCTTAATCTTCACTACTGCTCTGCCCGCGTTTTTCGGAATATTATGGTCTACCCGTATGCAACACATACATACATTTCACGTTTATAATATTAGTAGGATTTACAACGCTGCTTGTATGGCCACTATTCTTTTCTTATCGGTTTCAGGGAAATTATTCCGTCTTGTCAGAAATATTACTTTTCTTCATAGAACATATTAGATCTAAATTAAACAAAAAATTGTAAAAATGTTGCGGGAACGCCATCTCTTTAAACCCAATAAACTTATAAATTAATACAGTTATCACGTAGGTATAGATCTCATTTAAAAAACTCAATAAACCATTTTATTGCCGCATCGGAAACCCCGCGCAAAATACAGAACAATACTCTGTGGGGCTGTCACAGATAACACAATATTATACTTGTGTTCAGACTTATTAAAAAAAGATAATAAAGGGGCGAGTTAGTAGCGTTTTTAATTCCCGTAAAACGCTATATCTCGGGGGAGAGTGGGTAAACATCGTTACGTGACAACGGTTGTTAGGAACACACGCTAGCGTACTCATATTTGCGCAGTCATGTCAACATGGTGGGTACTAGGTAGGTATAAGGTAGGTGGACATTAAAATGGTATTGCGCATGTACAATTACATGCACAAATCAATATGTAATAGGGTATTTGTAACAATGATGGGCACGATTGCAGAACTTTTTAGAAATATCTTTGGAACGAAGATCCTTATCGCGCGTTATGAAAGGGGGCTAGACGGAAAATTTTCTTACGAAAAGTTGCCACGATACTTTTTGAAGTGATTCAGAGAGTTTTACAGAGATGGCGCTGTACAACTTTCTGAATCACGCAGTTATTTTTGTTGTTACAGATCTTGTAAAATAAGAAAATATTGGGGTATCTTAGAAATAAAATGAATGATTCGTTGAATCAGGGATCCCATCATCAGCACTTTATTTTATTTTTCAGATAAAAAAACTTCCAAATCGGTTGATTATTGACTGAGTTCTGATAGAACCTCTCCTTTTGTGAAGTCATTGTAAAAATAAGAAAGTATCTTTAATGAATTAAATACACTGATTAAGACAAACACAAGTTTATTTTTTTTAACTCAGTATTTTATAAAAAAATGTATTTTTTTACAACTGTTGTACGTTATAGTAGCAAGCACCTTTTGACGTGTAGCGTTTGCTTCTGTGACCTGGAAATTAGCACCATGTAAGTTAATTAGAGATACGCCTATTAATAATAATGAGAATAGCTGTTGCGAAAGTTTATTAGATATTCGTATCATAATGGCAATTCGTATCCTACATCTCTATGACAAAATTTGCTTTTTCTCTATCTTCTTTCCGCCAATGCATCGGGTGTGTCCATGGAGTCCATTGTTGACAGTGACCACATATCGCACCCCCAGTGGAAAAAAAGCATAAGTCGTCTTTGTTGAATTTTAGTTATTAATATGATTGGAAAGAGGGACAAAAGCTGCAAATGCTCAATTTTTTTCAAATTTTTATCATTAATCTGGACGGTTTTGTGCAAGAAATCGTAACGTAAATTCCTTTGACTACTTACTGATATTTTAACAGTTTTTTGCTCTCCTGTAAAATTGTAATTTTCAACTTATGCCTTTTTTCCATTGAGGGTGATATATACTTACAAAGAAGAGGATTGTCTATTTATTTGTCGGCTGTTTAGATAAAAAAATATTTTCTCTCTTTATAATGAGTTAATTATACCCATATAGAACTTACATTTATACATTCATATGATGACATGCATTGTAGTGGTTTAATTGTACTGTCTGTATAAGTACTCTATACCAAGAGGTGATAATAACTCTGTAATTGAAACGTTGGCGTTGATACGCTAATTGTTGACACTGATTATAAATTAATATAAATTTATGTCTAAAATATTAGTGGTAACATTTAAAGGCCTAAAATATGATTATTTTATTAAAATCAATCACAATAAATTAAATATCATTAATTAAAAATGTTAAAAATTGTAGTCACTGTCATGTGACCTCAAACGCCATTTTGAAACGTCATTGGAACAATTTTATATGGAAATTCAACAAACTCTGTAGACAGACAGTATTGAATATCGTTTAGTGACGTCACGTGACGTTTTTGGTGGGAAATTTGATAATGATTTTTATTTATCAATTTTTGTTTTTAAATTGAAGATTATTATTTTTATAATATCTTTTTCGTGAATATTGAGGTTCTATCTATAAAATAAAATTGAATCTTAAAATGAGTCAACATCCCTATTGTTATCGATGTTTTTCTTCGCTACAAAAATACTACTGCAATTATAGTTATTACATAAATTACATTCCCGGTCTTTTGTTATTTAATCTGTAATAATTTATACTGAAACTAGCTGTGTTGCCCGC
The DNA here is from genome assembly GCA_963932265.1 of Thymelicus lineola. Lineage (NCBI taxonomy): Eukaryota > Metazoa > Arthropoda > Insecta > Lepidoptera > Hesperiidae > Thymelicus > Thymelicus lineola. Next base: position 5,827,842 of record OZ010705.1, on the reverse strand, counting down.
AGCTTCGCACGCGGAAATTATGCTTATCACATTTGTACCACTTACGGAAGAAAATTTAAAAACAGGTTAATTTATATTGAACTACTTATATTTAGGAATTTATACGAGTATACTGAAACCTTCGATACAATAACAAATCATTCCTCCGGGCGCGAGCGGGTTTTGAAAAATATACAACATTAACATTATATAATATGTTTTTTCTTTTTCATGAAAAATTTTGAAAAACTCGAAAACATGCATTCCATCAATTAAAGGAGGAACGTTTTTTTTCAAATGTAAAGGAAATATTTGATATTTAAAAATTTTCCATACAAAGTTTCATCTTGTTTCCGGGGAAAACTTTTAATTTTTTTCGGGAAGAAAAGTTTTCTAAAACATTACCCAAAGTGTAAGGAACAACTTAACTAATTTCCGTCGAAATCAGTTTAAAGGTTTTCATGTGGTGCCCGGTCAGAGAAACAGACAGACAGACAAACAATAATAAAAAAAAATTTTTTTGGTGCTATAACACGTAATCAAAGTGCCCTCCCCCTCTCCCGGTCCCTCTCCCGCTTCCTGTCCCTCTCCGTCCCCTCCCCTCTCCTTACCTTCCCCTCCCCTTCCGATCCCCTCCGCACCCCTCTTCTCTCCTACCCCTCCGCTCCCCTCCCCTTCTGCTCCCCTCCACCTCCCCTCCCCCTCCACTCCCCTCACCTCTGCTCTCTTACCCCTCCCCCTCCCCCTCCGCCCCCCTCCCCCTACGCTCTCCTCCCCTTCCCTACCCCTCCCCTCCCCGCCCCCTCCGCTCTCCTCCTCCTCCACTCCCCTCCCCCTACGCTCTCCTCCAGCTCCCCTCCCCTTCCACTCCCCTCACCTCTCCTCTCCTACCCCTCCCCTCCGTTATGCCAATGATGCCAAAAAAGTATAACTTCTCACGCGCGTAGATAAGTACACGATTCTTTTTTTATTTGTGTAAGCTATAATTACTATAAATTTTCACCCTTTTACCTTCAAAACTGACGAAGTTTCCATACTAACTTGCGCCGCCTTAAGGGCCTCCCTTTAGGGGATGATTTTCCAAAAAAACATATTATTTCCAAATTTTGTTTCTAATCTGGACCTAATATACAAATTTTCATGTTCTTAACTTTAAAAATGACGAAGATGCGTACGAAGTACCATTTCCTAGCTTTCTAGATTATTGGAGGAATTTCTAGAACATTTTATATTGATCAGAAAATTGGCATACAATCATCCAAGAAATTTCTAGATCATTCTAAAATCTTCCAGAATAATTCAAATCAATTTACATCAATGATAATCACACATTTCTAGAAATCACATGTTTGTTAATTCTTTAGAGGAATAACTGGTTGTTGCAGCGAATAAATTAAAACGTTTTCGAGAGCACACATTTAATTTTTGTAAGAGAAGTACAGAGAGAATGAATGCATTCAAGCGACGGTCGACAGATAACAAAATCATAATTTTGCGTGGGTCCTATGTACCAGCCTTGTCATCTACCAGCAACGCGCGGCTCGGAAATATTGCATGCCATTTAACCGTAGGCGTTTCAACACGTTTCAACCCCGTATCTTCTACACCCTTATAGGTATCAACTTGCAACCACCCTTATCTGAGATTTGAGCCTCGTACTTATTGCGACATATACACACTATGCGCTTGTGAAGTGCAGTATTGGCTGCAAAGTGAAATATAGGGACACACACGTCCTCTTTTATATATATAATAGATGTGCGTTCGAATATTAGGTACTAAATCTATAATATAAAGCATAGAGTAGAATTTATTAAAAAAAAATTACTAGTAAAGTAACTCAACCATATTTTGCTTCAGAAATATAAGTCTTGTTCCAAAATACTTTATTGTTTTTTTTCAGGCATTTCATAATTTTTTCATGTTTTATTAACTTTTCCTAACGAAGTAGGTCATACTATTCCGTTTCCCAGTTTCTATCAAATGTATTTTCTGTGCACCGGCAAATTGTGTAAATCCTCTCCCATCAATATTTGAAATATTCCTGATAAGAAAAACACAGAATAAGGTATGACAGGAAATACAAGAAGCAGGATATACAGGAGATATAACATGCCTGAAACAAATCAATAGCAATTATTTCAGTTGCGGGTACAAAGAAACTTTATCAAAGCGAGCTACTATTATAGATTCCTAATGCTGGTCTTACAAATCAAGTATACTTGTCAAGTTTGCAGCAGACTTGACGCGGCATCCAGTAAACTTGACGGTGTATGACCACGGTATGGCTTTCTGGCCATAAAGCTATCTCATGCACACTGCATCAAGTCAAACTGCAAACTTGACAAGTATACTTGATCGTGTATGGCCAGCTTAACCTATCTTAGGTGACATGACTAGTCAAAGTAATTGGCGACCAATTAAGTATTGTATTTTTAACGGTCTTCAAAAAAGGAGTAGGTTTTCAATTTGACTGTATTTTTATGTGTACCGATTTTGATGATTCTTTTATGTTCTAAAGCTCGTGCTTGTCATGTGGTCCCATGCAAAGAGCGAGATCTGACGAGTAGTTTTTGAGTTATTCCTAATAATTCGTATTTAATTAATTTCGACTACATTGATGACATTCTCATTTTTTTTATTTAACTCTGTTATTTTTTTAGTAAAATTTAGATTATGTAGATACTATATTATAATTGTGTATTGTATTTTTTTAAAGTACTCATTGGATTTAGGATGATGTCCTTGATAATATAAATTAAAAAGTCATGTACGTATTGAATTGTTACCAGATTGTGTAGTAAAATACAGGTAAAATCGATGTCTAGAGGAGAATACCATCCCTTCTCCCCGCGCGGCTGCGGCGCCGCTCGGCCGAACAATCAGTAAATTGGTCTGCATAAACACAAACACGTTAACCTGGGGAAAACTACCCCTACTATGTGACGTCATGTCAGGAGTATTTATTTTATTTACTCTTTATTGTAAACCTAAAAATTACGTAAGATAATGTTGTTCCCCTGATGATTCTAGCCTAGGCAATTCATGAAATTAAGAAAGTGATTGGGTGAATTTCAACAAACTCGAATTTTGCCTAATTACAGTGGCGAATTTAAAGCTGTTTCTGATAAAATTTTTTGGCCTAAATAATAGATAAAGAGTAGTACTAATTAATCATATACTAGAGATCGAAAAAAAATGATTAGTTCATGAGATATTTCCATTTGAAATTATCAAATGCCACCGAAATTATTAAAGGACCACCGGAATTAAAATTCAAGCCACCGAAATTGATTAAATTTAAACTTGATGTTTCTAATACACTTTATTTGGCATAAATAATATGTAAATAGTAGTGATAATTAGTCATATAGTAGAGATTGAAAAAAAATTTATTTGTTCCGGAGATATTATCAAATTACACTATCAAATGCCACCGAAATTAGGACCACTGGAATTAGAATTTGATCCACCGAAATTGATTTATGCCCATGAGAAATCATAAAGGCAGGATCATTTAATACTTTAAGGATATTTTGAAGAATAGGAGTCTAGATGAACGAACTCCTTTTAGCGGTAATTAGACAGGCCCATTGCACTTCTGAGCCACGTTTATAAGCTGTTTTCGAGGGTCCTCACAAATCGCATTGCACGCAGGCTTGACGACTTCCATCCTCCCGAACAAGCAGGATTCCGAAAAGGCTACAGCACCATAGACCATATACACACATTGCGGCAGATTATACAAAAGACCGAGGACTATAACTTGCCGTTATGTGTAGCCTATGTGGACTATGAGAAGGCCTTTGATTCTATCGAGATCTGGGTGGTACTAGATTCTCTCCAGCGGTGGCGGATCGACTACCGGTATATCGAGGTGTTGAAGTGTTTGTACTCATCCGCCATCATGTCCGTCAGAGTACACGACACAGCAACGAACCCCATCCAACTGCAGAGAAGTGTTCACCGCTGTGTTGGTAGACGTGTTCAAGCTGATGGAGAGGAAACAACATGGCATTAACATCAATGGCGAATACATCACACACCTACGATATGCCGATGATATAGTCATCCTGGTGGGTTCCCTGGAAGAACTTGGAACAATGCTCGGGGGACTTGAACAGTGCCTCACAACGGGTGGGTCTTAAATCATGTCCATGTTACACCCGTATCGGTTGTTGTTGACGGCGCTGCTCTCGAAGTTCTAGACGAATACACCATTACCTGGGACAAGTGATCCAGATGGGTAAGTCCAACTTCGAGAAAGAAGTCACTTGTAGAATCCAACTCGGATGAGCTGCGTTCGGGAAACTCCGTCATATATTGTCGTCCAAAACACTACCTCAGTGCCTGAAGTTTAAGGTGTTCGAGCAGTTTGTGTTGCCGGTGATCACATACGAATCCGAGACGTGGTGCTTTACTATTGGCCTAATCCACAACCTCAGAGAAGCGCAGCGGGATATGGAGAAGGCTATGCTTGGTATTTCTCTACATGATCGCATCAGAAATGAGGAGATCCGTAGATGAACAAGGGTAACCGACATAGCTCGAAGAATTAGCCGGCTGAAGTGGCAATGGGCGGGCCACATAGTTCGAAGGACCGATAACCGTTGGGTAAGAAAGGTCCTCGAATGGCGCCCACGTCTCGGAAAAAGGAGCATAGGATGATAGGACGCCCCCCGACTAGGTAGACTGACGACCTGAAGAAGACAGCGGGCATCCGCTGGATTCAGAAGGCTCAGGACCGGTCAGGGTGGTATAAGTTAGGGGAAGCCTATGTCCAACAGTGGACCTCCAAGGGCTGATAGATAGATGGAGACACGCTTGTATTTCTATGGCCTATACTTCCCTATACGCTTTGATTTGCCACCGGAGCCACCGAGATTGCGCCACCGGACTTAGAATCAGAGACAAAACTTGAATTTTAAAGAAAACTTTTAGTCACAGGTTAACTTTTATTTCACAGTTGTAGCTGAAAACCGTTAATGGCACCCTCCATAAAATTTCTAGATAATCTGCTTTGTACTTTTACTAATGTTTGGCAGGAAAATTACGCAGCCAGTCGGTCATCCTAACACGCAGTTTGCAAGAGCACAACTGAACGGTGCGGGGAGTAGGGCTTACTATCCGGATATTCGAATATTCGAAATATCCGGATATCCGCCGAATTTTGAATCCGGATATTGGTGCTGTTACTATCCGAATAATTCGAATAAAACGGATAGTAATTTTTAATTTTTTAAATGTGTTTTTTTTTTAATTGAAATATATTTAAAGCACCAAGATATAATATTTTAAACTTTATAATCATGAAATAACTCTATTAGCCTCCAATAATATATTATACTCCACCAATCTGCACTGGAGTGGCGTGGTGGAGTATGCTCTAGGCCTCCTCAAGAGGAGAGACCCGTGCTCAGTAATGGGCCATTAATGGGCTGAAGCCAATATATGTATTGTAAATACTACTAAATGCCAAAAAAAAACAAATTACTTAAGAACCCGCATAGATATAATTTTTATAGATATAATTTCACAATATATGCAAGTGTCCAAACCATGTGCTATTTTCACAATTTCAATAAAAGTAACAGTTTTACGATGGATTTAATAGAGTAAATGGAAGGTTTGTGTGTTCGAGCACTCGCTCGCGGTTCTCTGCCTAGCCCCTAGAGGAGAAATGGTTCTGGAGAATCTACATGCCTCTCTACAAGCTCATTGTACGGCACAGCTTAAAAATTGAGCTCAGAAATCGAGCAGCTCAATGGCTATCTTCATCCTTGCGTCAATATCTTCAGTGCTGAGGATCGTGAGTCGTGACCCCCTCCACGGATCACTTTATCCCAATCTATTTTGCACCAACGGTTCCAGTGCCCTGCCTCGTGCATCCTGCTATCGAGAGTGGTGTAGATTTGATCCGATGAGCGTATCGGATTGCAGCCTCGCGGTCTGGTCCCCTTGACTTTGCCGGTGATGCCTTACTTCGCAAGATTGACACCGTACGTCCGGGCGATATGGCAAAAAATACACCAGTATTCATTGATGGCAGATGGTTGAAAGCCTCTTAGTCTCTTAGGTTTCTTTCTTTCAGACTTTTCTATGGCAATAGACTACAGAAATTGAATGCCTATATCTCGCACGTCGTGTTACGCTCAAGTCGATGGCAAAGTGAGAAGGCATTGGTAGAGGCACTTGTTGTAGTACAGCGTACAGCGACTGTGCACTTGGGCTGCTATACAAATTTAGAAGCCTTAGTGCACAATCCCAAGGTAGAATTTGTAAAGTTCACGAAGTGGTAGCAGTAATCTCACTGGTGCGCCCTGGCTGGACTTCGAACCCCTACTATATAAGTATCCTAAGCTTGTGACAGGAACAGCGTTGTAACTACTGGGGGCAGAAATAAATCTCAAAGCCACTATTGCTTTACAATTTATACTTTGCTTTTGTCCTACACTGTTCTTATCAACTCCCTTTTCTTTCCCTGGTGATTAACTCTTGGTGATCCTTCTCAGAACGGTTGTTACGGAAAGACCAATGAGTGCTTATACGAGGTTTGATCAACGGCTATGATATCTTTCGCGGGGTCTTTTGCCTTGGACCTTGCCCACTACAGTAAATTTCTCAAGTCCATCTGGTTAAAATGTGACCAAAACACCCAAGGATTTCTTTATAAAATATCTTTGTGAGAGTAGTTTCGATAATAAGCTGAGCCAATAAAGGCAATCTTAACGGCCCATGGTATACAACGCTTCCTGATTCAACATCGCCTCTCAAAAGGATTTATTTTCATTCAATCTTTTTCCCTAATCAACCAAGATTCCTTGGCATATAAAATATCTAGAAAAATAATGTCTTGAACCAGTCTTAGTGACAGAAATCTCTCAATCTTGCCATAAGCAGATTAATTTGCACATAACATTTTTGGCTATTTGTTTCTTGCTTTTATCTGGATTTCTTTCTCATATCCTTCTTGAATTGATAATACCACTCCAAAATACACAAACTCGTTGACAAATTCAACACCCGCAAGTTCTTCAATATTAGGGAGCTGACTAGTTCTGCCAATAAGCATTATTTTGATGTTGATATTCACTTACGACGAGTTCACCCTCTTGCTCTACTCTGCAGAAAAGATGAGCAAGCTCTGCCTTTGTTGATATAAAAACAGTGGTATCATCTGCGTATCTCAGGTTAATGATCTTTAAACCAACGACAAAGGCTTTTCGCATGGTATACTCAGCAATACTCAGCATAGATATTGCAAAGAATGGATGACGGAATACTAAGTAAAAAATCTGTCTTGATGCAGTCGTCGGTAATGTAGCTAACATTAACGGGCTCCACTTTTTAAGGACACATCAGTGCAGTTGTCATCACGGGAGGAGTGATAAGGTTCCCGCTACAAGGTTTCTTCCTTGAGGGTTCACCGCGCCGTGATGCAATCACCCAGGTCGAACACCTTGGTGTGCGTTAGCTTTCAGGAGAAAACGGTACTAGCTCGATGTGATGTAGTGAAAAAATATAGAGATTACTCTAAGAACATTGCCCATTACCAAATGCGACTCTAGGATGAAGCTCATTAAGCTTAGCAGCGCGCTGAGACATCTCCCAAAGACTATTGGGTACTGAATTTAATTTTGAACGAGTTTTTGTAATAAAAATATTCATTGTATTCACAAATTATTTATATTTTACGTAGTAAAAGTATTATCCGAATTATTCGTATTATCCGGATATATCCGGATAGTGATTAGGAAATATTCGAAATATCCGGATACCTAAATTGAGCGGATAATTGCATGCCCTAGCGGGGAGAGCCAGTAAGGTGTCTTCCAAATCGTGAAGTAACAAGTAATGAAGTATACAAAATGCGCCACCGGTATTGCTTTTTTTTGTAGGACATTTTTAAAAGATGTTTTAAGAGCTGTTGTTTAATCTTAAATTACTCCATAAATATATATTAGTTGTGTTATTTAATGTATTTCTAAAAAACATTCCCTTTCAATGAAATTTATTTACCAAAAAAAATTAAATTAATAAAATATGTAAATAAACGCAGTTTGGACAGTACACCGGAATTAGATTTTAGGTCTTAGATATTTTTTTATTAAGAATCTATGTATTAAATACCTCTGAATACTTCACTATCATGTAGATCACTACTTAAACTACCTATATAAAATTATGCATAATTGTAGTTTACCTCCACATATTAATTTTCAACCTCGCCGTCTCAAAAATGCACTTGGGAAATTCACCCGATTCATATTTTTTAATAATGATCATGGATAATGATTGTTTGAAGTATTATTACTAGTGTATAGAACCGACACCGTGAACGCAATATATGTCCCAATGCATTGGCGCCACATGGCTTCAATCTTCAATGGATTCGTTCGAGTTTGAAAGGAGAACGAGGGCTCGATTTTGAAAATTGAACCTCCCGGACGGGACACACATTTTGTTCGAGATGTCTGTTCTATGATATTATACTTCAATGGACAAAGTCGTTGCCGTGGGAGAGCGCTAGTTTCGAATAAAAAAATTCAATCGTAATCTCTCCTGTATCTGCAAACAAATAGTAAGGGTATTTGTACGCAAACTGTGCACCAACACGCGATCGCCATGAGATCGTATCGCATCCCTGTTGGGATAAAAAATATAGAGGGATAGAGAGAAAAAACAATGCATTAGGAAATTGATTTATGACTAATCCCTTGATTGAACCGTGAAGTTGCTTATTGCAGACTTTATGATCGTTCTAATGTAGTAACATAGTCTTATCTGATGGTAAAAGTGAAAAGATTTTGGGATGGTTTATTTAAAGATATATTTTTCATCTTTGCCTCGAGTCTACTTACTACTGATATTTTAACAGATTTTTTGCTCTCCTGTAAAATTGCAATTTTCATTTTATGCCTTTTTTCCACTGAGCGTGCGATATCTTCTAAATTGCATCAAAATCTGTTCAGTGTATTTGTGCGAAAGACTAATTATCCTTACAAAATTTCAAATCGTAATACCTATTAGTAGAAAGATTCTCAACCAGCTACGAAGATACAACCAAAATGATATTGAATTTCTGATAAAAACAAATCGAAACTCAGTTCCCATGAAATCATTAAGGGAACATTAAGAGAATGAACTTTTAAAAGGCGGAGGTGTCGACTCTCCCTAACGTCCTCAACCCCTCGGCCAAACATAGGTGCGGCTACCCTGCTCCGGGATACATTAACGAGATGATGTCGGATACACGTGACCAGATGTTTTTTTGTTAACTAGATAACCATTCAATTAGTTTAAAAAAATAAGTGATGCTGAACTATTGAAGTATAATGTCATAGAACAGTCATCTCGAACAAAATGTGTGTCCCGCTGGGAGGTTCCATTTTCAAAATTGAGCCCCCGTTCTCCTTTCAAAATCGAACGTATCCATTGAAGATCCACGTGGCGCCAATGCATTGGGACATACATGGTGTTCGCACTGTTCGCGGTGTCGGTTCTATAGGCTAGTAATAAAGTAGTAGGCTTCAATCTGCTGAACGGAGTTTTATTCATTGTACGTTCGAATGCGATAATATCTATACCTACTATATTTTGTAGACGTCGGACTCGATTTGGTTAACTTACCTTGGCACTGTTTTTTTATTGAAATATGAATTAAAACTTTAAAAAAATATTCATAATAAACAAAAATTTGCATTGGCATTAATTGACTGCCTTTAAATTACATTTAAACTTAATATTATCTTCTGAAATCAGATCATAATTATCATCTTTCTAAGCTATAATAAAAACCAAACATTAGGGAATGGGATGGGTTTATGCTTTAGGCGAAGGCCCCGTGACCAAAAGGTGTGTGTTCGACAAATGATGCATTAGTGATATAATCCGTGCGCACGCGCAACTGATGGTAAGAATGACACGTTTATTTTCGTGTTCATTGTTATAGCGGAAATTATTGGAGTAGCTGTAATCTGTGTCTGAAACCATCAAGAAATTAATAGTGGCCGTGGAAATACAGAATAAAAAAATAAATAATAATAATAATAACTTGTATAATAAAGCGTCAGTTGATAATACCTAAGCATATCGCTCACCTAGTAATATAATGGCACATCTATAAAAAATGCGAAATTGAGTTTATGGTATACGTATTTAAAAGTACATAATCTACATAGTAAATATATATTTAATGTCTATATTAGTAACCAAACCCATACAATTTGTAATAAACGTAAAAAGAACCCATAAATTAATTTTAAATATTTTTATAAAATTTTTGATTCTCGTTTCTGTAAAATATGACAAACGTAGATGTGCCGTTGTATTACTGGGTGAGCGATATTTGTTCTTACTAATATTTGTTCTTCATGATAAGATTATTGAAAATAACCTGAAGATTTATGGTGAAGTCTTGACTGTTTAACAAATCATCTCGGGTTCATTTGCATATTCAGATATTTATATGTCGCTGGGAAATCAAGGAAACCGGGATTCAAACCTATGATTGGTCGAAATTGTTCGTCCAATGTCACGGATGTCTTCAAGTACTCTTCGAAGCTTGCCATCCAGATATACAAGATGAATTTTCCAAGTGTGCGTGAGGGCCAAATCCGAAACTACGAGGAATAGCGAAAAATGCTGAAAGGAGTCCCGGGGCCGATTTTGATGAAAACTAAACCTGCATTATCACATTTTTGAAAAATCAATATTTCTAGTCAGGAATCGAACCCGTTGAAAAAAAAAACACTTCCTGTATTATTACACCATTTGATAGTGTCGCCAACAAGGATCTAATTTTGGAAAGCAATGACATACAAAAAATCAATATTTCAGGCCAGGAATCGAACCTGTCGATTTTGAAAAAAACGCACACCGTATTACTCGTATTACACCGTTCGATATCCATCTATCGATGTCTGTGATATCCATAGTGGTTGTAGCTCGTGGCCAAAGAGTATCAAAGCTTAGAGTCAACAAAAAACTGAGTGATCACCAATCACTATTCATATCACAGGCGCATGTCACGATCCCATTGTACCATGCAGCGTGATGTGCCGACACACGCGGGCGTGATGCACTCATTGTACATGCAACACGGCTCGAGTGCATCTCGGTTCAACACTTACAGATTATTGTTTGGATTGTTCTTTCTATTAATTTAACTAATAACCCGCCCCGGCTTCGCACAGGTAGAATCTTTGATAAAAATTCTATCGTAGTGTGGTATCAAAGCCGGTTAAAAATGTAACTGATGTATCATATTTAGAGCACTTCATATCTGTAACTAACTTCTACAAAGCAGATAATAATTGGGAATCTTCTCCTTAGTCAATATTGTCAATATGTATCAATATTCACGCATTAACGCACCCAATTAAGAGATTGAATTGAGTATTGGTATTCTATCATCATAAACATTTTATCACAATTAAAAATACAAAATATAAGAAATAGAATTTATTTATGGCAAGTGTATGATTAAAACAAATAAGAGCATTCTTACAAACGGTTCCTACTTACATGAACTGTACTTACAGGTACTGTAATAGATCCACTAATTTTATCTTACAAAGACTCTCATGCAGTATAAATTCTCTTGTTGTGATACAATAGAATGATAGTGCGTGATGCTATGATGGCAGTGTCACACTGGGCTGTGTGGAATTACATCTTGTTATTACCAGTACGTAGGTATTTCCAATGGCTCCGACAACTTAGTGGAAAAACTACTATAAAATTGAAGTACTAAAAACAGTAACCCATCTGAACCCTAAAACAAAGTTATACCTGCTTCACAGACTTAAAAAAAGAACAGACGGATTGTCAGCAACAAATTCAGTGAACCTACTATAGTAATACCAACTCCTTTATTCGTACAAGTATTACATGCACACATTCACACCATACTGTTTTAATCGGCCGCCATTACTGCGTCGGATTGGTCGGACCGCACTAAAAATTACGCACCCATGGTAAGCGGGCGGCGTCACTCTCGATAAGACAAGGTGACGTCTGGTTCTTTTTTCAAGTTTGTGACCTACTTTGATTTTTTTGCAATTTTTTTAAAGCAAAATTTCATTGAAGGAAATGACCAATTGAAGTATTATGTAAGTCATGATTAAAATAGACTAAAGTGTTTATTTCAATAATACAAGTACCTACAACTTTTAGATTTGCTGGTGAAGTCCTTCTTCATCGTCGTCACTTCTAAGTTAAAGAATTAATTAATAGTGAGGGTACTGTGACTACTGAGGTATGTATTCTTTCGTAGTTTGTAGTGTAGTCTAGTGCCAACGTAGGTATCTATCTATACTATAATAAAACTCAAGGTGTCTGTTTGTCTGTCCGGGCATCACAAAAACCCCTTCAACGGATTTCGATGAAAATTGGTAAAATTGTTACTGATACCCTGCGTCATATTTTAGACAACTTTTCATCCCGGAAAATTAAAAGGTTTCCCGGGAAAACAGGATAAAAGTTTGAATAAGTTAAAACATAATTTCTGTATGCAAAGCTGCGGGTAACAGCTAGTCAACATTAAAACTAATAAACGAATTCTTGCAACAGAAATCCTACTTGAAATCGATTTGGGTCGGACAACATGGTCAAGCACACAACAGGGGTATTCTGCTGACGAGAAATCCTTTGGAGTCACAGATAATAGAATTAGTGAGGAGACGCGATCCCACGCAATGTCGCAATCCAATCATTTGTACAACGGTTCTGTACATAGACAAATTAGACTGTTCAGTCTCACAATGTTCACACAAATTATGTAGTTGAAAAATTACAGTTTCTTTACGGGATGAAGTTCGAAAATTCTGTAGATAATAACATAAACACAGTTAGACGAGTTCTTGAATGTAGACAGATGGTCAAATCGGTTGAAGTAGAAAGCAAAGAATTAAACCCGGAATTATGCAGGATTATACTCGTCTTAAAGAAAGCTAATATTGTGATCACTTTTAAATGCTTAAAAAAATCTTTATTTATTTTAATTCATACTCTTTATTGTAAGCTAAAGCAAAGAGATTAAAACAAAGGCGGTCTGGTCTTCTAAAAAGCGATAAGTTTTATACGCTAGAAACATCAATCACGATGATAAATCCAGATTATTTCATCACACTTTAGCATTAGATTATGCGATTCTAACTAGTTTAAATTTTCACTAGTTTATCAAGCTACCAGGTAGGTCCCTTATCGGTGTTCTAACGATGTTTTTTACTAAAACAGTGGCACTTAGGACAGGAGTCCTCTGTCTGTAAACAATCTTAACTGTCGAGATGCTTTTTGTTTCAACTGACATCTTTACTGAGCTGATAATGTGCATACTCAGGAGATGAATCCAACATCCTTGGTGTTTCGTGGCTTACAAATGTGATAGAGGTGTTTTTATATTACTTTTTTTATGTATAACTAGAATTTAAATTATACAATTTACCAATGACTTAATCCTTTTGGAGACTTATACCATAAACAACCACTTTTGGTAAAGGGATACCCGCCAGGCGAGATGGTGTTGCCGGGGAGGCGGTCGAGCCCCGACTGATTTTGTCGGAGCATTTGAAGGTATCTACGCAACCGACGCAGAAAACTTCGATTGCGTGATTCAGTGACGCATGTGCGCTGTCGCCACACACTCAAAACAAAAGGAAAAAAATTTAAAGGTAAATACAATATATTACATCCTAATTGTAACTTTCCTTACTTCACTTTTCGAAACCTATAATGCTTTAACCTATAGTGCGCATGCACTCAAAAAATGTTACGATGGAATCTTAAAATTAACTTATGTTAAGTATTTTCTTTATATGCAACAAAACATATTGATATGCGAACCGATTAAAATAAAGCTATGAATTACCTACTTTTACTCGAGTTTTTCTATAATACATCAACGAAAACCGCTAAATTTTCATTTCTGTGATTAGTGGGAATAGACAAACATGCAAATTTTAAAATTGTTACACCTGTCACCTGAACCAGTCACCTGAATCCAACACAGGCACAGTTAACGAACACAGACTTGAAAAAAGAACAGACGGATTGTCAGCAACAAATTCAATGAAGCACCCATAGTAATACCAACTCCTCTATTCGTACGAGTACAAGTATCACATGCACACATTGACACCATGCTGTTATTAATCGGCCGGCATTACCGCATTATGGTAAGCGGGCGGCGTCACTCTCGATAAGACAAGGTGATATCTGGTTCTTTTTTCAAGTCTGTGGTAACGAATAAGTTCTTTATACTTAATACTTTGATTGCTACTACAAAAAGTCGACTGTTCTTTCTAATACCTTCCAAATCGTTGATCGGCGCGTGCGCACACGATAAAACTAAATTCCTGTGCAAGAGCGTGTGTTGATAATGACTAAAACGTTCGGCGGCGACAGATAACTAAGGATTTAGATTTATGTTTTTGCGGATACAAGCATCTTTGTTTTTTAAATTCAAACGTTTATTTCAAAGATGTCACCTTGTGGTACACACTTTTGACACGTCTAAAACTAATTAGATTAAATAAGAGGGCCCCAAGTATCCATTTCAAAATTCAGCTGGGTTTACTTTCTCTTAATCACCACTTCACAATTATGGCTAAATAAACAACTTGGAATATTCAAACTGTTCATTTTCACGCCTTCTTATCATTTCAGTAATCCTTTACGTATTTGGGCTTCAACCCATTAATGGCCCACTACTGGGCACGGGTCTCTCCTCTTGAGGAAGCCTAGAGCATACTCCACCACGCTGCTCCAGTGCGGATTGGTGGAGGGGTTAGTGGCCAACCCGATTGTCGGAAGTTTTCAAACCGCCCGAGGGCCTCCGACATGGCTTAACGACTGTTATCTTATGATAACAACCGGGACCGACGGCTTTACATGCCCTCCGAAGCACGGAAACGCTCAAGATTTTTTTTTTGCCACTAACGGTCACACATCCAACTACCGACCGCGCCCGCTGTTGCTTAACTTTGTCGATCACTTAAGATCGACGCAAGACGCAAGGCTATGAGCGCTTCCTTACGTATTTACGTAGGTATATCAAATAGCAGTGTTCTCTATTCTAAATTCATTGTTATAAATTACCCATTGATAAATGTCCATCCGATAGTGAAATGACCTGCGTACATAAGCGTATCAGTGATACCTATAGGTATGAATAAAGATTTTGATTTGATTTATTTATTTACCTCAAAATTATCGTAACGTTTACCTATAACTGTTTTGAGTATCCGAGATATTATATTATTATATTAAACTCCTCATTCAAATCATTGGAGTGAATGACCCATTTCTCAATGGGCATATAATTATTTTTATTAGTTTAATTTCAATGGACAAGCAATCCATATCATAAGGCTGCGTTTACCCAAATAAAGTGACTGTTACTACTAAAATCGTTATCGTAAATATTAACGGACGCCATTTACGACACAATTGGGGGTTAATAACATTGGGGAAATAAGGCTGCTTACAAGCAACGAGATTATTAAAATTATTAATTAGATGCTTTCCTCGAGCAAACTTCCATGGATTTACAACTAAGAGCTTCATGCTGCAACTAAATGTCTTTCTTAAGTAAGTTATTCTAAAGACATCATGTTCATGGTGACATCGATTTGCAAAACGACTGACCCATAATGTATAACCGAGTCTTATAATCTTATGACTGTCAATTTGGATGGTTCGAAACACCTGTATGATTTTTATTTAAATTACTCCTGAACTGTGACTGTTAGTAACTCACAGTTGAGTTGGGGCGTTAGTGTCAGGCGTAGTCTGAAACGATCTTAAGTTGTACACCACGGGAACAAGCATCTAAAATGACTTGGATGCTTGGAGCTTCTTTTTGTAGTTACCATTAGCTAGTTACCAGGTTATCATACCTGTGGGTATAAATGAATGAAATATTTTTATGTGTTACGCTAGCAGTGTCGGAGATCTAGTAATTTTGCGAGTCTCCCGCATCTTTCTTCCGTCTTTCTTTCTTTTGTCTTTTCTTTCTTGACTAGCAACGCATCGGTGATTATTTTGGCGTTACTGATGTCCGATGGGTAATGCTGGCTACTATCCGTCAAATGACTCGTCTGCTCTTTTGTCGGCTGATAAAGTTTAGAAAAGAAAACAAAATTATGACTTAATTGATCTGCTGCATGTATTTGTGGTTCGTGTATAAACAGCCTTAAAGTAACTCTGCAACAATCCTCGCAGTTTAGTGAATACAGCCTATGCCAGTGCGTTGCTCCGATCCTTATGGCGATGTAAAGTCGCCGGTTGGTGCGCGGTGGCCGGTGCGCGCTGCAGTGACGCGCATCTCGTATTATTTGCTGATTATGTTCGTAGAAACGGGCGCTCAGTGCGCGGTATGCGCCCTGAATACAAACTTTGCGTTGTAGACTAGGAGATGAACGTAAATGCGATATAGGTTCGTTTTTGTAGGGTAAATGCTTTTAGTATTAAGTCCGCCTTTTTTATGGTTCAATGAAGGCCAAATAAATAAATGTAAATATGTAATGTTTAAGCGAAATTGTCTAGTAGTAAACTTCTGCTATTCATTTATAGAATCAATTTCAAAGTAACAACAAGGTAATGTTATAAATGAATTCACACAATGCAACTTCAGTGGTTAATAGTGTTATTTGCATTATTTTAACTGTTTACAGACATGCAATTATAACATTTATTATATTTATTTGTTTTATTGCATTATTCCTACTTTAATTACTAGTTAGTTTACTTTAACTTCATCGCTATTTGTAATTTGAAATATTTGAAATAAGTTCCTAAAGAGTTACCTTTACAGTTACGTTTAAAGAAAGGTATATTTATTAAGATATATTTATATTTCTTTATATTTTTGTTATATTATTGTATTATTGTTATTTTGTTATATTATTATATTATATTTGTATTTCTTTATATTTGGTTTATTTATTTATATTTGTTAAGTACCTGTTTAATTTTAATGTTTACTTGTAAGTAAGTAGGTAAATTGTTTATGAATTGGTTCCAAGTAAACTAATTAGTTAGGGGAGGCCTATGTCCAGCAGTGGACCTCCAAGGGCTGATGGATGGATGATGGATGAAACTAATTAATCTATGCTATGTTCCATCCAACTGTCTGTTGACAGAAAATTAGACCCTAGGGCCTAGGATTGATTTGCGTATGGAGCAGATATTATTATTACAAATAAAAATTCTCGTTGAAATGAAATGAAACAATTCATTTCGGCCGTTGAGGAGTCAATTGTATAATGTCGGATTTTAGTCGTTTCAAGGAATTAGCCCAAGACACTCGCTACATAGATCAGAGATCGCATGTGTTAACTTTTATACTAAATTCTGTCTCACGAAGTTCGGACTACGAACATCTTTGTAAGGTTCACAGTTGTGTAACATATATAATAAAATATGAAAGAAAAAAACAAGATAATAATTTTTAAGTAAAATGTTAAAGCTCAAAGCTTTTGAGGCAAAGTCGGAACAATAAAATTGATTCTTTTCTTATACACTTTCATTGCATTTAAAACTATAAATATATTTATCAGTTTAATTTCTTTACCAGCCCCTAGCTTACAAAGATCATAACAATGTAGGTAGGTACGGGATGCCGGCGCGGGCTACACAACTCTATCATAGACTACACTGGCTACTATGGACTCCTCTTATCGTGTCATCGCGCATATTAAAGCTTTGTCCTAATAATGAGCTATTAAAATGGCGAACGCCTTTTTTGTTGTGGCAAACATCAATTATATTTGAGCGGCTTGATTGACCACTGGTCCGATCATCTACTATTATTTTATGTAGTTTCAAATAATTTTATGGAGCGGTATTTTTCGGTGATATTAGGTAGGTACATACATATAGAGTTTAGGTTTCTGCATTAGGGTGAGTTCTCTAAACTGTACTTTGACTTTGATCAGACTTAAAATTATCCGAAAAAATGGTCCTTAATCAACCTTACCGTTAGCTGTTTTGACATGACTTTTTAATTTTTTAATAATACATCTTAATAACTAAGCATCGTTATCTTATAAGCCAGTATAGCGCAATAGTTCACGAGCATTCGGTGACGCGAACCCATAAGTTTTCCTCAGTCAGAAATTGCTCCACGCAGCTTTCAAGAAATTTTCACTTCAAATACCCGATAACCCGAGATCTCGTAAATCTCGAAATCTCGCGAAACTAGCTTCAAGGCCTCGTGAGATCTCGGTTAGATCTCAAATGTCACGAGATCTCATTCCCTTGTGACCGCTTACTATCAGATGGCTCATAAAAGTACCGTAGTCCTGGATATTTGTACCACCAAGAGTGTAACCAACTAAAAAGTTGCTAGTTTATCAGTTCTTCAACATTGTAACCAAAATATATTAAAAATACTTCATTTTCGAATCTTTGTAGACAAAGCAATGTAATCAATTCTAGCACTAGGTATACGTAAATTCTCTTAAATTTCAAATTAGAAGCTTATATTATCTACAAACGCGCAACATTAAAATAAACCACTTCTTTCGTCATTTCATCTCCTCCATAGGTAACACCTTTCCCAAATGCTCGTAGATTAAAAATGAAGTGCATAAGTGTATCAGTGAAACCAACAAGAAGGAACGATTTTGAATTTTGAAACTTTATTCACAGAAGGCTAACCAATTCCAAGAACAAAATAGCAGAACAATCGACATTGAAAATGGAGTAAATAAACGGTAGAAAATGTAGTGTAATGTACACTGAGCGCTGGCGCTGGGGGCCATGTTTCGTGGAAGGGGATTATGCAGCAAGAGTAGTTATTTCAGGACGGAACGCGGAGGGTAGATGTCCATTTCCCGTTTCTCGGAAGCGCAGGCCGCAATCTCCCTCTGCGGGGAGCGAGCGATCAATATCTAGTGCTGCCATGATTACTGAGTATTTTAGGACTGTCTTTGAGTTAACTTTTTATTTATTTATTTATATTTTATTGAAACATGTAACATATGTGTAAGAACTAAAGGCGGACTTAATTATGTACCTAATGAAATCCTAAAATCAGCGTGTAAATAGACAAAGAAAAAGGTAAGAAAAATGAAAGGAAAACATTTTATTTTTAAGGGTCGTGAGAGGCGACTTCATTTTAAACAATAGCGTAAAGATCATAGTTATTATATTATTATTAAGTAAATCATTAATATTATTGCGATTATCTTTCTATAACGCCTTCCTTGCTAGCTACCACCCTCATGCTTGAATCGGCTACCAATTATTCGCCATGGTCATGGCTGGGGTCTACAGAGTCAGTACTTTCTATCTTTCTTTTCTCATCTTTCTTGGCCGGCAACTGTAGCGTCGCAACCTTAATGCCCTTGTTGCTACTGAAGCCCATTAGGGCCTGTGACCATCAGATGGTTAATCAGCTATTTCCATAAAACCAAGTAAACACAAAATCGACAGCGTTAAGATGACCACTAAAATCCATAATTATCCGTGATCTATAATTCTTAGTATTAGGTATAGATTGTCCTACCCACCTTCAAGGAGCTTGGTCGCAGTACACACACCCTTCGTCAGGTGAGTCACCACACGGCAGCTATCTGTGTGTCTGTGTGTGGGTGGTGGGGCTTGTGTGTGTGCGAGACTGGCTGGCGTCGGCAGGTACACTAGACTTGG
Source organism: Thymelicus lineola (assembly GCA_963932265.1). Lineage (NCBI taxonomy): Eukaryota > Metazoa > Arthropoda > Insecta > Lepidoptera > Hesperiidae > Thymelicus > Thymelicus lineola. The sequence goes on along the minus strand of OZ010705.1, from coordinate 5,808,207 downwards.
CTTGAATTGGTCAATGTCAAGCAATTATATAATCTAACATTTTAACAAAAAATTAACCGACTTCAAATGAAGTACATTGTACTTTTGACATGGATGCCATTGTCAGATCTCGTTCAAATTTATGTGGGACCACACGACAAGCACCAACTTTCGATTAAAAAAAAAATCATCCAAATCGGTTCACCCAGTCCAAAGTTCTGAGGTAACAACATAAAAAAATACAGTCAAATTGAGAAACTCCTCCTTTTTTTGAAGTCGGTTAAAAATACATAGTTATCCTGATGAACAGGTGAGTTCACTTCATAGTGAACTAGACACTAGGGGATCATTCCCCTGGGAATCAGGCCAGAGGACACAGGTAGCCAAACCCTATTCAGGTACATGTATTTGATATAATGGCAGATATAAATGTGGCAGATCACCGATGCGCTGGACAGACCAGATTAAAGCTGCTGTGGACGCCCCCGTCCACGAATGCACACGAAGAGCAGCGATTCGTGAAGAATGGCGGCGAGTTGTGAGGCCTGCCACAAATACCGAATGACCACGACCACTCTGCCAAGAGTGCAGTGAGTTAGAAGAGAACTTGATATAACGATGCTAGCTACTGGCTGACAGTCAAAGCACTGCCTAATCCAGTGGACCTAAAAGCCTAAAACACAGAGGTATAAGAGGATATTTTTGTTAACCTTCTATCGCTATTATAAATTCTTTGATTCTAGGTTGGTCATCGTACCTACTCAATATGAGATCTAGGCTTATGTTAGTAATATTGTACCGCCTTTAACTGTTCTCTGTACATCCTGAAGGTTAACTGTTAGAGAATGATATTTAGCCTTAAGTCCGCCAATTGTACCACTCTTTGGGGTTCAATAAAGATTAAATAAATAAATAAATAATAAACTTAGTATCCGGCTTGCATTGGGAATATTTTTTCGAAAAAAGAACTTAGAATTTAGTAGTATGTCGTGAAGATTATTATTATTATATCTTAATGCCATTTAAAATGACAACATTTCCCTTTAATACCAAAAATGTTTCAAAATGAGGGTAGATACTAATATTTTAACCCGAACCAATGCTATAAAGCAGGAGTATAAGGGAGAGGAGGCGCGGGCGGTGTAGTGTTTAATATTTCACGTTTCAGGCGACTCTCGGGGGAGCGCGGGCCAAGATAAACCCACTATACACTACATACTTATATTGTATACACGTATACATATACAATATACAGTATACACATGTTTTTATACATAGGGTAAAGGCATTGTTCGTGACTACGTTTTGGTTTGTATTAAGAGTGAGTTTAAGGGGGGAGATATTTGTTATGTATTGAATTATGAATAAGCTTGACATATAAGGGTTTAGGGAAGTTTAGATGGAGTAGGTTATAAGATGAAGCACTCATAGCACGACAGCTTAAATCGACTGGTAGGCGCTATCAGCAATTGCATGAATGGCCGCTAGTGGTAAATTTAAACGAAATGTACTAATTTTATTTTAGTACAACTTCTCAATTCTGTCTTGCGGGCCTGGGCATAGTAAGCACACATACGTGTTTTGTTATATGGATTTAACATGGCCTACTACTGGGCACGGGTCTCTCCTCTTGAGGAGGCCTAGAGCATACTCCACCACTTCTCCAGTGCGGATTGGTGGAACATTTTGTTATTTAATTCGACATATTTTTAATTTTGTTTCAGCTCTCTTTTCTTTCTTGATCAGTAAAATATAGTAATTATTTCGGTCTTTTTTCCATAGGTGACTGTGAGACTGGACTACTCGTTTGCCGGTAAAAAAAATACAACAAAAACCATCGGCTTCTCTAAATGCACTCTCTCTGCCTTATATCACAACTCTACATCTTGACAGTCATCAGATTTCCCACGCAAATGTACAAAAACATAAGTGATTGGCAATCACCGATGAATAGGCAATATAGGCAATTAGGCATGCGTTATATAATTACACAACGCACGTGTAAACACACTGTTTTACGTATATAATAGTAATAGATAGATGCGCTCTGATTTGAGGCTCAATGGACCTCAATGTCTAGTCTATTGGTACCTGGATGTAAAACTATTTATCGATTTCTGCATATTAATTAACGTAATTGTTCTGTTACAATGATTTTTTTAATATTTTTTATTTTCTCGTTTATTCAATCTCAGAGTAATCCTCTATGTATTAAAGGAAACCTTTTTATTCTACTGCAATCAGTTCACAAACAAAAAAAAGTCAAGTCAATTGAATAATACCTACTAAAAAGTTTTCTTACGCACAGGATACATACATGAATTCTCTGTATCTAAGATTGCACAGACACAAAATATATGAGGCACAAATATCCATGACCCGAGAACATTTATATCAAAGAAATTTTTAATCCAACTGGACTCAACCCAGTGTCCAATGTTATAATAATGTTGTCTCGGAACACTCGGGATTCTTGAGTCCAAAAGACCTTCAGTCAGAACCATCAACGAAGCTAGTGTAGTTAAATAACTATAACCTGAAATAATTCCACCATTTCGTTAGTTAATTTACTAGATTAAAACCATTAAAATGAAGAATGTTCCTATATCCATGGGGAAATAAGGCTAAAGGTTAGCGTTTCGTTCGTGTGATAAGATAAATTGTTTTTTAATTGGATCACGCGAAAATTAATTATTGCCTTTTCCGCCATTTATATGACACATTGTCGGCTTTGAATACCATACGTATAGTACCTATACCATTGAAGTATTATTACTAGCGTATATAACGGACACCGCGAACACCATGTATGTCCTAATGCATTGGAGCCACGTGGCTTCAATCTTCAATGGATTCGTTCAATTTTGAAAGGAGAACGGGGGCTCAATTTTGAAAATAGAACCTCCCGGGCGGGACACACATTTTGTTCGAGATGTCTGTTCTATGACATTATACTTCAGTGACCTATAAATAATTTTTTGGCTATGTTTTTATAATGGGTTAGGTGTGTACTTTCATTGCGTAAATTTATATACTTACTTATAATTAGATATTTATTTATAATTTATTGACATTTTGATATTGGTAACTTATTTTTTATTTATTTAACTTTTTGCACCATTTATTCGTTTATTAGCAAAAACTTTCGTTGCGTTAGAGACATCATACTTTATACGTTTAACCGACTTCATAGAAAAATTTGTCATCAAAATATGGTAAATAAAAGCGTTAAAAATAGATTGCAATATTTAGCAATATAATGGGGGAAATGAAACACGAATTAAAGTAAATGGAATATCTTATAAAGCTCATCGCAACGAGATAGTTACTAAAATATTTTTTATTTATTCACACTCAATACAGCTTATTGTGAACACGAATAGCCCAAACCTTTCCATTAATATTTTATCCGTTACGCCTCAAACCCCTCGTCTTTCTCCCAAGGGTCAAGTCAGAGTACACGTTAATTTGAAGGGTCACTCAGTTCTTTGTCACGGCAACACCAATCCCATTTTTTACGATGTCCACCTTTGTCCACTATTGTCCAGTATGGTCCAGATGACCCCTGGTCACATTACAGGGGTTATGTTTGAATGAGCGGTCACTCGATAGGGTTAATATGATTCCTGTTAATGTAATGCTGTGTATAATTTTCTTCTTAATAAATCTTTGTGTAGAATCAAAATGGCGGATGATGTATCTTCTAGTACCTAAATGCATTCTCTTTGTTATTACTTTTAACCTTATTATTTCACAAAATCTAAATACAATTTTCGTAATTAATGAAGAAATCGTGCAAATTGTAACTTATAATAATCGTGAATTTTTAACTTACATAATAATATTATAAATTATTCTTATTACATTCATTACTTGTGGCCGTTCTTCTTCGTAAGCAAGTTTGCCTGTAAGTCTAAATGATATACCTACAGTATGAAAAATTGTCTGCTTAAGTCAAAGTCACAACCACGGCGTAGTCTTCTGCGCTGGTCAAGTGCGGATTAGTGGACTTCACAGACATTTGAGAACATTATAGAGAACTCTCAGGTGTGCAGGTTTTTTCATGATATTTTCCTTCACCGAAGCAAGTGATAATTTCATCAAACTTCTACGTACATACATAAATTATTGAAACTCGATTCGAACTAGAGCCCTTCTAAATACGGGAGACCACCGTTCAAACCTGGGCTAAAGTTTTTGAATTTAAATATTTTGTTTCTTTCAACTTAACTTTTGAGCTTAATTATTTAGTGTTACCTTACAACTTTCCTGAATGTATCTTGAAATCATGATAGCCTCTGACCTCAATTCGTTTTTTGACGATTCTAAATCTTTTTTGGTTTAAATTTTCAAATGTCGGCAACACAAGTCCATGTTTATTTGGAATGTTATCTTTTCTTCCGTTTAAGCCGGACGTTAGTATATTGAAAAGTAACAAAAATATTATTAATAATTTTAATGTTAATCTAGCATCTAAGCTAGCTGCCAGTAGTCTAAACGTTGCAATTGTTATTAAAACCCAAGTTACGGAACAAATCAATTCCATGGCGGTAATGCAAGCAGTTTCCAAGTGTGATAAACGATTAGAAACATCAACTGTTATCTCGAAACCAGCAACTTAATACTTTCTACATAATGTAATAGATATCACATCCAAATCACAGCCAATTGTCAGGTGAAATCATTATAATAATCAGAAGATTAGTTATTGCAAAATTTAACTTGATAGTTAGCGTTTTGAATAATTTTAAAATTTTTAAGCATACTAATTTTTTTTCATAGCCTGAAGGGCAGACGAAAAAGCAGACGGGCCACCTGATGGTAAGTGGTTACCGTCGCCTATGGACATGAGCAACACCAGAGGAATTGCCAATGCAACGCCGGCCCTGAAGGAGAACTCTTTTCACACCTTTTTTGAAGAACCCCATGTCATAGCGCTCCGGGAATACCTCGGAAGGAAGCCCATTCCACAGTTTGCACGTGCGTGGCAAAAAGTTCGTGAAAATCGGACTGTAGAAGTACTCCACGAGTCCAATCGGTGTGGATGGAACTTCAATCCTCGGCGAGTGGTGCGATGATGAAAAAGAGACGTAGGCATCAAGTCGAACAATTCCTCGGAGCACTCACCGTTGTAAAGTCGGTAGAACACGCAGAGAGAACTGATGTCTCTTCTGAGACTCAGGTGCTCTAACCTGTGAGTGACTCGTGGGTCGTTGACAACTCGGACCGCGCGCTTCTGTATGGCGTCAAATGGGTTAAGCTGGTATTGTGGAGCCCCTGCCCAGAGGTGTGAGCAGTACTCCATGTGAGGCCTGACTTGAGCTTTATAAAGCATAAGCAGGTGCCTCGCAGTAAAGTGAAGTTATTGCAAACACAGTGAAATCTATGAGTTTTGTTTGAGATTAGAGTGCTTTGGCCGTACCTATTGGTGCTCTCTGATGCTATTAAGATTGCCATCACAATTTTCAATTATTATACTATTCTTTCGTTCTGCGTCTTCTTCGAACACTTTTTAAGGAAGCTTTAACCAAAGGGACAGTTGCGTATCGTCCAGCTGTTGCGAATAACAAAAGACATCGCAAAAACCGTTACCTGCGGATTTAATTGCCCATATTTGCATAAACACCTCGAGCCGTCTCAAGGGATAACATAAAGGAATGAATAGGATCCCCCATGATTGATTGCAACTGGATACAGTCGCCAAGGGTGCAAGGATGTATTGCTAAAATTATCTAAGCAAAATAATGATTTGATAACGGAATAGTTGAAAAAACTTCATTACAGCCATAAGTCACCAGCTCACTGTGGTGATGGCCAACTGACGCCGAATTTGCCACGTTTTCTATAAAAGCTACATAGCCGACGATTACACCATAGTGTCTTAGTAGCTGCGCTTCATTTCATGTTCCTATGTCTACTAATACTTACGAAATAATAGATCGAAATATAGGTCCAGTAAATATAGGTCTACCGTAGATATAGGGTATTAAAATCTATGTCATATCAAGATTCGGTTTGAGTATGTAAAAATTACATTTGTTAAGATCTAAGTTCGCGCTCTTGAGTTGAGATACCGGCCCTACTTGAACAACTTTGGACACTTGCTTGACAAGAGTCAGCCGCCAAATTAATTCTCGTGTTCTGACCGGAAGCTTGAGACCTTCCTTCTTACTTCTCTCTTCTTACATGACTGACAGCCTTCGGTAATGTCTGTGAAGTTCCTGGTGTCCATGAAAGTGACTGATGCTCTGCTATTTGGAAAAATACACTACTTACATTCCAGTGCGTCATGAAATACAAAGCAATCCTGAATCTAACAAACGATACATAGGATGTGAACATTTAAAAACAGAAAGAAGACATTTAAAAACATAATTCTTGACAAAAAATAACTGACTTCAAAATTAGGGATAACTCAAAAACTAATCAGATCTCGCTCAAATTTAAGTGGGACTATATGACAAGCATCAGCTTTCGACTAAAAAAAGAATCATCAAAATCGGTTCACCCAGTCGAAAGTTCTGAGGTAACAAACGTAAAAAAATACAGTCGAATTGAATACCTCTTCCTTTTTTGAAGTCGGTTAAAAACTAAAACAGCTAAAACCTGAAGTGTGTCAGTACAGCACAGTAACATAAAATGCAATTCTCGCAACATCACAAAGAACCGCTAATCTCATTGAGACAGCATCCCCAAATCCCACGTATGCATTAAACAAACACACAGACAAAAACTCGCAAATTACCATAAACATCGCATTATATCATGGCGGTTAGGAACCGGTTTGGGTTGGTTTGGGCCGGTTTCGTCCGGAAACTGTTGGATCTATAGTTCCGTGACACCGTCAGACAATCGGCCCATTGTTTTTTTAACTCTTTAGAGGCAAAGGACTGTTGACCGAACTGGGGTATAAGACGATTAACGATTGACAGAGGTCACAGAACTGCGAATCGAGTAGAAAGGGTTACTTTGAAATAAATCCCAGTACCAGTGATAAATTTTAAAATTGATAATGAAGAATAAATAAGAAAAGTATATTGAAGCAGATTATGAGACCATTTTCCAAACATCTATTAATCTACCAAACATAAATAATCACATGATGACGTTGCAGTTTCTGAATGATTGTTGATTTTTGTATGTACCTAATTAAAAAAATGGTCTTCATTTGATTTCCTCGAATTAAATCAATTATGTCTTTAATAATTCTCGCATTAGATTACGTAACTAAGGCGTTCTCTTCTTTATTAGCACCAAATTACCGACTTTTATTGGTATATTAAGCGCTAACATCCAGTCAGCACGGTCCATTCTTCTTTGAAGTGTAACATGCGAGTTCCCGCTTTCTTCTAGGTCAATACCTAGAACTTAGAAGAAAGCGGGAACTAAGGCATCAATATGCCTTAGTTACTGATGTTTATGGGTGGCAGTGACCCTCAACTAGGGATGTAAAATGGTTGGGATTCATCTGAATTGTCCCGATATTCCACATGTCCAGAGTCCCGATAAAATACAAAATGTTCCGACAATTCACTTGATGCAACGGAACGCGTTTGCCGCACGCGCTCTAGCCGTTTGACGTCGTCAGCTGGTTTTCCGGCTATTTCCAAAAAAAAATTTTGTGACAAATATTGACTTTTTGAAGTTTTATCCAGATATTTCAGTCTTGCCATCGGGCAACCCTACCATCAACCATCATGTGGCTCATCTCATTCATTAGTTTTTAACTAACTGAAACTAAAAATCCATCAGCCGGTAGTTAGGTATAATACAGAAGCCGTAAATGATATGCCATTTCTATACAATTTTAATACTACGGTCGAGATGGACGCTCAGACAAGGGTTACAGATGAATGTTATGATCGTAATAGATGTACGTGTTAGCCAAATCCTTTGTTTGACATGTAATTGATTTCGTTTCTTCCCATGGGATGAGGAAGTCACAGGGAAGTCTTATGAATTGGACTTATGATTTTGGCAAAAATGCTTTTGGTCCATAAAAATATAATAGTCTACCTGCAATACCTATTTTAGTTGGTTTAGTAACTAGTTAGTTAGTTAGTTAAATATGAAGTTAGTTGTTAGTTTAATTTAGTAGCAAGTTTCTTTCTTCTGTCTACCACTTTCAAGCTTTGATTTGATTGATTTTGATTGATCCACTACTTACGGGACAACATGTATATTAGTTCAGATGTGCAATAAATTAAATAGGAAACATGAAATTATATCAATTAATCGTTAAATCATTTGATTGTTGTACTCAAAAAAGTAAATGGCATTAGGTCAAATGACCGTTAGTACTTATGTTATTCTATCAACTGTTGCGCATCCTTATTTCGGTTACGATCACAGACATGCAATTTATATTTTTTATGAATGTAGGCCAATTTATTTCCGCAGCTTCATATACCTTTCTAAAATAACAATTTTCCATTCATAGTAAGGAAGGCACTGAATTAGACACTAAGAGTGTGCGTAAAAAAACAAGAATTACAATTTTTTACGGCACTTTTTAATAGCAAAATTATCTATAACATCGTCTTCTGAAATCTGCCGCCCCTAGGACGCTTCAGCCCCTAGGCCGCAGCCTATACGACAATTGACAAATCCAGGACTGCAAATATGTATCTAGAATCTATGTCTGTGGTTACGATACACGCCGTTGTTCGTCGTGACATCAATCTCGGAGGTCAGCTCACAGCTCTTCATCTCCAGATTCTCACAGACGATGACTCAGATACTCGGAAATAGTTAAGAGTTAACACCGTCAACTGTTTCTCTTGGTCGAGACTCGAGACCGGTGTCTAACGAGAATCGTTACCGAGAATTTGTGAAATGAGATGAGAAAATATATTTTGAGAGCGGTTCTAATGGCTGACACTGTTTTATTATGACGCTGTTTGAGTCTTGTTTCTCGAAGACGTTTTTTTGAGTTGGTCTTATTCATTAATTCTTAAGGATACAGACAGAAATGTAATTTTATTTCTGTTCATGAATTTCTGCATCGCTGAGAATCGAACCCCGAAGTTGCTTTGTAAGAGGAAACTGAATTATGAATGGATGTATGCCAAAATTTTAGTTACAAGGAGAGACTCATGTCCCATATTGAGATAGTGCCTGTACCTATGCCAAAACCAGACCACGGAGAAAACAAAAATTTGTTTTCTGATCAGTGTAACTAACCGAAAAATCGATTGCTTGATAACTGCTCGTCCCATGCATCTGCTTCACTGATAACAAACACGTTCGCTGATAACCAGCCACCCGTTACAACAGCTGTCACTGATGCAGACCAAAATCAACCTCACGGCCTCGTAATAAGGGCTCCAAGACTGCAAAATATAATTGCAGATTCATCTTAAGCTTGCGTCTAGTGAATGTTCAACTTTATTTTCTTAGAAGTAAGGTTCATTTTTATTGTGATACGAATACATACAGCGATGTGTTCTCTACATTTTTCACTGTGCCTGAACTGTCTAATTAAAAATTTACATCGTTTATGAATTATTAGGTCTTATTGTCAAGACAAAAGGTTACAATTTGCATGCAGTCCACTCATTGAAAAGTAATTTTAAGTTCGTTTTACCTTTATAAGTTATTGAGGTCAACGCTTAATACCTTGAATTCGAAGTTCGTTTCTTATCAGTCAATAAGTAAAATTAGGAGAAAATTTGGGTTTATTTGCTTTGAATAAACGTATAAGTAATTACTACAGCCCAAGACTACTACAAATCCTGTACCAATACCACATACCGCCAGAGGAGCGGACGAGCCATCCATTCACTCATCAGTCTGGAGGTCCACTGCTGGACATAGTTCTCCCCTAACGAGTGCCACTCTGATCAGTCCTGAGCCTTCTGAATGAAGCGGATTTTCTCCTATAACTTGGAAAGCAACGCCATCAACAACAGCTGGTATGGTTAATGGACATCGTCTTGTACATGTTCATGGCTTAATACCGTCTAGTGATGAGGTTATTCAAGTCCCCGATTGTACCAAGTTCCTCCAGTGACGACCAGTGTGGCGCAATAGTTACGAGTAATGATATTTAAAAAATATAGATACGTCATGGCCTTACAAATCAACTAAGAATTCTGTTCTGTGGGCTTAGTGCGAGTTTTACGTGACATAACGGGCTCGCTAACGTAAAGGAAAGTCAGCTATGCTATTGGCTACCGATGCATTTCTTTTAAATTCTTTTCACTGCCGCCAAATCGGTAGCCAATAGCATAGCTGACTTTCCTTTACGTTAGCGAGCCCGTTATGTCATGTAAAACTCGCACTAAGCCCACTAAAAAGAGCTACAACACACACACGTTTACCTTTTGTTTCACTACACCAATCACACTACAATAATACACGAAGGCATTTTAACGTTGTATGTAAAACTCAAGCACTTCTGACAACAACAAAAGCGTGCCTATCGTCTTGTATTGATAGAGCGACTACGAGCAGACGAGGTCAATTGACTGCTCTTACGATCTTCATCTTCGGCGCGCTAGTGACATATCTACCTCCTTTTTACTTATAATATCATTGGTTACGAGTACTGTGCCGGACCATCGCGCCAGTCGTGCAGCATGTTTTGCTCAATCTTGTAAGATTCCAATGTGATTATTCCTATAAGAGTTCGTACGTCTTATCGTCTAATAAGCTTAGTAGTGAAATGGGCCTAGATTTTTTTATAAAAAATATTTTGTCAATAAACGTCATAAGAGCAGTCTGGCCCTAACACAGCCAAGCTTCGCTGCTAAAAACAGTGCAGAGTTTTCAACTCTACTCCATTTTTTTTCGACGAGTTCTATTTGGCTGTCGTTAAGTCTTTATAGACAATAGAATATCCTATTATAATAGCAATAGTGATTAGCTACAATTAGCTACTACTAATTACTAAAGAATGTTCACTAATAGATGTAATTATGTATGTAAGTTTAATGAAATCTTTGCTGGTTGGTACAAAAATTTCGATGTTTAAAAATCCGCTTGCTTAACCGTATTCGTAGAAAGTCTTGGCGTACCGTAGAAAAGGCATTCTTAGACTTGAAGTTGGCCAAACCGAATCAAACACAAACAACATAATTATATTAAATGAGAGTAAGTAGAAAGTCCTTCAGCAATCCGCACTGAAGCAGCGCGGTGGAGTATGCTCCAGCTAGAGTCTAGGCCTTTTCAAGGAGAGACCCGTGCTCAGTAGTGGGCCATTAATGGGTTGAAGCCACAGGTACAAGCGATGGTATGGTATCAATGGCGATAGTATTGACACATTAATTGACCAACGGTTAAATGGATAGATGTCGGACTTGCCTGGACATTGGACATGGATGGATGAGCAGAGCTTTACTTTGTCATAGCCAATAATGCCCCCACTTCATTCTTGCCTGGAAGTTTGCAAAGCATCAGTGATGTCTTTCTTGTAACTTTCGACTTTCGTTTGTTATTCCTATTTATACATAACTCGTAGAGTTCTTAGTATTTAATACCGCCATCGCTGTTTTCTGCTTTGCCCAACGGTTGGCTGGTGGAGAATGCTCTTAGCATTAAGCTCGCCTTTTTATACCATCTGTCTTAGATAAAATAAAGATTAAATAAATAAGATGTTCGTGGACAACGGTGACCACTTACTTAATTATATTAAAGACACATTTAACTTACATACAGTGTTTTTCCTAACAATAACTAAACAATAACTTTCAAAGAATCCCATGATTACAGGTACAATAATGCAATAATGTGGTCTAATGCACTTTCTCATCTGCCAATGCATCTTGCAAAGATACGTCCATTGTTCGCTCTCATTTGCATAACCCTGCGATGAGGCGGACAAAGCGTACTCTATCTATCACCGGTCCAAACTGACCCATTTCTGTTTCACAAGCCCTTTACGCAAAATTTCCCACTGACCGAACAAATACCATCTGTCTATGACCAAACCCTTTGCTACGATTTTTATGGGAAATAACTTTGTGTGCTCCAATTTTTTGCATTGTCCGAACTGCTTGAATAGACCAACGGATTCGCCTTTGGCGAATGTTTATATGATTTTAATAGAATACACACATAATAGAATGGTCTTTATTTGTGTCTAGAAGCTTTGTCAGAGTTATAACCGTTATACTGTGTAATGTTATGTTTACAAGACTGGTTGATTTGAGTGAAAGTTGAATAACGATGCGACTGCATACAATATTTTAATATATAGGTCTTCTGTCGGTTACGTTAGGGCCAAAATTAAATATTCATATTTAGTACATTTTGCACATGAGACTTATTTTAGAACTTTTTACATTCTTCTTCTGAGAATTTTCAACACAAGATGATGCGCAAAGTTTTTTTATTTATAATTATTATTATGATGAGTAGGTAATATTTAATATTAACATCAAGTTGACGGGATGGATTAGTTTAATAAATCAGTTTCCTGTAATTAAGCCAATAGTTAGAATAATAAAGTTATCGTAATAGTTTTGTTATTGAAACAGGCATTCAGTTTATTTTATATCCTTCATGGTAAATAAGTAACAAATAAATATTGAACATTATTCCATAAAGAAGAATTGATAGAAATCTTTATTCGAAAATTGTTACAAATTGGTCCACTTTCTTTACAAAGGTATATAAATCGTAAAGTCCTAAGGTTATCACTACATCTTAAATCTAACCGTTAAAATGCCGCTGGTCTCGTTATAATTGTCCATTCGCTGGGCAGGGTCACTCGGACCCACCGCGCAGGTAGCCAACCCGTGCTAACCTGCGAACAATAGGGTCACGACAACCCTTTATGCTACTTTAAACACCCTGAAATAGGTGCTGTTTGAGCGATGGGGTCAGCGAATGACCCAACTGACCCCTCCTTAGAAAACCACCCTTTTCTTACAAGGCATTATTTGTAATCCCTTTCGCGAATCTATTTTATTGTTCGTCTATTCATAGCTCAGACGCGTATTGGTGAAATTTTTGCGCTCGTGAGAACGTTCTAGTTTCTTTGCAAAACTGTAACGTTGGAAGGACAAAGCGTTCGTCCTTTATGAGAAAGTTGTCCAGTAGACAATGGAGTGGTCTCTTTTTAATGATTCGCTTTGTATTAGGTTCTTTGATACAGTTTTTGTGTGGACACAAGTGACCGTTGGCCAACGGATTTGCCAATAGCATATAAGGCGGCAGCGCAACGGTTATCGTGCCAGAACTGATGCGATGCGAATGCCCTGTGACGTTTGTAAGGTTTCACAGTAAAATACCAAATAAATAAAGCATGAAATTGTCGAATGACTTGTTTGATTCAATAATAAGCTTCATTCACAACGAATTTTATCGTTGAATTACCGATAGACTAATTAATTGGTTATGAATGCTTTATTCATTAAAAAATAAAGTAAATAATTTAATTTATTTCAAGACTTTCGAAATAACCTTATTTCTCTATTCCATGGGGATAACGATAGGTGCATAATTCTAATAGATTAAGATTTAGACAGGTCGAATTTGAGTTGGGTGTTTCGCGATTTAACGAATTTTAAATTGTAGTAACGTTAACGTCTAATGTTTGAGCTCATAAGTAAGATGGTCAATATTGCCTATGCTTCCGTGTCTACGATAGTTGATACCTTAAGTTGATACATATCACAGACATCTATTCAACCGTACAATATCTATCAATCGATTGTTGATATAGACGTGCTGAATTGCATTTTCTTCTCATAATCACTGAGCATAAATTAAGTACATAAACATACCAAAGTTACTCATTAAACATCGTAAAATAACCGCATGAAAGATGAATTTGAAATCTTTCAATGCGCTTTTATGTTATAATTAATTTTAAGCGAAATAGCTGTTTGACTACACGTCCGAATTTCTTGCCATTTTGTTACAAGATTACAAAGGTCCTTTTCACACTGCAATAGCGAACCGCGATATCTCGGTGATAGTAAAATGACTGGCCGTGTCATGAGATGCAGTTATAGGAAAGCAGAATGATCTTGGTTTGATCAGGGCTTGAGAGTCAGTTCTTTCTTCCTTTTCCTTTTTTCTTTAGTGGCTGGCAACGGAAAAATGATACCTTTGGAGTCGCTGATGTCTGTGGGCGACGATAGCCACATAGGTTCAGGTGGATCGTCAGCCCATTTGTTATTTCCATAAAAAAGAGCGATATGACAGTTACGTGTATCACCAACATATCGCGGCTGCAATGTATGTAGAAGGCGTAAAAAATAATAGTTTATATGAGAATTGGAAGAACCTACTGCTTGTCTAAACTAATATTATAAATAGGAAAATTTATATTTTTTGTTTATTTTTTTTTGGCTTGTAATGGATAAACTCAAAAACTACTGGACCGATTTTAAAAATTATTTCACCAATAGTATGCTCTTTTATTTCTTTTATTTCTGACTAGCAGCATACGGAAATTATGTTTTAATTTATTCAAACTTTTATCCTGTTTTCCTGGGAAACCTTTTAATTTTCCGGGATAAAAAGTTGTCTAAAATATGACCCAAGGTATCAATAACAACTTTACCAATTTTCATCTAAATCCGTTCAAGGTTTTTTATGTGATGCCCGGACAGACAAACAGACACTTTGAGTTTTATTATAGTATAGATTTACATAGCCTATAATATTTTATTAAAAAAATTGCGGGATCTATACGAAAACCGAAGCAGCGCGAGGCCGGTTACCAGTAAGAGATAATATTATGTGTATTGTATTTAGAGTGAGTTTTTTCTTGTAAATGTCCACTGTGAAGTAACCCGCTGGTCCCCGGATGCAGCGCGGCGGCCGGCGCGTGCGCAGCCAACGACAGGTGTTGTAGGGGCGCTGCACTGTTGGACATGTTTTTGCCGTTTGTTATTACAATACAATACAATACGATATAATAATATGTAATGCAAAAAACATTTTGATTGTTCTTACCTGTATTAATTTTAACATTTAAAGTAGAATGCTCATTTGTGACCAAAGCCCGACATGATTCCTTAATCAATGAAATAGTCCTTACTATTTCAGTTTTTTTGTTGTTAAATGGAACATAAAAATGTATTTTTCATATTCAATATAAATGCTTGAGTTTTCTTTCAGTAAAGTAAAGTATATTTTTTCATCGACTTCCATTAGAACTAATAAGTATACGTTCTGTCCTAAGGATTCAAGCTTGGAACATCACGCACTTTGTATATAGCGAGTTCTCACGATGATACACACAAAAATCGTGACTATCATTTTGCATTAAAAATGTAGTCTAGTAATATAACGTTCACGTAACAGTTCTCAGTAATTAAAACTTAAACTGACATTTAATAATTTTGAAAATAAACAAAATGTTGTACACATCTGATGCTTCCTCTCACTAACGGCCGCGAAAGCTTTTATAAAGTACTGAGACCATGAACCTTGATACTCAATTAACAATCATAAATGCTTACTTATTGTTTATTATAATGCGTGTATTTTATACAGGTCATTGAAGCAGATTTTCACTGTTTTGGCTACTAATAAAATTATTGTAGCATGTAAATTTAAACATAACTAAAATTAATTACAATGGTAATATAAAATTAGACTAAACGACTAAACAATATTTTTTACTTTCATTATGATCATGATTCCTGTGACTGTTACAGACTAGATCTAAACATCGATATTCAATACAAGAATCGTGAGTACCCGTTTAATTTAAAAGGTTAAGTGTGTGATGATGCTACCGTTTTACACTTAGATATATTATGCGTGATCTTACTACTCGTATTACCTTTATTAACTGTAAAAATGCATGTTATTTTAATTTCTCATTAAGCAGAGCATATGTTTGGATTTATTACATAACAACTCTTTTTACACAGTCATGTTCTAGCTAAATTTGACTTTGATATGAATTAAAATCTGTAATGTTTACAATAAAATTGTCTGTATAAATAAATAAATAAATAATTAAAAGCAAGTATCAAGTGCACTAGTCCGCCGTACACACAGGTGTGGTTGAGAACGGACGCAATGCCCCTATCTCCCACGCGGTAGAGTGCTTCCTTCGTCTCCACTCCGACGGTTTTGTTGTAAAATAATACGAGCACGCATAACAGTAATTATTTTAGTGCGACACATCTGCGACAGCGACACGACAAAAAGTCGCTGCGATTTTTTGTCGCAAACAAAATACGAACACGAAGTAAAAATTAAAACTATGCGTTTTCATACTTTACGTCCGTTATCCAGACATTAATCGCATCCTTGTGAAGCATTCATGCCGAGGGCTTGTCGATCGCTGACCGTCTGATTTTATTTAATTCTCTAAGTTCCAGACGTTCTGGTAGATACTTATCATTTTAGACGTAACTACTAACTTATCTGCAGCATGTCCAGTGTTGCTGTTTTGTTTACGAATGGACAGCCAACAAACCTTATAAGATAATCCTAGCGGCCTTACTCCATCACGCGGACACAGAGGAGCGTTGCTGACATGTCATGATACTTAAGATATCTACAGATGACGGCAAATATCCATTGTTATCCTTAACCTCTAGGGTAGCTGACAACTATACTCCTGGACTCCTGATTAACGCTCAATTTTTTAAATGAAACAATTCAGCTTTTAAGATAATATAATCTTTATATGTACCTACCTATAGTACCTACTCATAAAACGTACTTATAGTATGCATAAAACAAAGTCGCTTCCCGCCATGTGTGCGCTTATATAGATCTTTTAATCTACGCAACGGATTATAATGCGGTTTTCATTAATAAACACAAAGATTCAAGAGGAAGGTTTAACTTTATATGTATAGGTAATACATGAATATTATATAAAAGTAAATAAATAAATTAATAGAACTTCTGCGCAGGCAAAGCCGCTGGCAACATTGAAGTATTATTAGCGTATAGAACACCATGTATGTCCCAATGCATTGACGCCACGTGGCTTCAATCTTCAATGGATTCGTTCCATTTTGAAAGGAGAACGGGGGCTCAATTTTGAAAATGGAACCTCCCGGGCGGGACACACATTTTGTTCGAGATGTCTGTTCGATGACATTATACTTCAATGGCTGGCAACAGTATTTTTATAATCTCATATTGTGATTTCTTGTAACAAACTAGCCGACTCGAACCCACTTCGCTGGGCGACAAACATTTTTACTTGTACCTAATGAAGTAAATATACCTTTTATTAATCACAATCAAAAATAGCGTGTCACTCACGAATAATGTAGTTTTCTATTGGTGAAAAAATTTTTGAAATCGGTCCAATAGTTTTTGAGTTGTAACGAATAGTTACAAACATACAAAATAAGTACAAATCTTTCCTCTTTGTGATATTAGTATAGAAGTATAGATTCAGACTAAAAAAGAAAGGAAGAATAAACTTTCATCTAGGAATTGTTACTGGCCATCTTAAAAGTATTAGCCATATTTAGTCCCCCTCAAAATACCCTATTCTTCAATAAGGCGGCACTAAATTACGGGGTACCATGTGCGAAGACGCCCCTCGGTTTAATGGTGTCTTGCACCATACCTTGTAATCGTTAAAGTCGGTTAAATAACGCGGGATGTACAAACTGGTCATTTTACTTAATTTTGCTGAGACGCATTTTACTGACTTTTGAAAACAACCAATGATGTTTAAATAAATATAGATACGTTATGCCCTTACAAATCAACCGAAAAATCTGTTCCGATGTCCGCAAGGCACGCTTTATTTGCTTTATCGCACGTCTGTATCGCTCTCGCGTCAAAACTACATCGCTATCTCTTTCTTCACCTGAATAAGAGTTCCCAATTGGGAACTTTTTGAGTCACACAACGCGCGCGCTTATGACATATCTGCCTCTTATTAATATATTATCATTGAAAACAACCAATTTTACTGATGCGTCGCCTCGCCAATGCCCTAATTTTATCTATACCTTATGTAGGTACTACTTTTTCTTACACCTTTGTTATAACCTTGTAACACTTGTACCATGTTATTTTCGTGACAAACTATATGTTTCTTTCTTTCTTTCTTTAAAAACTGAAAAATATGCTCGTACTTATATCGTCCACTGTAGAACATTCGTTAAAATAAAAATGAGTACTTACCTAGGTACATTGTTTTGGGATTAAGGATTTTTCTAAAGCAAAAGGTAGAAAGACTAGGCTCCCATAAAACAAAGGAACCCACCATTGAAGTATAATGTCATAGAACCATAGAACAGACATCTCGAACACACAAAATGTGTCCCGCCCGGGAGGTTCTATTTTCAAAATTGAGCCCCTGTTCTCCTTTTATTTCAAAATCGAACGAATCCATTGTAGATTGAAGCCATGTGGCGCCAATGCATTGGGACATACATGGTGTTTGCGGTGTCGGTTCTATACACTAGTAATAATACTTCAATGGGTACTGCAGCATTAATAAACCCACTAAGGCTTATAGTCTAATACTACAAATGCTAATGTATGTATACCTACTAGACTTGGCACAGCTGTTGACACAATATGACCTGAACCCCAATAACCGCAGACTTTGAGCTTCATTAGGATAACATAATTTATGCTACATCCGCAATTAGAGCTCTTAAAATTAAGATAATTTTTTTTAGTTCTACTCTACCACGATTTAGATAGAGATGTGTCTGTATAGTATAGTAGAGTCAAAAACACAATTCATAATTATGTAGCCAAGTGATGCCATAATGCAAAAGCATACGATATGCACGTTGCACAATTCGATCTCAATTACCTCCTGGAGTGTGAGTCTACATGATATTTAAGTACTAAGTACATAACTGTACTACTAAGCCATAAAAGCCTTTTGAGTTTAACATACTTATTTAAAGTAATTTATTAGTATGCAGACATTGAAGTATAATGTCATAGAACAGACATCTCGAACAAAATGTGTGTCCAGCCGGAAGGTTTTATTTTCAAAATCGAACGAATCCATTGAAGATTGAAGCCACGTGGCGCCAATGCATTGGGACATACATGGTGTTCGCGGTGTCGGTTCTGTACGCTAGTAATAATACTTAAATGTATGCAGATAAGTGTTGTGTGTAAATAAAATAAAAATTCGTTTTCCAAATAATTGCAGCTGTCAACCTGTTAGCAATAACGATAATCATCGCGCCAAGTCATTTTAACAAGACGATGGACAATTATCACAACCTTTAAATCGGGAAGCTGACAAAAAACGGTATTGTTTGCAAATTTCCGTCGCTGTCCAACGGGCATGTTACGTATTCGATTTTTGTAATCGGATGCTCTTAGAGGGCGGCACGAGCGCGACAGGTGTCGCTCCAGGTGCAAGGAACCAATTTATTGCTTACGTAACCTGCCAGTATTATTTTTAGTAGTCTCATCTATCCACAGACTACCTACAATTTACCGTAATGCTAAGTGTGCGTTTAAAATACAGATAAAATATTGTGAATTAAGTTTTTTTGTTTTAAAATGCCGTCGAAAACTGCAAAAATTTTATAAGCAGCCCGGAATTAATGGTGGATATTAAATTTAATTTATATGCTGCTCATTGATATTTAAATAAACAAGTGTTCTTCAAAAACAAATTAAAAAAGTAAAATACACAATTAAAAAAGGAAAGTGAAGTCTGACATCAATTTGTGATCGCTACTTTTTTATATACCTAATAATGGCCTATTAAATTAATATTTAATTTAACAATTACTACTGGAAATATTGATAATTGATTTGGCATCCATACGTAACCATTTAACATAAAGGTGTCAACTCCAAAAACTTGAATGGAATAACGAATCCAAAAGTTATTATCTTCAAAGAATAAAATTTTACTTACAAATGAAATAATCATTATTTTTAAATATGTTGCAACCTACCACCACAGAAGACATAAGAGACATAAGAAGACACAGTACATGCTATAACATAAGAATTAAGGTAGCATCATTTTATATTTTATTACGTCTTTAAGAAAAATAGCAAGTATTAACTTGAAACCTCTAGAGAAAGTGCCTACACAAAGGGTGAGTCTAGATAATCTAGCAAGGTCAGTGACACACCAGATGTGAGCACATCTGCCGCAACGCTCCGTTGTGTCCTCGCCCTTATCTGGATACTTGCGGGCTGGGGCGCGATTGCAGGGTTTTTATAATATCCTGGTACTAGGTGTGCTAGAACGTCGATCAAAATGAATAGATTTTTTATTTAATGTTTTTTTTAGTCCTAGAGCAAGGTGTAACTTGAAGACATAGATGTAAGTTTTTAGTCTATGCTTGAAGGTATGAGCGGGAAAATATAAATAAACTTCGCTGTCTTTGTGAGAGGGGACAAAATCCAAACGTGCGTGCTTTTGAAACTTGCTGCAGCGCCATTTGAATTTGATAAATACTCTCATGATTTAAAAAATTAAATGGTAAATGGTGTAAAAAGAGTTCTCCTTCAGGGCCGGCGTTGCACTGGCGATTCCTCTGGTATTGCTCATGTCCATAGGCGACGGTAACCACTTACCATCAGGTGGCCCGTATGCTTTTTCGTATGCCCTTCAGGCTATAAAAAATTAAAATCAATTATTGCATTCGAATTAAGTTTGTAACTTTGTACAAACAATTTTAGGATTCCGAACGAAAATAACAAAAAAAAGTATTCGCAGACCCAATAATTTATTTGTTGTTCCAATATCTAGTACAAAATATACCTCAAATTCATTTTTCAATCGTTGTTTGGCTGTTTACAACAGGGAGATCGGTCATATCGATCTTTTTGCAATTCTATTTCTAAATTTAATAAGAATATAATGCAATTTTTATTCGAAAAAAATTAATAAGTGTGTACCTACCTACTTTTAACCTAATTACATTAGTTTCATATTTAAATGTACTAAAACCTAAAATAACTTAAATACTAACAATAGCTTGTCTTATTGTATCAAGAAACAGTATTATCTAAGTGTTGGCACTCAATGTCTTTAGTTAAACATAGTTTTTTTGTAACATATATAACTCATATATTTTGTAACATATATATCGCACAGGGCTCTGTGGAGGTATTCATTCATATGAACTCAGATCATCTCTGCAAACCATGTATCAAAGATTACTTCAGTACTATGAACATGGATCTCTCTCTGTGGGCGTAATTATATGTCAGGACTGCCAGGATACTAAATAAAACACACAATTCGACAGGCACAAGGATACTATCCGATTATTGCCTGATAACATCCGATTTTATCAATTCAACGTTATTTAGTTTTTACTTTGATTCGCAATACTCTCAACAAAATAATAAAAAAAAAAAAAAATTGCAAACCGTATCGTGTGGCATTTCAAATGAAAGGGCTTATTGTAACGATCTAAAATATATTTTTGTTATAGTTATATAATAGATAGTTTTAAATTTATTCACGAAAGAACGAAAACTGAAGACGAAAATTGACCATTTCCTCCCCCCCTTTTATGTCCGTAACTACTGAGGCTAGAATTTTGAGAAAAATACAGAAAATACTTCTTTCCTTTAATTACAGACTGAACTTAATTATCTAATATCAATATATGAAACTCATGTCCAAGCGGTCTTTAGGGAACATACCAAAACCACGTAACCCATTTTTTCCAACTTTTTACCCCCCTTCCCCCTAGTTTTCACGTGGTAATTGATAAATACGGTTTTCAATACTTTTTTGCAAAAACAGAGTTAAAAATAATAATTTTGCTTCTATTTGACGACTTTGTGGCGCAATGGTTTCTAAAATATTGACTACGTGACAAAAACCTAAACCCCCCCCCCTCCCCTCTGTGACCAATCGTGGTGTTTTGAAGACCCCCCTCCCCCCCCTAAATGAGGCACGTGGTTTTGGTATGTTCCCTTATGAGTATGTCAAGTTCACAGTACCTATGATAATGGGATTTATTTGTGTTGTGGTTAGTGTTATCACGACATTTATTTTGTTGAGCGGACGTGACGCGGGATGCAGTGGCCAGCCGCACTTGATAAATGAGTGTTTCCCATGATCTCGTGTCGCATGCGCCAATCTGTGGTTGCCGTATCACTGATTTATAGAATTGCTACAAAAATACCACGTTTATTTATATTTCACGGAAGTCTGGTTTCATAAACTGATATCACAAATATACATACACATACTTAAATGCCCAAATCATCAGGGGAACATACAAACGGGATGAAATCTATCCACATATTCTAGTCCTTGGTCTGTTTTGTAACAAGGTTCAATGGTTAGCACGTGATCTAAAGACAAACTTTATAATATTACTAAGTACGATAGGAGGATCGAATAGGATAGAATAGTAGGATAACTTGGCCCGCTATATTTTGAACAGGTTTTCCTTACCTTAACAATAGTACCCGCATTCGATGGTGGTATACCGGCTCTATCCTTAATTTTAAGTCAAATCTACAATTTTGAGTCTAACGCCTCTACTCAGAGTCACTAACGGTTATTTAAATCGCTTCTTAGTTTACTAAGATTCTTTAGAATCACCATACAAATTCTGTACCAAGTAGCGATTAGTGACTCTGAGATCGGGCGTGAATGTGGTAAATTTGGTAAAACTTGGTGGTAGGATATTGATAAAAGTGAGGCATTTACAAAGGCCGAAGACATTTGAAGCTGGCTGCGTTCATAATTCATTAGATATTTACCTTCTTAACTAAGCTTGTTAACCTTTAACAGCCTTGTTCTAAAATTGACCGTGAAATTATTTACAAACATGTTTCGGTTAGTGTAGCAAAGGCAAGAGCCAACATGTCCCATGCTTCAGTTTCGGCAAAGTTTCAGTAACGCCTTCGGTATTACTGATGACAATGGGTGATAGAAAGAAATATTAGGAATCACTTCGGTACTTTGATAATCTCGTGTTGTGTCATTATTTGTTGACTAAAATAAACCGATCTCAACAGTGCGGTCTAAGATCTTACAAATTATAATTTTTGCTTACGATTTGACATATTTTATAATAGCATTTCAAACTGAATCTTGAGATAACAGCTATCTTAAGACTCCAAAAAGCTTAAGATTAGTTTATTATTACTACTTGATTAAAAATGTAGCAGTCTTTTAATTCGTATAATCTATACTAATATTATAAAGAGGAAAGATTTGATTGTTTGTTTGCATTGAATAGGCTCCGAAACTACCGAACCGGTTTAAAAAATTCTTTCACTGTTAGGAAGCTACTCTATCGCCGGGTGACATAGGCTATATTATATATTTTTTTACTACTTTTCCCGAAGCGAAGCGAGGGCGATTTCCTAGTCTTTAAAAAAAAGCAATAATCAAAACGCGATACACTTTTGACAACATGACCTTAATAAGAAAAAAAACTCATATTCGTACAATACAAAGTACCAACAATGTGTGTTCACAAAATAGTTATCGATTCACAAAGAAGAACCTCCCTCCCCGGAACCCCCGGCCGCAGTGTTCCGTATCTCCTCATGTAAGGGTGTGTTCTAAAGCAGCGTTGAAATTGTGCTGTACTGATTCATATTTTTTGTAAAACTATTCATTTTTCTATCCATTCTATTATTGAATACTTTTTCTGTAAATAATGAAGCTAAACAATGTAGGTACAAAGATAAAACTATTTTGAAAATGCTCTTTACTGATTCATAATATTTTTCTGTAAAACTATAAATTTTTGTATTGAGTGTTTTTCCTGTACAGACTGGAGCTTTAGAACGTAGGTGAATCTATAATCTATTTTGTTAATGAATTGATAATTTTTTTGTGATGTTTTGGAATTAATAAACGAATTCTTATATGCTATATTTTTGCTTTAAATTGTGTACAGTGAAAATTATAGCTTATAGCTTATTTTAATTTTAGCTTCCCACCGTCTCATTTAAGATGTAGTAAAATTATATAAAAGCTTACTAAGCTAAGTATAACATGTAAATATGCTAGTAAAAAAAATTAAATACAAAACATAAACTTTAACATAAACATAAAGATAATATATTAGGTAAACAGCGATAAAGCTAGCAATAAGAAAAAAAGATAGGTAAACAGGTTCTTTCTTCTTTCTCTTTTCTTTAGGTAAAGTGTTAGTGATTTATTTTATTTTAATCATTTTTTTTTATATTACGATGAACAATTTTTATCACGAGGCTCGTTTGCTCCTATCAGCTTTTTTTTTAAAGTTGTTTAAGAAGATTATATTCCAATGTTACAACAATGTGGACTCGCCCTGCCAATATCCGTACGTCCGAGTCCAGCACAGTCCGGACTTACAAGGCTTCCATCTCACGTTACGCCGGATGGTAATGATGGTATTACTGCTATTCGTATTCGGTATTCGTTACAGCGGACGGGAGTACACTTCCGATTTTGTGTTCAGGAAGAGACATTGCGGTTTAGCCCGCAGTGCTATTGCGAAATGGAGGCATGACTACTTACATAGTTACCTACTTAATAACTCAATTGTCTGTCTAAATATAAAAAAAAACAAAAGTGATTGACTGATGTATCTGACGCATCAAGAAACTTAAAATTTTGCACACGTATTCCTCTTGTGACGTAGGCATCCACTAAGAAAGAATTTTTCAAAATTCAACCCCCAAGGGAATGAAATAGGGGATAAATATGATAAGCATAATTTCCACGTGCGAAGCTGAGGGCAACAGCTAGTTTTAAATAAATGTTTGTCTCATTAAACTGCAAAATACATTTTAGGCGTAGTTTAGTCATCCTTGAATCCTAGCTAGAGGTACTTTATAAGAATATTTAATTTAGCTTTTGACAAAAGGTAGTAGGGGAGATTATGGACCATGAAAAAAAAATCATTTTTTTTATATCACTTTATATATTTTCTAATTAATATGTACAATTGTGTACCCATGCCAAATAGCAGCTTTCTACATAGCTACATTAACATTACAGCTTTCTGCTATGTTACGTACGGGCGGACGGAGGTAACGAAACTATAATGGTTCCGTATCGACTACGGAATAATAAATTAACTATGGAACCCGAAGTTAAATAGATGCAAGTTTGAATTTAAAAAACTGGGTCTGTAGCCTTCTTTTTATTATATTTCTTGCCAAATTTCATCTAAATCACAGATTTAAATTCCTGTACATATTCTTATAAGTTGCAGCACTTCTTTTCCAACACAGTGTTGACAACATAAAAAAAATTATAAAAAAATCCTATATTTTACTTTAACGTTATTTTTATAAATATCTAATAAGAATTAAAGTCTTTGAATAGTTAATCTATCAGTATTTTTTTTTAAATCCTAATAGAACCATTTACTAACGGAACTGACGAAATTTGTGCATCGAAAATCACTGCTAAATATGCAATTCAAATTTGAACAAAATGGTCCTCAGTCGCATTTGAAACGATAGGATTCACCAATTACCATGACCCCTGACTCCGACCAAATACAAGCGGAACAGACGTCAATTTATACTGGTGATTATTTGAACTTCTTTCGTCCCATTTGCATTAGTTTGAACATTTAACTGTATCCTGTGTCGGAGGCTATAGATTTTCTGTTAATAACGCATTACTATGATGATTACTGATTTCTAATCCTAATTAGATGGAGGTTACATCCGTTTGATCAACCTTTGAATGAAACTTACTGGATCCTCAATATTTAAGTATAAATTATGGGGTGTAAGCATTCAAGTATTATTACTATCGTATAGAACCGACACCACACACACCATGTGTGTCCCAATGCATTGGCGCCACGTGGCTGCAATCTTCAATGGATTCGTTCTATTTTGAAAGGAGAACCGGGGCTCAATTTTGATAATCGAACCTCCCGGGCGGGACGCACATTTTGTTTGAGATGTCTGTTCTATGACATTATACTTCAATGGATGTAAGTTCATCGTTTTGTGAATGCAGTCATGCATGGTGCTAGTAAATGATGAGAGATACTACGTTAACGGAAAAGCAGTACCTGGTATTAGATTCTGATATAAAATGGTATTAGATTGGACTCGTACTATCCGAACACCTCGATTGTGTTCGATGATGAAGTCTACCAAGCTACATTGGACCCTCCTAAAATCAACGTTGAAATAGTTTACTTAATGAAAATATTTTACTTGTTGAAATATTATACTTCGCCAAAACGGTCTTTGTTTTTGTCAGATATTTAAGTGCATAAAATATGAAAAATAAATGCAATAATTGTGTCTATCAACACTGCACTTAGCCGCTTTTTTTCCTTACCAGTCAAGAAAAGCTAACCCACATTTATTTACCCACATATTTCCAATTGGTTTCGGCATTACAGCAACATAACCCTAAAACTAAATGCCTGGAGAGCCTATACATTGTAACTCCCTGTTATTTCGCTATAAAATAGATCTTTGAATAATCTAAGCTAGTGAAGTCACCCCTAGCAGCTGCCGTCTCACCTGCCTTTGAGGGATTTTCCGATCAATGACCTCCACACACTGTAAAAAATGATCCCCCACAGATAATGCCTTCCTAGCATATGTTATGCGTATTATAAGAAGTTCTAGCGTTGATTAAACCCGGCTATTTTCTTGACATCAAAGGCGATGCACTAATAAACTCCAATGCCAACATTGAAGTATAATGACATAGAACAGACATCTCGAACAAAATGTGAGTCCCGCCCGGGAGGTTCCATTTTCAAAATTGAGCCCCCGTTCTCCTTTCAAAATTGAACGAATCCATTGAATATTGAAGCCACGTGGCGCCAATGCATTGGGACGTACATGGTGTTTGCGGTGTCGGTTCTATACGCTAGTAATAATACTTCAATGAATGCCAAGTTGAACGTAACAACATCGAAAGACATACAGTGATTAGAACCATAAAGGTAATGATAGACATGCTACTAAAAGAGCAAACTTATGAGCATGCTTATTTTAGCAAAGTACGCTCTCAAATGCTATTAAATAGCAATTTTTCCATTACATATGCTTGTGTGCTACTAATGAGTATATATAATTTCTATCTGTACATAAAATTGAGGAAAAAAAGCAAAAGAATCCTTGAAGTTACTTAGTCAATGCCAGATAAAGGGCAGCAAGGCTATTCTGTTTTGTAACTCGACAGCGGAATCCGCGATAAGTTTCAAAATTGAAGTTAAAGTTCGAGAGTCACTTCACTTCGCAAGTGATTACTAGATGATTAGATCATGACATATTTATTTGTCATATTTTTAGTCGTTTGACGTTCGAGTTCGAGACTCACTTCACTTCGCAAGTGCGTAATAGATGATTAGAGAATGATATATCAAGATCTCGGACTCGAACTTCAATTTTGAAACTTTTCATGGATTCCGCTGTCGAGTTACAAAACAGAATAGCCTTGCTGATAAAGTTATTAAATAAATTCTATAAAGAATAGATAATAATAACAATCGAATTCCCCGACTGTTTACATTCATTGGTAAGTCTGGTGATTTATTTGTCATATTTTTAGTCGTTTGACGTTCGAGTTCGAGACTCACTTCACTTCGCAAGTGCGTAATAGATGATTAGAGAATGATATATCAAGATCTCGGACTCGAACTTCAATTTTGAAACTTCGCGGATTCCGCTGTCGAGTTATAAAACAGAATAGCCTTGCTGATAAAGTTATTAAATAAATTCTCTAAAGAATAGATAATAATAACAATCGAATTCCCCGACTGTTTACATTCATTGGTAACTCTGCACTGGTGACTCACGTCAGTCAGACAGTTCAGAGATCGACACAAAATATAACACGATCTGTGACGTCACGCCACAGACAGACATGAGTCAATAGGCTCATGATTCATCTGAAGCTCGGATGAGAACAAAGGCAGATTAATTGTTAATTATAATTAAAACTTAAGGAGCAGTATTGCGGTTTAATTATTAGAGTAAACCAGTCCAACCTTTGTGAAGCTTAGATGAATGAGCACACACGTTTATCTTTTGTTTCACTACACTAATCGCACTACAATAATACACGAAGGCATTTTAACGTTGTATGTTAAATCTCAAGCACTTCTGACAACAACAAAACTGCCTATCGTCTTGTATTGACAGAGCGACTACCAGCAGACGAGGTCAATTGACTGCTCTTACGATCTTCATCTTCGACGCGCTAGTGACATATCTACCTCTTTTTTACTTATAATATCATTGTTATTAGGGTAATGGTGGAGCGTTCTTTCATCGGTGAATCTAGTCCAACCTTTGTGGAGCTTAGATGAATGATCAGACGAGTGATCTGATGGTAAATGGTGACTGTCTCCCATGATCGGTAATATTATAGCCATCACCAGTGTCGGCGTTGGAGCCACTGACGCCTCAGACAAGAATATTGTAACGCCCATAAGGAAATCAAAATCGAGCTTTTTATGTTCGAAAATTTTTTTGCTGAACTAATGGAAACGTTTATTAAGAATTTTTTGTCTTTCTTTTGCTTCTCATCCTAAATGTGGCGCCCCTCCAAATTTGACGCCCCAGGCCGTTGCCCAACCTGGCCCCTCTGACGAACGAAAGAAAGGAAGAATTGGCTCTCAAACCTCCCGCCGGAACACGACGAGTCGTTTGGTGGCTGACGCCAGACAGAGGGTGGTAGCTGTCCAGACAGGCATAAGCGTAGCATGGACAGTATTGGACAGCTATTTATTTATTAATTTTTTTTTATCGTTTATTAGGCAATCCAACAGCGTTACAGGTACAACAGTCGATACAATTATAAATATACATACTAAGGCCAAAAATGGATTACACAGTTAGTAACTTAGATAATTATTAATCCTCGAGGAATTGGTAAAAATACTTTTTATTAAAAAGTTCTGGTAGTCTATTATGAACTCTTAATTCCAGCCAGGTTCCAGTGTAAACATGAATTTCGCATTACCAAAGTTATCACGTGACACTTTTTAGCCAATCATAGGTACGTCGTTTAAAGCCCGAGAAATGAATTGCCTGGAATATGAATGGTTTTATAAAAGTTCATAATAGGCCCGCTGATTTGTCAAAGGGTAGAAATTAAGTAGGTACGGGTGGCAATGGTAAGTACCACTTTTTAATTTTTTTTTAAATGAATGAAAGTTTCTGATTCTGACCAGTTGCCACAAAAAGTAAGCGCAATTCAAACAGAATTCCCTCTTTTTACGACATAATTAATTCTATGAGCAATCATTTTCCTTATAAACCGTTTTACAACCTAATAAAAGTCCTGAAATATACCCAATTGTTTTTATTTAGGAGTTGCAATTGTAATTGTAGGTAAACTCTTGACTCCACAGAACTCAAGATGCAAATTACCCTCGTTCATTTTTATGTGTCAAGGCATTTTAAATTGTCCAATGTCCATATTGGGTAACTATTGCAATGTATACTTCGAAATTATATTCATGACCATATACAACCTTAATGTAATATTATTATAAAACCCATAATCAGGCTATTAAGTTCCCTTAAAACACTCTGTGATACAGAATCATAAAGTAGCATTATGAAGAAAGATAAGACTGCACGATGTAGCAAGAACTCTGATCTTTATATAACTAACTAAAACATCTTTAAATTAATTTGATTCAAACAGAAATAAAAGAAATGTTACAAGAATAGCTCTCAGTAACATTGAAGTATAATGTCATAGAACAGACATCTCGAACAAAATGTGTATCCAGCCGAGAGGTTCCATTTTCAAAAACGAGCTCCCGTTCTTGTTTCAAAATCGAACGAATCCATTAAAGATTGAAGCCACGTGTTCGCGGTGTCGGTTCTACACGCTAGTAATAATACTTCAATGCTCAGTAATTCAATACTAGGAGAAACTGGCAACAGTGGCAACAGATTAAAAAAGTGATTCCTCGAGTGCATTGACACAGCAGGTGCGTTGTTTACGAATGGCTCGTGCCTCGTGCACACACCTTGCGTTCTGGACCAGTCGAGAGATCACAAGATTGCTTTGTTTTTAAGGGTCAGCCGACCTAATGAGACCATGATATATGTACCGACTGCCTCCATCTTAATAAAATATTTAAGCTTTTTATTTCTCATGTCCAGGTGTTTCCTTAATTATGTCAACGTGTTGAATTTCTTATTTTATCCAAGATTTAGGTTTTAACAATCAATGAAATTTTTTAATTTTTTTTTTGTTCAACTCATGTAAGTAGTTATTTATGGATTGAAATTAATTAACCTATTTACCTATTACATCAAGCATATTAATAAATTTATTTGATTAAAGATGACATTTGTAAATCTACTGTTAATTAATGGTTTTTTTTTCTTAATTAAGTATTTATTTTTGTTGTTTATTGAAATTGACTTTTATTTTTATAGACTATATTTTGTTTACAATATCAAATGTTCTTAATAATTTATGATTTTATAATGCTTCAATTTAATTTGACGTTGGTAATTTTATACTTGCATGTTGCTCTAAATTGTAATTTTAGTATTGTATGTCGCTTTTTATTCTTTAGAGGTTTGCGCCTGTAATTGAAATGACACTTAGCATAGGTAGTCAAAAATTGTGCAAAAATTAAATTATTCGATTTATTTTTATTTGTTAATACTTCGAACAAAGGCATCTCACAGCCAACATTTTTTATTGCACTTATCTAAGAACACTTGGGTTATCAAGACGAATCTAACGATACCTTAATTGTATAAATCCGTTTAGTGGTTTGGATGATACGAGGTAATAAAGAATATTACACGCATACAAACATACAAGATACGCGCGAAAAACATAATCCTTCCTAGCAGTCGTGTAAAAACCTAATATAAATAGGATCGTGGATGTCAATTCGATATTTGAATAATACAAAAAAAAACTATTCGGAAAACTGTTCCATTATGAATTGGCGCCAAACTCAGACATTCAGCTAACAGCGACGGTCATTTGCATTTATTTACATTAAGTCGCATTAAATTAGCTCGCTCGGCAAACAACGGAAACGCGATTCTAATCAACAATGCTTTCAATAAGTAAATGTTGTATAATGTGATAATATTAGGATATCTCATCAATCAAAACATTGAAGTATAATGTCATAGAATAGACATCTCGAACAAAATGTGTGTCCCGCCCGGGAGGTTCGACTTTCAAAATTGAGCCCCCGTTCTCCTTTCAAAATCGAACGAATCCATTGAAGATTGAAGCCACGTGGCGCCAATGCATTGGGATATACATGGTGTTCGCGGTGTCGGTTCTATACCCTAGTAATAATACTTCAATGATACGAACGGATGTTTGAAAATACTTTGTAGAAAAAGTGAAAATACAACAGAAAGCAGCGCTGAGCTCCCATTAGAATTGTGGGAACAGCCGGCAAACGAGCTGGTAAATGGCTATCGTCGCCCATGGACATCAGCAACACCCAAGATATCACTGATGTGCTATCCTGGACAACCCCATGGAGAAATAATAATAGTAATAATGATATTAATGAACTATTAAAGTCAATATTACCAATAAAATCCCTCCGAGAGCCGCCACCGGAGAGCCGAATTTAGTCGCCTCTTACGACATCCATACGGTGTGGGATTGGAGTTTAGTATTTTAAGCCGCCCCAATACGGCAAAAGTATTATAGAATGATGGAATCTCTCTACCCTACGGTATCATAGTACCTACCATAATAATAATAACATTAGGAGTCTAGCACAAAATGCAGGTTTCAATACAGCAGACCAAATTGTCGTCATTGAACAAAACTCAAGTCAATCATGTCATGTAGTTATGTAAAATGAAATCCCCTCAATTGACTAGAAATCTACAAGCCTAAGATTTCTTCATTCATGATTATATAGAAGGTTCACGGATATTGCAGTGAAAATGATACGGTGTGGATAAATGACATACAAAGCAATAGAATGTTTTTATAGAACGCCTGCCGTTAAGATGGACTGACGACTTGACTTGAAGAAGACGGGTGTTTAGCCAAAGTGTCTGCCTAATAAAACCTACATGATTATTTTATTTTTGTATTGTCTTTTGTAAAAAGTAATGTCATTCGTCATAGATCTAAGTCAGCGAGGGGGTGTGGCTGGACTAGCCTTTTTAAAGGCCGTTCAACCAGTCTCGCTCCCCGCGAAGTGTTAAAAGCCTGTGTACTGGATTCGGCTCAGTCGAATAAAGGTCGTAGCTCATCTACACGACACCGCTCCCACCCAACCAAAGTATGAGAATTCAAATATAGACTTAAAATCGTGCTAAGTCCAAACTTTAAAATCATAGCCGGGGGGGGGGGGGGCGACTACGGAGTCCTTCCTCGTGTTGCGTCAGCGGTATGTTGTACCGGGTTCATATTATGTCGAACCAACGGTCCACTCCCGCTGATTTGGACCCCAATTTCTGCGGCTGGGTCCCTCCAGGAAGGCCAGTAGGGCCAACAGCAACTACTCATTCGAAACAAAAAAAGCGTGTGAATCTGGAACCTTAAATAAAGTCTACTGTCATCCCTGACAGACAATGAACATCACAATAGCTAGTTGCTATGCTATATCACAATAGTCAGTTGCTAGTTAGCACATATCAATTTTCCGCTACCAGGACCAACAATCGGTCACGCGTCGTCAGCCCATCACAAGTGGACCATTTCTGCAGATTTCTCGTTACTGTAGCGTGCTTCGTGATCTATACTTAACCTTTAATTAAACTTGACAAGCCGTTACGTGACGTCATAGGTATATTGTTGACTGTTTAACTAATTATTAGGTAACCACCCTCGCTTTGCTTCGGTTTTCTTTATTTTTTACACCTTGGGTTACCTTATTGGAGTTTTATTAAGGATCCCTAAATTTTTGATACTATAATATAGCCTATGTCACCCGGCGATAGTCTAGCTTCCCAACAGTGAAATAAATTTTCAAATCGGTTCAGTAGTTTCGGAACCTATTCAATGCAAACAAACAATCACATCTTTCTTCTTTATAATATTAGTATAGATAACTATCTATGTATAGGATTAGGTAAACGTTTTAGCTAATATTTCTCAAAAATCAGACAAACATGTCTTTCATAAATATCGATCTTAAGTACCATCCACTAGGGGCGGGTTAACGTTTTGTTCTTGGTCGGCAAAACGTTTGTATATGGCAATACATAGGCGTCAATGACCATCACATGGTATCTGTACCTACTCTACTGGCTAATTAAAAATAGCTATTTACCAAGTCCACTATGCTTTCCTATGTTGGTTCTAATTTTCATCCTTAGAAAAACATTAATACCTAAGTATATAATTATATAACATTTAGTTACCCCCCCAACTCAGACTCCCTAACAGTTACTTGAATCGCTCCTTAGTAAAGAATCCATACAAATTCTGTACTAAGGAGCGATTCAAGTAATCATTAGTGACTGAGTTGGAGCGTAAGTTTTGCTGGAGGCTGTTTTCGACAGAAAACTTTAGAATAGGGTCACCATCCAGCCTGCTTTCCTGCTCTTTTCATATAAAATATTTTAATATCTCTTTTCATAAAAATAGGATTAACTTAATAGCTAACTTTAATGACCGTGAAAAAGACCGCTAATCCGGTTCCTCCCAAGAAGGCAACGTGTCGCTTTAATGATGAACTAGCATACCCAGCATGTTCCACTACGCTAAAAATATTTCTGATGACAATGACAGATCGTGTTGACAGTCTGTATTAGGCGCCATCTTCACATATTATCTTCAATTGTATAGGAAAGTGGAAAATCGACTTTATCAATGGATTGAATGTGTCTAATGCATTTTTTAGTTGTCTCACACCACCTTCGGATTATTTCCTTTCAAATGAAACCATCTTGAGGCATATCGGTTGGATGGTTTCAGAGTCTACAAAAGACATTCGTACAAACACTTTTTGTGTTTTATTTATATAGATTTGGTGACAACGATAACTATGGTAAAAGGAAGTGACCATTTATCACCATCTATAAAGACTGCTAAGTAGGTCGTTACTGTTAAAAAACTCATAAGTCTTACTAGAATATTATAAATGTCAAAGTTTGTGAAGATGTATGGGTGTTTGGAATTCTTTCACACAAATTAATTAATGGATTATGATGAAATGATAGAGTAACTACTTAAAATCCCGGAAAACTCGGGCAAAACCGCCGACAAAGTACTTACTAGTTTCAAATAAGACTTTACTTACTCTTTAAAATCTTATTTGATCATAACAAACCATGCCATAAAAACTATCACATCGCATAATAAAAAAGAAAGCGCAGGTAGCTATCAGCTGTGGCCGACAGGTTAATGCGCTAGTGTGCGTGAGACGAGATGATCGACGTCAATGTGTGCGTGAACAGATGCTGCGGACATCTGCCTCGGCGCGTGCGCATGTCTGCACAGTCTTGATACTTGATATTTGATAGTCACGTATCAGACAAGTTTAGATAAGACTTCTTATAGTTAATAAGTGTTACTACCGTTTGGGTTTCAAAGTAATGCCAATTATGGAGTTTCGTAAACATTTATTTTATCCCAATTAAGAAAGTTCAGTTTAAGTTTTCCAACTTGACATTTTTGTTAAGCCTCTTGTTAGTATCACCAGGCCATCGTTTTGGAAAAGAGATCCTTAACTCGACTTCTTTTATATTACCAACCATAAAATAATGTAATTATGTAAAGTATTTTATTCTGTGATATTTAACCTGGGCCTCAAGCCCACGAGGTCACAGTAAATAAGTTAAATATTTATATGAGGTCTTAAACTCAAGATTAAAAATCAAGGGAGTAAGGGGCTCCTTTACTTGATCCTTGAGGTCAAGATCATGATGATACCACGGTGGCTTCTGCTGAAGGTCACTGGCTCGTATAGTCAGCAAAAGTGTTAGATACACAGGGCATGATACAAAAACGTTCCTAAACGTTGTTGACTGTACCATCGAGTTTATCCTAAAGTATCTTACTCCACCCGATTGTTTGTTTTATTTGAATTGTATAACAATCAAAACAACTTAGATATGTTTTAAAGAATCCAAAAAGAAGTGGATATTAAGTTGGATTAGAGAAGTATGGTTTCTTGTTGAAAATAAAAGTGTTTTTTCAATGGCTGTACAGTGTACACCAACAATAGCGAAAGTATTTTAAGAGCAGCTGTTATAAAATAACAGTTATAATTTAAACCGATTCTTGTTTTGCTACTAGGTACTGTACCTACATTCCAAAATGATGGAGCACAACTGATTTACAAGATTTCCGATAAGTTACTAATTGGATTTTAAATTGGGATAAAATTAAAAAAAAGTTTATAAGGATAGATATGGGATGTTCATAGTACTTTCAATCAAAAACTACTGAACGGCTCTTAATGAAATTTTCACGACTGATAGTTAGATAGATAACTAATTGGATTAACACATAGTAAATAAATATTATGTTCCCGCGGGATAAGAAGTAACACTTATTATGAAGGTTCTGTTAAGAAATTTGTAATTAGGTAATTATTAATATCACGACTAAACATATTTGAATAATGCTTGGTAAAATTGAGTCGCAATTGTTTCGGGTGCAGTGTGCTTAATACGAGTTTTACTTGACATAATGGTGGCGTAAAATAAATGCACCTTTAAGTACTATTATTTCTTCTGTACCCTTACCACAGAAGAAATAATACTTAGTACATACTTATAATAAGTACGTATGTGCCTTTACTAAAGTTTGTATGGGACCAAAGCTTTTCTCTTCACTGCCGCTAGATGGCTCTGCTTCAGTCCCAAACAAATAGTTTCCCTGCGTTTACTTTACGCCACCGTTTTATCAAATAAAACTCGTACTAAGCACACTGGTCATCCATTTCCCAAACCGAAGCAAGGGCGGGTGACAGGTCCTACTAATATTATAAATGGGAAGGTTTATATGGGCGTTTGTTGCTCTTTTACGCAAATTTTGCACAGAAATTAGACCTTGATTTGGAATAAGACTTCGGGTAATTATTACAGAAAACGTGGCAAAGCCACGGGCGCTAGTAAAAAATAAAAGAACATCGCTCAAAGTGCAGATGTATACAAGTTTATGAGATTGGAATGTACAAATTAATACCGAAATTGGAATGGAATATATTAATTAATCATTGGCTCACGTCAAGTATCAAAATCAGCACGAGCCATATAATTGGCGGTCAGCTGCCGGCCATCTCGTCTGCCCGTCTGTCTGTGTGAGTAGATCGGCTGATTGGTTCAAGTTAGAAAAGCTAGCGTTTAATAAACCTGTGACGTTATTAAATGGAAAAACCTCTAACATTTAACATTTTTTGCTTTTGAATAGTTAGATGTGCTACCCCATGTTACGGTTAGAGAACAGTGACGAAGGAAGGCCTTTTATTGACTAAAAAATTGTATAATATAATGCTTCGTTCTCACTTTCTTGTCTCTTATTTTTTGGCTGGTAACGAACGTTGTACAAAGCGTATGCTTACCAAATATAAAAAACTGATTGGAGCATCGACGATGGCGCTTCGCTTAAGATTACAGTAAGATTAAGATTGAGGCGAAGTTTAAATAGAAGTATTCATATTAGTTTATTAATAAAGAAAGAAGTCTTTGTCTTTGTAATTTTTATTCTTCCTACTGTTTCCATTTTTATTTTTCACACTTTACTGTAGAAAAGACGAATACCATGGCGACAATGGCAATAATTGTCATTCTCCTTCCAACACATGCGCATGTGTAAGGTTGTCTTAGGTGTATTTTATTTTTAATACTAGTGGAGACCCAGCGTGTTCCACTATGCTAAAAAAAACTGATGAAAATGATAGATCAGTGTTGACAGTCTATGTTATGCGCCATCTTCACATATTATCTTCAATGTGGAAGATCGACTTTATCAATGGACCGAACGTGCCTAATGCATTGTTTTAGTGGTCTAAAATTACCTTCGGATTATTGCCCTTCAAATGAAGGCATATAGGTTGGATGGTTTCAAAGTCTATAAAGGACATCCGTACAAACTTTTTTTGTGTTTTTTAAAGATATTACGGGCCCAACACGTTATTACTTTTACTAATATTATTAATACCTCGCTCCGCTCACAACTTGTACCACATTATGAGTCACGCCGACATTGACCGTGTAATCTCACAATTAAACATCTCGTGCGAACACCACATGCCGTTGCATAATGCTAATGATAATTGCATCATAACTATTACACTATAATTGTAGTTTAGTTAACAGTCTAGTTGTAGTTCGCATATTTGTAGTAACGCTCTGAATAACTCCTTACTTTAGTTACTTTGTTCCTTAACCTGTTATTGTTTAGTTGATAGTCAGTGGTCTATTTTAACACGTTTTTTTAACTTATAACTTAACCAGTTTTCAGCTCGCCCGCGGTTTCGCGATCGATTTTCGCTAAATAGATGAACGGATTTCGGTATACAACAATGTTTCAGTTTAAAAATAACTGCTTGATATTTAGAGATATTTATAAATTTTATTAACTTGTCCCTTTTTCCATATTCTTTCCCTTTAAGCAACATACAATGTATTAATACATAAGTGCTATTATTTATTCTGTGTTAATACATAAATATATTATTTGTTTAAACTGGTATTATTTTTTCTTTCTTTCAGTGTATACCAATGAAATAGAATTCTCATTTGGCTTGAAAGTACACCTGAGCACAAAATTCACTAAAGAAGAATACGTATTTGGGTTGTAGAGTAAAACATGTAGGTATTCACACGGTGACGTCACGCCCACCTGAATCACGGTATCGAAGTTTTCCCGATCAGTTGGATATATACAAATGCTCCGACAACATCAGTTGGGCTCATTGCCCGCGTGCGCGTCGTCGCCACATCACCTCCCTGAAAATCTGCAAGGGGAAGACATTCCTGGTACCGTCCTCACTGGTGTGTCACTACGCATTCTTCCTAGGACACATCAGCGGAATGACCACCTTACAGATGTACGCAAGATCTAGATGGCTAGAGCCAAACAATGTATGGGGCCCTAGAACGCGACTTTTTTTGTGGATTAGTGGTTCGATCGAGGCGTGAGATGTGTCAAAAGATCAGGCTCGGCGAGTACTACGCAGATTTGAAGTAAAATTTAAGGTAGGAACAAGTTTGGAAAATTCATTTTGAAAATACGAGTTTTTTTGGCGGTTTTTGGCAAAAACTTTTGAAATTTATGAAATATTTTTAACGAAATTTACTGTACCTAATGGGTGCGCCAAAGAATTACGAATCTTCCGATACCATGCAGTGGTCGGGCGATGAGAAATTTTATAAGAAACTATTTGTAAAATCTAAATATGTTATTATATAAAAAACGTTTATTAAGGAAAATTTGGAAAATTTAATGGGAAATCAAAAACTAATTAATCAGTCGGAAAGGGCACTTCAAGCCGAATCTATTGATATAACAAACTCATACAAATGCTCCGACAACATCAGTTGACAGTTCAGTTGGGGCTCGGCCGCCTCCCAGGCAACACCACATCGCCTTGCGGGAGATCTCCCTTTGCCAAATATCTAACCCCTTTCTTTTGTCTTTTAAAGAGAAAAAAAGCTTGTTTGTCTACACTTTGTCTTTTTCTTGTCCAGTAATTTTGTCACATCATTGAGAAACAAAAACTGTCCCAAATAAACTGAATAAAAAGTGTTACTAATCGATATTTCCTTTTCTTGGCTCGTGTTTGAGATTTTCGTTTTTTATCCGTTTAGTAGAAATTAATCGCTTTTGAAGCTATGGGTAGGTAATTAAGGTGATGACTATTTTTGACCGACTTCAAAAAAGGAGGAGGTTCTCAATTCGACTGTATTTTTTTTTATGTTTGCTACCTCAGAACTTTGGACTGGGTGAACTGATTTTGATGATTCTTTTTTTAATCGAAAGCTGGTGCTTGTCGTGTGGTCCCACATAAATTTGAGCGAGATCTGACAATGGCATCCATGTCAAAAGCATATAAGTCTTAAATTTGCATTAAGTATGTGCGCGATAAATGGACGAATAACTCAATCACGCCAACCGATTTCGATGATTCTTTTTTTTATTGGATGTACTTCATTTGAAGTCGGTTTCTTTTTTTTTAATTTTAGATTATGATGATACAATTTAATTTACTTAACTTAATTGTTTATTATCTGTCTTTTGAACCAAAGTTATTATAATATTTTTACGTTGAACTAAATATGTTACGATGCTGATTACTTTTCATACGAGTATACCTAGTCTTAAATGTTACTCAAATCATACGACACTTAAGTAGCCCAAACAAGATAAAGTTCAAAGCTTTGTTGTTTTTAGCCCCTGACGAAAAAAGCGGAATGTTATAAGTTTGAAGTGTCTGTCTCTGTATGTTTGTGTATCTGTGTAATTGTGTATCTATGGATCTGCGTGTCTGTCTGTGGTATTTTTTTTGTTTGAAAGGTTAATGATCGAGAGTGTTCTTAGCTATGTTTGGGGTAAATAAAACTGTTAAGGGTTTTTTAAATTTTAATTTAAGATTACTTAACACATAAACCTTTTTCGTGAACGTTTTTGAGATTATCTCGCTTGTAGATGCAGGACTGCAGGCAGATATTATTCTATAACTAGGGCTCTGCCCGCGGTTTTGCCTGCGTTTTTCGGGATTATAAATCCCCTGTTATTCCAACCACATAGTGTTCTACTAGTATGCTAAATTTCATGAAAATCCGTTTAGCAGTTTTCGCGTGAAAGAGTGAAATGAATGAAATAAGTTTTATTCGAAGTAGGTTTGTTACAAACACTTTTCGAAAGTCACTCAACGCCATCGCTTCAACAAATCCCTACCGTGAGTGGTCCCGGGAGAAGAAGCGGCAAGAAACTCCCGGGATTATTTTTTTCCTACTCACAGTTACAGACAGCACTTAATACTACTTATTGCAATATTTGATATAAAAAAAACTCATGTCCAAGCAGTGTTAAGCTGAGTAACAAACAAACAGACTTTCACATTTATAACATTAGTAGGAGAGGGTAGTAGGATATTATTATGTTTACAAATGGGGTAAAGGTTCATCTGACTACCTGTCCGTTAAGAAGCCGGTGGAACACAAAAAGAGAAGTGCCGTGACGAAAAAACTGACGCCAGATGCTGACAAAGACTGCGAGTACAGTCGCTAACATAAATTTTATTAATCAGAATTTTTGGTATTTTGGTAAAAGGAGAATAATTTTGATAAGTATGAGGTATTGAGAATTGTGAATAATTGTAATAAGTGCTATCTGTAACTTTGAGTAGGAAAACAACAATTCGTTAGTTTCTAGCTGCTTTTTCTCTCGGGTCCAATCAGGGTAGGTATTTGTTGAAGCAATGGCGTAAATTGACTTTTGAAAAGTGATTTTATAAAACCAATTTTGAATAAGAATATTGGAGTTTTTTTTAGTTTTGTGTCGATCGGGCCCTGTATCCAAAGAAGTAGGTACATAGGTAATACTTTTCTCTATGGTTCTATCCTAGACGATAAGTACTCGTATTTAAATTAATTCTCTGTGCGCAACGAAATGTTCAAAGCTCAATTAGGAATTAGGCTATTTTTTAGACCAAAAAATTAAGGCTGAATGTTACCATGCCACATATTTATAGCGCAATAGTTGATATATTTTTTTAGTATAACGATTAAATAGCGATTAATTGATATAGTTTCATATTTCCTATTTTACATGGTCTAACAGACATTTTATGTAATGCACATTTGAATTAACATACAGTTAGTAAGGTATAATATGAGATACTATAATATTCAAAATTTATAAGTGACGTTTAATATAGGTAATTTACAAATTCCAAATAATTGTCGATTGGGATAATGTTATCGTTAACGTTAGTGACAGAAACGAATAGCTGCAAAATCGACACTACGCAGTCTTGTCTGCCCTACCACTAGACTAGAGTGTAATGTTAACCCGCGTAGGCGCGGAGAGGCAAGCCCGCGAGCTGAGGAGCAGGTGGTTTTAAAGAGTAATATCAATAAAGTGAATGTTATGCAGCAATTAATAAAATAAATTTAGTGCAATAAACATCAGCATCCAGCTTGGTCGCGTGTTTTAATCATTGACATTATAACGTTATTTTGACATATTCACGACGGCCACGCTACTCCTGCTCAACCAATTATTGTTCAATTAAATGTATGGCATCGTGGAAAAAGTTAAATAAATAAATAAGTAACACTTTTGTACGCACCAGTACAGGAAGCGAGCCAGCACGAGCCTCGACCAATAAAAAGTGTTCGATTGTTTTCGATCCGTGGCAGATCAACGGATCCCGGCGCAACGAACTTAGTTTTTGCTGCTATCAAAATATTTTAGCACCCTAAAATAGTCTCCACTCACCGGGGCAGCGTGGTGGAGTACCTATGCTCTAGGCCTCTTCAAGAGTAGAGAATCGACGTGCTCAGTAGTAGACCATTACCTAATGGGTTGAAGCCAAAATACAGTCTCCCGACAGACCCGTCAGTTTTAGGGTTCCATAGTCTATATGGAACCCTTATAGTTTCGTCATGTCCATCAGTCCGTCCGTCCGCAGCATAGCACAGAGACCCTTACCTTAGTACTAGATAGAAGAATTTTAGATTATCTAAGCACTAATTTTTGTGAGAGTCAACTTGAAGTAGTCAAGTATACTCCCCCCTGTGCCAGGTAAATGGTTAGTAAGTTAACTTATAACTCTACACTGCGCGTTGCGGTTTCTTCAACACATCAAAGGATTTTAATTCTATTGCCACATCTTCAGCTTAACGCCCTAAGTAATGCGCATTGCATTCCGGCACAGCCATTAACATTAACAAATCACTCTTTAAAAAAATTCAAATAATCCAGTTAGTTCGTTAGTCTCTCGATTCTCTAGAATCGAAAAAATTTTCGACTTTAAAGTCAAATTTTTTAACGCATATTATCAACCAATTTATTATGAAGGCGGCATGACAAAATAAAATCGATGAATACATTATTTGTGGAGTGTGCCGTGTGAAAGTGGACGAGCATCTGTCCAACTTTCCCAAGAATAAGGTCACACCTTAACTCCGCTGACCATGGGCCGCCGATACTTTGTCAATTATATGTTATTTTTACTTGCAAAAAATAGGTATTATACCTACCTAAAGCTTAAAGACATTGAAGTATAATGTCATAGAACAGACATCTCGAACAAAATGTGTCCCGCCCGGGAGGTTCCATTTTCAAAACTGAGCCCCCGTTCTCCTTTCAAAATCGAACGAATCCATTGAAGATTGAAGCCACGTGGCGCCAATGCATTGGGACATTCATGGTTTTCGCGGTGTCGGTTCTATACGCTAGTAATAAAACTTCAATGCTTAAAGATATTT
This sequence comes from Thymelicus lineola, assembly GCA_963932265.1. Taxonomy (NCBI): domain Eukaryota; kingdom Metazoa; phylum Arthropoda; class Insecta; order Lepidoptera; family Hesperiidae; genus Thymelicus; species Thymelicus lineola. The sequence goes on along the minus strand of OZ010705.1, from coordinate 5,766,030 downwards.
TTTTTCATCCGTTGGCTCGTTTGTTGGCTATTCACTGAAAAAATACTTAGCTAATAGGTCTAGAAAATGAGTAGGTACCTACCTAATAGATAGACCCGAACTCATGTATCATTAATAAAGAAATCTTAATATTGAGTGGAAATCCTGATTGAATTTTGTTTCGCTTCAAAATAGAAAACGGAAATTTTGTACACAAGTGTACCTACTTTATAACGTTAATTTTGTTGGTGTTAATAAATGAAAATTCAGTGGATGTATGCTGAACAACGGATGAAGCCATGGTGGACAGTCCATCCTGTAAGAGGTGCAGTGCTTTCCATGCAAGCCCTGTAACTGTACCTAATTGTTGAGGTGCCCCCGCTTTAATTCCGGGAGAAAAGAAGCGCCAACAGTAACGAAAGCGGCTGGCGAGCTTCTTTTGGGTAGTGCTACGTTTTGAAATATAGTGAAATACGTCGATATAAAGGCGTTTGGTTGGTCACTAGAGGCCAGAGGGGGCGCCGCTATTTGCCTAAAGAGCTGGCTAAACTCTGGATCTACCGTTTTTGTTCCGGACGTACCTACGTGCATGGTGTTAATTAAAGTCGGTAGGTACTAGGTAGGTATTTCACTCGTACAGCGTACCTACTTGTACCTTTGGACCTGTGGCGATCGGTACGGCTTCTTTTATTGTTTTCTGTAAATACTTATTTGTAACATAATTCTTCCTCTATGTATATATGCTGGCTGTTTTTCTACGTTTATATTTTTATGTATTTTTATAATTTGATTTATGTAAATATTGAATTCAGAAATTCCTACTGACAGAGTCAGATAAAATATATTTTTCCGGAAGATGAAAAGTTGGTTTAATTAAATATTATTGTATAGCGGGATAATCAGAAACCATATAATTAGCGCCCGCTATAATTGGTGACCCGAACGAACACACGTAAGTGAATTTCATCAAAAATTGTTGATAGCCTTCTAAGGCAAATCTAAAGATAGCAAATTCGCAACGGATGAGTGCGGAGGACGAACTACACGCGTTGTCTACGCTAGAGAAAATGGCTCGCCGCATCGAAGAGTTGTCGCACCAAGTTGCCGAATTATCAACCAGTGCTCGCTCACGCTCAAGGACTGGAGCGTATTCTCCGTGCCGGCAACGTCCTTCTCAGAGCGGTTCTACATCTCACCAGAGGGGTTGCTGCTGGTATCATATAAGATTCGGGAGCAAATCGACGAAGTGTCGCGCCCCGTGTTCATTCCAGCCGGGAAACGCAATGAGCAGTCAGTGAATGCGGCGGCGCGGGACTGCGAAGAAGTGACAAGTGGCCGTGTTTTCGTGACAGACAGAAAGACTAAAGTGCAATATTTAGTTGATACCTGATCCGATCTATGCGTTTACCCGTACAGTTATAATAGTCGTAATAATCAATGCATGAAAACGGATTACAAACTGTTTGCAGCTAACGGTTCTACAATTAGTACATACGGGTGGATGAATATATCGTTGGATTTAGGATTAAGACGTGCATTTATTTGGCGTTTTGTAATAGCTGATGTCACGAAACCAATAATAGGTATAGATTTTTTATCCCATTTTAATTTGTTAGTAGATGCTAGACATCACCGTTTATTAGATAATATTACGTCGTTAAGTACCTTCGCCACACCAGCCCCATCCGCTTTTTGCCACAATATAAAAGTTGTTACAGGTTCCTCGCGATATCATGATCTACTCTCACAGTTTAAAGACATCACTCGTCCTGCTGGAGACCTGTCTGCGCGTGAGGTTAAGCACAACACCCTTCATCACATCCGAACGACGCCAGGACCGCCCGTTTACAGCCGTCCTCGTCGTTTGGCACCGGATCGACTCCGCATCGCTACGAAGGAGTTCGAGGATATGGTAAGAGCTGGTATCGCAAGACGATCTGATAGTCCGTGGTCATCGCCGTTACACTTGGTACCCAAGAAAAACAACGAATGGCGGCCATGCGGTGACTACCGTGCATTAAACGCGCGAACGATACCTGACCGATATCCGGTACGCCATATACACGATTTTTCACACAATCTATCCGGCTGTACCGTTTTTAGTAAAATCGATTTGATACGAGCTTATCATCAAATCCCAGTTAATCCGTCAGACGTGCCTAAAACAGCGATAACAACTCCTTTTGGAATGTTCGAGTTTCTGTTTATGAGCTTTGGACTCCGCAACGCTGCTCAAACATTCCAGCGGTTTATGGATGAAGTCTTAAGAGATCTAGATTTTTGTTATTCCTATATTGATGACATTCTAGTGGCTTCTCAGGATGAGACCTCACACCTGGAACATTTGAGGCTAGTCTTTCAACGCCTACAGGAGCACGGGGTCGTAATAAACGTGTCGAAATGCGTTTTTGGTGAACCTCAAGTAGAATTTTTAGGCTATATCGTTTCAGCTGCAGGCACCAGCCCACTTCCGCGAAAAGTGGAGGCCATTCAAAATTTTCCGCAACCAAAGACCATCAAGGAGTTACGCAGATTTCTGGGTATGACAAATTTTTATAGACGTTTTGTTCCAAAGGCAGCTAAAGTTCAATCACCGCTTCATAAACTTTTATCTGGGACCAGCTATTAAGCCTAGTACTCCTATCACGTGGTCGCAGGAACTTCAAGAAGCTTTCAGCGCGTGTAAGACAAGCTTAGCTGAAGCTACCTTATTAGCACATCCAGACTCGTCAGCGGATCTAACTCTGTGGACTGACGCCTCGGACAATACTATTGGTGCTGTACTTCAACAGAACGTAAACTCTAAATGGCAGCCTCTTGGTTTCTTTTCGAAAAAGCTTACTACCGCTCAAAAGAAATATAGTCCATTCGATAGAGAGTTGCTAGCCATTTACGAAGCAGTCAAATATTTCAGACATATGGTAGAAGGTAAGGATTTTAGCATTTATACGGATCACAAGCCCATTGTGTCCGCTTTCAAAAAGGCTTCTGGAAATTGCTCGCCCCGACAGTTTCGGTATTTCGACTACGTGTCTCAATTTACCACGAACATTCAGCACGTCGCAGGCGAACATAATGTGGTTGCTGATGCTTTATCGCGCACGGATGCTATCACAGCAGCGATCGATTTGGACACACTAGCAGACACGCAATTAGTGGACGACGAGCTACAGCAGCTCCTACACAGCGATTCTTCACTGGACCTTCAGAAAGTTAGGTTTTCTGACTCCGGGAAGAGTTTATATTGTGACATGTCCAGCCCATCACCTCGATTGTATCTGACGCCACAATTTGAAATGAAAATGAAATGAAATGAAAATACATTTACAATTTCGTCGACAAGCGTTTGACAGCGTTCATGGATTAAGTCATCCAGGTGTCAAAGCTACGGTCAGACTGATGACTGACAGATATGTGTGGCCTAACATTAAGAGAGACTGTAGCGCATGGACGCGTAGTTGTCTCTCATGTCAACGCTCCAAAGTTTCCAGACATACTCGATCTCCAGTGCATTCTTTTACGCCAGCGTCGAGTAGATTTGGCCACGTGCACATAGATCTTATAGGTCCTCTGCCAATTTCACACGAGTACAGGTACTGCCTAACAGCAGTTGATAGATTTACTCGCTGGCCAGAAGCTTTACCACTCCGTGACATCAAGGCTGATACAGTGGCGAGCGCTTTTGTCACTGGTTGGATAGCGCGCTTTGGATGTCCCGAGAAAATAACAACGGACCGTGGAAAACAATTTGAGGCATATTTATTTAAGGAGTTATCTGAACTGATTGGCGTTAATCATCTACATACCACAGCATATCATCCAGCTGCAAATGGAATGGTCGAGAGATTCCATCGATAATTAAAGTCCGCAATAATGTGTCATGCCAATGATGATTGGGTTGAAGTTCTTCCACTAGTTCTCCTTGGAATACGGACAGCTTGGAAAGAAGACATTGGCTCATCATCAGCTGAGTTGGTATACGCGGAAACGTTACGCTTGCCAAATGCATTTTTCCATAGCACTGCTAAAGAAGTAGTGGACTATAACGATTTTCTTTCCCGTCTACGAGCCAACATTCAGAAAATTAAACCTACGCCAGTTCATCATCATGGTGCATCACCCGTTTTTATCAGCAAGGACTTGCTAGTTTCTTCGCAAGTTTTTCTTTCGCCGTGACGCCGTGCGAAAATCATTGGAAGCTCCATATACTGGACCTTATAAAGTCATAGAACGCGGAGAAAAGTTCTATAAGATAGATATTGGAGGTAAACCAACCACCGTATCTATCGATAGACTGAAACCGGCGTATATACTGCAGGAACCAATACGGAACGAAGTTTTTAGACCTGTACCGTCTGACACTCGCACTCTCCCGACCGTACAGCCTCGCACAACGCGATCTGTACCCTAATTCACGTAACTTTAAGACGCATCGATTAAGTTGCAGTGACGCTGCAATCAAGTTGGAATGACGCTACAATCAAGTTGAAGTTTGGCGTCTAAACCGTATTGTCATAATTTTTTGACTGCGCGTCAACTGCACGCCAACTGCACGCAAACTGCATGTGAACTTCACTTCTCCTGCACGCATCCTGCGCGCCTGTCAAACTTTATGAGACTTCAAACTTCAAAAGTTTATGAGAATACCAATCAAACTGCGATCGGGAACACGCTATCTTGACGCGCATTATCAGAATACCTTTTTGTGACGTGAGCGCGCTTGAGACGCGCTCGCGTGACGTGAGCGTGTTTGACAGCGCAAGAGAATACGGAAAGTGTCATTTTGATCGGAACGTCGCTGCAACTGCACTGCAATCGAACTTCTTAAGTTACGTGAATTACCCTGCTGGACGTCGAGTGCATTTTCCCGATTTCTTTCGACCTTAACGGTCTCCGGGGGGGCTGATGTGGCGATCGGTACGGCTTCTTTTATTGTTTTCTGTAAATACTTATTTGTAACATAATTCTTCCTCTATGTATATATGCTGGCTGTTTTTCTACGTTTATATTTTTATGTATTTTTATAATTTGATTTATGTAAATATTGAATTCAGAAATTCCTACTGACAGAGTCAGATAAAATATATTTTTCCGGAAGATGAAAAGTTGGTTTAATTAAATATTATTGTATAGCGGGATAACCAGAAACCATATAATTAGCTCCCGCTATAGACCTTTAACGGAACCCTAAAAATATTCATCACACACTTACTTTTACCTAATTATATTATTTTTGATGAACCTATTGTACCCTGCATTAGAGGGTAGACGTTAAAAAATATGCCTGACAAATTGATAACCTTCTTCTTTTTGAAGTCGGTTAAAAAAACATCTTTACAATTACATATTATTAAACATCGAAGCCGTAACCGACTCTTGTGTTCAGTATTATATCTACCCACTTGTCTGTGCGGCCAGTAGGTAGGTAGGTATGCAATTATGCATCTAGATACATTGCAAAACTCATTGCAATATGAAAAATGATCGATCAAAGATTTTTTTCTTGTTACTTAAAATAAATCTAACTAAAATACTTACTCCGTAATATAGTAGGTATTAAGCTCACCATTTGTACCGCATTGAGCTCACCATTTGTACCGTGATAATTATTTTATTGTGGTTGATTTATCGAACAAAAAACCACGCTTTACACATTGAAGGAGGTACAATGTCATAGAACAGACATCTCGAACAAAAGAAAAGTTGCGCCGGGAGGTTCTATTTTCAAAATTGAGCCCCCGTTCTTCTTTCAAAATCGAACGAATCCATTGAAGATTGAAGCCGATCGGCGCCAATTAATTGGGACATACATCATATTCGCGGTGTCGGTTCTATACGCTAGTAATAATACTTCCAATGGCTTAATATTTTTTTTTTATTTCAAAACAGTCACTCGTAAAGCATGCTATTCACTGAACGAAACATTCCTGTATTATGTAGGTAGTGTAGGTACCCACTATATAAATAACAGTCGATCAATAAATCCGTCCCCCAATCAGTACCCGATCTTGAGATCAGAGCAACAGCTTGTAGCAGAGAATTGCACACAATGCAGTTTTGTAACTGCACGGACGAGGCGTAATTAGGTTGCGCCAGTCGTCACCCGGGCACGGCGGTAGATAGTAGGGTATAGGGCGTGTCTAGTATATATATTATTCATATACATAACCAGTGCACTGTGAAAGTTTAATAAACAATTCTTCAGAACTTTGTCGTACTTCATTGTAAGCGTCCCATTCCCTAAAGTGGTGACCCCGCGTTGAACATTATTTTTTTAGTGAGTGAACTTTAAAAACTGAACTTAACTTAGGTGACGACTCACATTTTTTACCGCCGTGCCCCACGCGCTCACGCCATATTGTTCAGACTTTATACACTAAATTTTCCGCGTCACTATCGTTCAACATGAACCCGCCGGTCCCTGGTTTGCCGCAACAATCACAAGTACCTGGTCCTGTGAAGGAAGAAGCCAAGACCGACATGGCTGCAATCACGGTTTCATCGAGGGTTCCGGAATTTTGGTTGGACCAGCCCAGGTTATGGTTCTATCAGGTTGAAGCCATACTCGCACCGCAAAAGCTGTCGGATGAGGCCAAATTCAACCTCATCATCACGAAGCTGTCGAAAGAGGCCATCCAACAGGTCACGGACATTTTGATGCAGCCCCCGGACTCACGAAAGTACGACGCGCTGAAGGAGAGATTATTGGCGGTTTACGAGGAGTCGGAGACCCGTCAGATCCAGAAGCTTATCAGCGAGATGGAGCTCGGAGATCAACGGCCGTCACAGCTGCTGAGACGGATGAGGGATCTCGCCAGGGCGAAACTTCCTGATGACACGTTGAAGATCCTGTGGCAGAGCCACCTGCCAACAGCGGTACGAGGGATCATATCAGTGACAGAGTCAGCGGAGCTCGACGTGCTCGCAAGGGTCGCGGATAAAGTCATGGAGACCACACGAAGCGGTACCATCGCCGAGGTCGGGACAGCAGCACCGCCGGCGAGCGACACCTCCATGATAGTCGCGGAGATTAAGAAGATTAACGAGCGGATTGGTCGTATGGAGCGGTCCAGGCAGCGCACTCGAGGACGCAGTCAGAGCCAGGCCAGAGCACCGCACACCAGTGCCACGCGCAAGGGAAAGAGACCTGACTGGCAGTGTTTCTACCACTACCGCTACAAGGAGAATGCGCGCAAGTGCATTCAGCCCTGCAGCTGGAAGAAGGAAAACTGAGCGAAGTACAGCCAGTGTCGGGTGACTGTACTCACGGTGTAAGTAGCAATAGATTATGTGTTACGGACTTTAACTCCGGCCTCAGATTTTTAGTTGATACGGGAGCAAATATTTCTGTGCTTCCCGCGCGTAGTAAAACTATTAGTACTGTTAATAATTTTAAGTATAAATTGTATGCAGCAAACGGTACAGAAATTCAAACTTTTGGTGTAAAGACTTTAGTGTTAGATTTAAAATTACGTAGACCCTATCGTTGGACATTTGTATTAGCTGCAGTAAATCAGCCTATTATAGGCGCAGACTTTTTAGTATATCATAAATTACTAGTGGATCTTAGCAAGCGTAGATTGATAGATCAAATTACTAATTTGAATATAGTAGGTTCAATAGTTACTTGTACACAGCCTAGTTTAAGCACGGTAGATGAATCACATCCATACTCTGACCTTTTATTGAAGTATCCTGATATAACGAAACCTGTGTCTTTCAAGGAAACCCCTAAGCATACAGTGTTTCACCATATAGAGACGACGGGGCCGCCCGTGCATGCGCGCGCCCGCCCCCTGCCTCCTGATAGATATAAAAAGGTTAGTGAAGAATTTCGTATTATGCAGGAATTGGGAATTTGCCGACCTTCGAAGAGCCCCTGGTCTAGTCCGTTACATGTGGTTCCCAAGAAGAACGGAGAGATTCGACCCTGTGGGGACTATAGGGCGCTTAACGCCGTCACGAAGCCGGACAGATACCCAATACCCAGATTGCATGATTTTACCTACATTCTAACAGGAAAACGTATTTTCAGTAAAATTGACGTAAATAGAGCGTATCATTGTATACCTGTTGCCCCTGAAGACGTTGAAAAGACTGCCATCATCACAAGTTTCGGTTTATTTGAGTTTCCCAGGATGAGTTTTGGACTTATTAATGCTGCGCAGACTTACCAACGCTTCATGAACAACACGGTTTTACAAGGTTTAGGTATACGACGAGAGGATGGAACTTTCGAGAGTAGTTCCGATTTTATATTCTGTTACATCGACGATATACTAATTGCCAGCGAAACAAGCGCGAAACATAAACAGCATCTCGAGGCTCTTTTTCAACGATTGAATGACTTTGGTATAACAATTAATTTGTCGAAATGTTCTTTCGGTAAAGATAAACTCGAATTTTTAGGTCACGACATAACAGTAGAAGGTATCAGGCCCTCTAACGATAAAGTCCAGGCAATTTTAGAGTTCCCGAGACCGGAAACGGTATGTGAACTCCGTCGTTTCATTGGCATGGTCAATTTCTACCGCCCACACATGCCTAGCGCAATGACGTATCAGGCGGATCTTATTAAATGTTTACCTAAAGCTAAGAAAAATGACAAGTCTAAAATCATATGGACCGATGAAGCTAATAACGCTTTTATTAAGTGTAAGGAAAGCCTCCAGTCCGCAGCCACTTTGGCATATCCTACACCTGACGCACCGCTAGGGTTAATGACAGATGCTTCTAACATTGCTGTTGGAGCCGTTTTACAGCAGTTTGTTGATGGTCATTGGCAACCCTTAGGCTATTTTTCACGTAAACTTTCAGTTACGCAAGTTAAATATAGTACGTATGATCGTGAGCTGCTAGGAATTTATTTAGCTATCATTCACTTTCGTAAATTATTCGAAGGTAGACAATTGACTGTCTATACCGATCATAAGCCATTAACTTTTGCATTTTCCAAATTAGCTAGTGATAAAGAAACGCCGAGAAGAATTCGACAACTTATGTATATTAGCGAGTTCACTACGGACATTCAGTATATTAACGGACAAAATAATATTGTCGCAGATTCACTTAGTAGAATTGAAACAATAACATGCCCAGGTGCATTAGATTTCGTAGAAATTGCAACCGCGCAGGCCGAGGACGCAGACTTTGCACAATACATTCAAAGTAGTAGTCACAATAACACTGTTATAATAAAAAAGATATTTATACCTAACAGTGATACTCAAATTTATTGCGATGTATCAACCGGAAATGTTAGACCTTATTTACCGATTAAATTTAGAAAATTGGCTTTCAGTTTAATCCATAACTTGAGTCATCCAGGTATTAACACCTCACGTAAGTTAGTGGGCCAGCGATATTTCTGGCCAGGTATGAATAAGGATGTAAAAACATGGGCTAAGGCTTGTATTAAATGCCAGAGAGCTAAGGTTCAACGTCACACCGTTTCATTTTTGGGTCAATTCCCGCCGGCCGGACGTTTTGAACACATACATACTGACATTGTAGGTCCATTACCGACCACTTCTGATGGTTATAGATATTTACTAACCGTAGTAGATCGGTGTACTCATTGGCCTGAAGCTTTCCCACTTCGCGATATAACCGCAGAAAACGTAGCTAAAGCGTTATATGACGGATGGTTTACTAGATTTGGCATTTGTCAATATTTAACATCCGATCAGGGACGACAATTTGAAAGCAACCTGTTTTCTGAGTTGATGAAATGTATGGGGATCCATAGGATCAGGAGCACACCTTATCACCCGCAAAGTAATGGCGCGGTGGAACGGTTTCATAGATCACTCAAGGCTGCCCTTAAGGCTCGTTTAGACTCTACATCCTGGCAGGATGAACTGTCGACCATTCTATTAGGGCTTAGATGCACGTTACGTAGCGATACCGGAATTTCGGCTGCTGAGTTAACGTATGGACGTACCTTGAGGCTACCAGGCGAATTTTTTGACTCTAGAAAGTCAGAACCGTCAGACCCTCATACTTTAGTTACTGAAATACGAAGTAATATATGTAAATTGAGATCAGTCCCAGATAGACAGAGAAATTCACGTACGATATTCATCCATCCGGATCTTAAATCGTGTGAATTTGTTTTTATTCGAAATGATGCTGTTCGTAAACCATTACAGCCTCCCTATGACGGACCATTCAGAGTCTTAAGTAGAGGTAATAAGGTTTATAAAGTTCAATTGCCTACGAGACGTATAACTGTTTCAATAGATCGGTTGAAACCCGCTTACACACTGAATGAGGAGCATACGGAACGTAACATATCCGATGACACTCCTACGACTCAGTTTAGCGATGTAACCGTTGATAAAAACGTAAACACATCAAGTAATCTTACGAATACTTCTTGTAAAAAAACTAGGAGTGGACGTGTAGTACGCGCTCCTGTGCGTTTTAATATATGATTTTCGTTGAACGTCATACGTTCAAACCCTGATGAGAAAATATTTTTCACCTGAATTTTTACTTGCATTATTATTTCATTATACTTGCATTACAAATATAAGCAACATTTTGTTAAGATCCAATAGATTACTTATGATAAATTGTATTACACTTGATTATAGCGTAAGATAGTTTCGCTTTTGATATAGCAAATACCTTATGTGTGACAATAACTAATCATCAGTTATGAGTAACGATGTTTCACAATTGTTTTTCATATGTACTTATTTTGCATAAAGTATTTGTTTAATTGCAATTTACGAAGATATAATTTGTAAATTTAAGTAACAAATTAGGTTATGACGCAAAAAGGTAGTTAACGTGTAGATAAATAGGAGATGTTTTATCATTTACGTTTCGATATTTGTGTGACAATACACGGCTCATGATTATTACAATGGGTAAAAATCAGTCGAAAGAGCAAGTAGTGATCGCGCAGAACGGTAGCGCGGTGGAGGCCCACATGTCAAGGCAGAACATATTCATGGTGGCCATGGCTTGTTTCTTCGTGGTGGTAACACTGTACGTCCTGTGGCGATATTGCCGCAACCGCGGCAGGAAGTGGCTACAGCGGCAGATAGCGGCATGCCAGCGCGCACCGGCCGCGGCGGCTCCGCCGCTCGCGCACATCCAGGTGCAGCCGGCCACGCCCGCGCCGGGTTCGGTTCCAGTTCCCGTACATCCCGTCACCACATACGCGTAAAACTTTTGAATTATTGATCAATGATTTAATGAATAGTCGTTGCGTCATGACATTTTGTTACTCGAATCTTATAACTATTTAATTCTATATACAATAAAATGTAGCTAAGTTACTACTAACTAGTCGATAAAGTTAGTTAGTCAGTTAATTAATTTACAAATTTTTGTATAGATTTGTTCATATTCATATGCGTAATTCAGTGTCAATTTTTCAGTTATATAAATAAAATTAAATGCCTCAAGTTCAATGTAAACGATGTAATTTTATGCATTTATTGTTTTCATAACTAATGTATAAAATATTAATTATAATATTTATGTCATACATTGCATACCTATACATACGATTTATCTATCCTTGGTTGTATTAGTAGAAAACTGTGCCCATAGTTAAAACAAAGATAATAATATTGTTTTGAATGTATCATGTTGTAATACCAGTGTAGAGTTGCAGGCTACTGCGCTATCAGCATTTTGCTCGCACTGCAACTGCGTTTTGTGCACTCTGGAAGCTACTTTATATATTTTTCTATTTTGTTGTAATCGTTTGAACAATTTCATTTTTTTTCAAAAAAGGAAGGGGTTGTTGTAGCAGAGAATTGCACACAATGCAGTTTTGTAACTGCACGGACGAGGCGTAATTAGGTTGCGCCAGTCGTCACCCGGGCACGGCGGTAGATAGTAGGGTATAGGGCGTGTCTAGTATATATATTATTCATATACATAACCAGTGCACTGTGAAAGTTTAATAAACAATTCTTCAGAACTTTGTCGTACTTCATTGTAAGCGTCCCATTCCCTAAAAGCTGTTCATTGGATGCTGTGCGCCGGCCCCGCCTCTCGAGAGATGCACCAATCGTAAACAACCGTCTTAAATAGAACTCGCCGCGTTACTCCTATATTATATTCGGTGTTCTTTGCTGACGTCCCTTTCAATATTTATTATAATGTTGTTAATCTTTATTAAAATCGTAATAATGAATTAGGTACATTAAAATTAATAGGTAAGTCTAACTTTAAACCATCTGTAAACGAATTATATTCCTGAAAATTTATACTGTGGTATGGTAACCCATTTTACGAGAGTCCAAGTCAGAGTTGATAGCTAGGCAGGTACCTACTATGGATACTTACTATTAAATTGTATAGCTAATTTACTAGATAGGTATTAATTAAATGAACCTTAAATCTGATCTACGTAAGGTAACAAGAGTAGGCAACTATCTGGGTAAGTACTTACCTAGATGCGTTTCTTTTAAGAGTTCCCTTCGGCACAAGGTATCTTTGTATATATAGATACATATCTCTCGTTCTGTACATACATACTTAAATAATAGATATGGAAGTCATTTAGAATGATTTTGGCGCCATTTTGTATGAAACTGTGAGGATACATGGATGCTTGTTCCTCTTTCACGCAAAAACTTCTGAGGGGATTTTCATGTTATCACACAGGTAGATGAAGACCGAACCGAAATAACATACCTATCTATATGTACCTACTTATTGTCCCTGAAAACGAGGGCAAATCCGTGGAAAGAGCGCTGGTATAGTATAGGTAAATAAAGAGAAAATGGTCTGCGCCTTGGTAATTGGTATCTAATATTTTAGTGCCTAGCCCCATACATAAATTTATTATTATTGTTACTCTGTGGAGCTTTTTATGTAACTATGTTTTAAGTGGTGCTATCTATGCAACTCGTGAGACAACTGTTTATAAACTTGATTATTGCTATTCGACACTAGATGGCTCTCATCACCTAAATAGTTATACGACCTTATAACTCGGTGTAGGTTTATAGAATTTATATTCGGTAAAATAAAACAAAAAATAGCATGTGTCTATTTATATTGTATATATAGGTTCCTATGTTCAATCACTGATGAGGTTGCGGTAACTTCTGAAACAAATGATAATAATGTATTATTATATAGGTACCTAATATTATGTGTTAGTAGGTAGTTAATAAACTAAAATTGTAGCATAATAGTTAAGATAATTATAAATTAATATCTTACCTATTTTTAATAACCACTGAAATACTTAAGATTAAAGCAAAATTTATATTGCCAAAATTTCATTAATATTTTAAAAAAAATTAAACTGTGTATCCCGATTTGTAATGAACACCACCATTGGACATTGGTAGGATGCGTCGATGCGTGTTTATTAGACATGTTTATTTATGTTTATTAGGCGTATTTATTAGACATGTTTATTACTAGCCAAAAATAAACCTCTCAGAGTTCTTCACTCTCCAATTTTGCATCCGAAACACATCAGAAACATTTGGATGGTAGACCAGAAAGATAAAGAAGCAATAAGCCGATTACCATCAGATTATTTCTCGGGTGAGGTTCGAGTTTGGAAGGTCCAAGCTCGCCCCTCTGTTCGCGTGAAGCTGTTTAGGCTGAAAGGGCCAACATCAACTCATTTTTGTACAACTCGTAGTAAAATGTGTTCAATCCACAAGGAATTAAGTATGTTTGTCGACTATTTACGTTTAAAAAAAATCATAGAAAGCAGCTATTTACAGATATTAAAGCATCTAGGTACTTACAGGTTTCCTTGAATCATTGATCTGGTTGCGATTATAGTCCTCAATTCAATTCGATTAGATCAAAAACATTTTACTACGTCCGAAATAAAACTTAGAGAGCACTTCAACAATTTATCCTTATCTATGGTATTGTTTTCAATATCAGCTTTCAATAGGTCAATAGCTTTGCTGAGACCGGACTCCTGAACTTCGGTCGTATAGCATTTAATAAAATTTGTAAGAGATTGAACTACACATAAATAATTTATATTATGTGTCGCACTACAAGCCATATGGATAGTTACTACGAAAAGAAAAACAAGTATAAGTTTCATTTTGACCACAATTATAACTTCAATAGAGAAAATGAACGTTATTATAAGTGTGAACTTTTATGAGCTGAATCCTTTAAATATACTACCATAATCGCTGAACAAGAATGTAAGTAATTTTGCTATTGGAATGCAATAATAGATAGATTTTACAAATTATTCAATAAAGATAAATACAAAAATGTGTACGGGAAGTATGCAATAAAAGTGATTTGAAAATTATGTAGGTATATTTTTCTTATCAGAAAGTTTTACTACAAAAAATATAATATTTGTTGTCATTGTTGTTAATAAACAATAAGGAATTAGCTTTAATCCCTCTAAGTGTCAGGCAATTTTAGTGCGTAGCATGAGGCTGATAGCAAAGCTTGACTGGGTAAGGAAGATTTTGAACCATGATAGCATTATAACTTTCTCTTAACTCTGTAAAGAACCTCCAAATAACAGAGATAGGTATGTAGGAAAGTTAAAGCTACCTACTTTGCAATCCTTATATCTACCGTCTAAGAAAAATCTTGCCGTATACGAGTAGTACCTACCTACCAAGGCTATGTTAGTGCATACTGCATAGCCTCGTGCTTTCCATTATTAATTTATGCTGATGTGAGCTACCTGAACCTAAACGAAGAACTTCTAGGTAAACTAGAGCGCCTACTAAATAACTGTATTCGTTTCATTTGTAATCGCTTTAGTCGCAAGTATGATCACATTTCGAATTACTGGAGTCAGCTTAAATGGTTCACCATTCGTCAAAGGCGTAACTCTAGGATTCTCTTGGTTTTGTTTGCTATTTTAAACGAACCTACTTCTCCTTCACATCTTAAGGAAAATTTTCGGTAGATATGTCTGTACAACGTAGTGAGTTCTTTTATTGTTCCTTTACTAATTTTACTACCTATTCAGGCTATAGGTACTACTCTGGAATACCTTACCCGTAAACATTAGGAGGGCAACTAGCCAAATCTACCTGTCCATGTAAAACTGTAAAGGCCACTAGGGCCAACAGCAACTATCAATTCGAAAAAAAAACCAAAACTAGTCTAGTCTAGACTAGTCAAAAAGTCAAACAATGGATGAGTATTTATTATATACAAACCTTTTAAAATTATAAGTACTATGTACTTATGTATATTTTTGTGCTTATATAATTATGTTTGTATTTTATGCATATCTCTTACAAAATTATATACCTACATATTTGTATTGTGTATATTGTTATAATTATATATTTAAATACATATAATCGGGATCTCAACATTATTATTTTATTTTATTTATTACACTTTACTATGTTGTTCATTTTTTATTATTTTTGTTTTCTTTGCCTACCTCACATTTTCATCATCACCCAGGATCAGCTGGCAGAGAATGCTATTAGGCATTAAGTTCATCCTTGTAACCCCTACTTTAAGGCGTTTCAAAAGAATAAATAAATATCAAATAATATAATACAAAATATTATTTATCCGACAATGATTTCAAAAGTAAGGAGAGGCCCGTCGGTGTATTTTACACAAATTTTAATCAGAAAAAATTCAGTACAATATAATACAAAACACTTTATTGTACACCAAAATAAAATAAAAACTTATAATTTGGCATCTAGCACAAGCAAGACAGTGCTAGCTAGCTAGATTTCACGAAAAGAAAAAGATACAAGTAATATAGTGGTGCATTTTATCACAAACATTTTAAATTTTTATGGGTAACAAAACAACGAACGAACGATGGTAATAACGAATGAGATAAGCGTTGTTCATTTTTTAGACAATTTACTTTAATTTTAATAAACAGTTAACTTATTAGGTATGTTATTTTTCATTTTAAAATTATCGACAACGTTTATCGATATTTTTAAAATTTCAGCCTTGATACAATGGGTTTACGGGTAAATACGAATTACCCGTCCACCCACCGGTGGGTGAACCGTGGGTGACGCCATCTAGTATCGAGTAGATAAACAATATTTTGAGCTCAACATACCTCGATTTAGCAAAAAGACATTTATCCACATTTAGTTTCCTTATTCAGAGATCCACATCAGATACAAAATGTTTCTTATAAAAATGAAAATAATAAGTGTGTACCTAGGATTATAGTATCGCTTAGGATATACATAATAAACACTTCCTAACGAGAGGACTTTTTCATTGTGTTGTTTTGCATGTAGGTGGAAATTTTATTAAAGAGGTATGTAATAAAAATATGGTTATAGAATTTATTTCCTTGTAATTCTAAGTAGTTACTTGTCAATCGCGATACACTAATTATAATTATTAGACGCTAAACTGGAAGGAAAATCCAAATTAACGTAAGCTACAGAAAGAAACCGGATGTACCGGAACCCATAATTGATTATAGATGCTATAGCTGCTCTATGACTTTTGAGATATACCTAGATGTATTAGAGTACTTTTCTAGTTTTCAGTCTAAATGTCTATGGATGGGTGTCCTTGAAAGTCGGTACCTATTTACCTAATTAATCATTTCCGTAGATATGAATAATTTCATATTGAAGTTCATTGATTTGAAAATAAAATTTAGATGGAGTGAATTATGTTAATAATTATTTGTTTTTGTGTATGACAATAGATTCTAAGTATGTAATACGTATAGGCACTAAACTTCGAAGTTTTGTAATCTCGTTTTACAAAATAGTTGAGTAGTCAGTGTTCTTTATTCTAGGGTTGTAGCATTATAAATATTTCATTAGCTATTCCATGACAGAATGAGTATTTATCACTGGAAATTAGGCGATATAGCAATGGCTCGATTGTGTAAACGAGTGTATGCAAAAGTTCAAGTTGTTAAAAATGAAGACGGATTGTTTTTCGACGACATGGGTAAGTATCCATCCATCCATTAGCCCTTGGAGGTCTACTGATGGACGTAGGCTTATGTCCTATTTCAGACCACGGTCTTCCTGTGCACTAAATTTCATAAAGATCCGACAAGCGTTAAGCAGATTTTGCATGAAAGAGTAACAAAGTAGGTACCTAATAGTAATACACTAACACACTACTAATATTGTAAACTAAATTAAACTAGCTATTGCCCGCAGCTTCGCACGCGAAAACTATGTTTATCATATAATATATCCCCTATTTCACCCTCTCGGGGGTTGAATTTTGAATAGATGCCTACGTCATAAGAGGAATACGTGTGCGAAATTTTAAGTTTCTAGCCCTAAGGTTTGGCCTGTGTATTGATACATCAGTCAATCACTTTTTCCTTTAATATAAACAGATGTGAAACTTTCACATTTACAATATTAGAAGGATAATGTCATGAATTAAATTAAATTCGTATAATGATAAGTGCATAACTTTAAATACTTATAATGCTATAGTTTTAAGAAAAATATAAGCAGACAAAGCAGTGGTATCCTTTGTTGAGAGATAGTAGTTTCAAATCAATCAATGCCTTCTCAGCCCAAGTTTGGATCCAATCCTCACCTAATTTTTTAGTTATTGTGAGATCTAAATTCAGAACTGGCACCTAATTATACAATGAGATTATGTACCTGTCTGAATTAAGAATAAGTATAATTAAAAAAACAGTTCTAGGAATAACAGCAGATGGTGATGGAATCACAGTAACAGAGGAGTTATGTTACTATGTAGAGATAATGAGGACCAAGAATAGATTATGGTTGCCATACACAAGTCTTCACTTGGCAGAGAGATCCCGGCCCTTCTATGGTCCTACGGTGAAGCTGCCACAGGTTAAATCTCAAACTGTGCCAAGAAAGGTAAAGAAAATAACAATTTACTATAGTGCATTTTTAAACAAGTCCTATATTGTAATTTTTTTTATTGTAATTTAAAAATAAGGCTGTCACAAAATGAAAAAAATTAAAATACAAATTGATTTGATGCCAAATTGAAATTAATTCCCGTTTACTACAATTTTTTTTAAACTAACTTAAATTAACTAATTATGTTCAATAAAAAGTAGCACAAAAATTGTTTACCAAATGAGTCTCATTTAAAAAAGTACTTTATTCAAATCAGTTGGTAGCGCCCCCTGGTGGACATTAAAATGGGGGACAGTAGAAGTCAAAAGACATCTAGGGACTTAGATGTGCTTTAATCTAAAAAAATAAAAGGTATACCTATATTCTACTAATATTGTAACTAGAACTTTATTCACAAACATACTTGCCTACTTTTTATTAATATTATTAGTAAATTGTTGAATGACATAGGGATGTTGGTCAAATAAGTTTGACCACCAAATTAATTGATGATTATTCTTAATATTATCTATTAAGTACATTATTCTGCTAAACTTTATATTTTACTTAGGGTCACCAGTTTTACGAAACGCCTAATAAAATCAAATAGCAATTGTACGTGGAATGAAAGCGCAGTTGCTATGAAGATCTTTGTTTTCCAAAACGAAACGGAAAAGTTAATAATTAGTATTTTACATAATGACAGCAGTGATAGCCTAGCGGTTAGAACATTGGTCTCCCGAACCAAGGGGCCTGAGTTCAAATCCTGGCACGCATCTCTAATTGTCAAATATTATGTGCGTATTAGAAATTAATTATCACTTGCTTCGGTGAAAGAAAACATCGTGAGGAAACCTGCACACCTGAGAGTTCTCCATAAAGTTCTCGAAGGTGTGTGAAGTCTACCAATCCGCACTTGGCCAGCGAGGTAGACTATGGCCTATACCCCTCACATTGTGAGAGGAGACCCCGAGCCCAGCAGTGGGACAATTATGGGTTGTTACTTTGCTTTGCTTTTATTTAACATAAACCTAAACAACTACCTATTGATTAATTACAGCGTAAAATAATAGAAGATCACACAGTCCCACTGAGCGTAAAACCATCAAAATTAAAGTCGCCAGACCTCAACACTTCCTTCGAGATCCGAAACATGCCTTTGAAGCAGGGAAAGTACGAAAACGCCTACAACGAATTCGTCAGACGAGGGAAAGAGAAGATATTTGACGACTGCTTGCTTCTTCTAGATGAGGAAAGAGACAGACATGTTCTGGATTACGTGTATAATGTTGACGCGAGCACGGAGGATAAGTTTGAGATGGTGATTAAGAATGTGATGACGGAGAACGAAGTGGAGAATTATCTGCGTCAGTGCTGGCGGTACAACTTCGTGCAAAAACAAATGGATAGCCGGGACTCGTCTGAATCTGTAAGTATTTTATATTGGAACGAAGTTCCTTATCGCGCGTTGTGAAAGGGGGCTAGACGGAAAAAATTCTTACGACACTTTTTGATTCTTACGAATGACGACACTTTTTTTGAAGTGATTCAGAGAGTTATACAGAGATGGCGCTGTACAACTTTCTGAATCACTTCAAAAAACAATACTTAAATCGAAAGGAACTTCGTTCCATCCGGGTGTCTCTTGACACCTCTCATGTTTTTTTTTGGCCAATTTGCTTGCACACGAAAGATACCGTGCCAAGGTGCACAATATTTAACGATATTAATATACATATAAGACCTCCTCTACCTCCCCTACCAGGTAACGTGAGGATGAATTTTTTATTCGTCGCGTACCTTATAGTGTGGGGTATCGTTGAAAATATTATGAGTCTTCCAATACCATTTTTGGAATTAGGGGTCTGTTTGCGAAATATTTAGCTTTAAATTGCTAATTTTGGTTAGAGTCAAGTGTTCCTCCCATGCCGGCTAAACGGTTGGAGTTGGACAAGTGAAAAAATTCTCAAAAATAAGTTATAAGATGAATTTACAAGGAAAACTGTCACGACTATGTTAGCATAAATATTTAGTGAGTAATAGTTAACAAACTTACTACTTCGAAACCCTACATTGCGCGTGGTCTGACACGCACTTGCCCGGTTTTATAACTTTTATTTTACTTTCGTTATTTACATGGACGAACTTCAACGAACAAGACGGTATTTATTCTCTTTAAAAATGATCTCACACTGCGTACGTTAAGTCCCTTATAATTATATCAACGGAGGACTTTTATTACGGACCACAGATAAAAGGACTTCGTCTGAGCTAAAAATTTTTTTATCTCAGAACAATGATATTAAACTATACTAGATACTAGAGATGCGCCGAATATTCGTTTGGTATTCGGTGTATTCGGCATCTTTTCCACTATTTGTATTCGGCCGAATTATTCGTTTTTGGTGCCGAATATATTCGGTTCGAGTATTTCTATTTTCTTGGCTACATGACACACGGTATAAAACTAAAAGACAAAACTTTTTACGTAAGATTTATGTTATATTATAAGTCAAAGAATTCCTATGAAGAATTTATTGAATAAAGTTAATAAAATAAAGCAATGAAACTCCAAATTCAACATTTATTTTGAAACATCAAATCAACATAATATTTATTTCTTAACCTATAGTAACTTATATAGTCAACATTTATTTTAAGCCTTTCAGCTTCAGCTCAAAACAATATTTTTGGTAAATGGTGATGGTAAATGGTAAACCGAATAATTCGGCCGAATATCCGGTTCGGTAAAGGTTAAAACGAATAATATTCGGTATTCGGTTATTCGGTGAAACCACTATTCGGCGCATCTCTACTAGATACATTATGCCCTTACCTACAATTCAACCAAAAAATTGTTCCGACCGAGCTACAACACACATACGTTTATCTTTTGTTTCACTACATGAATCACTATTACATTGGTAAATTATGTAAAAGGGATGGCACTACTAAAACCATAATAGTGAAAAAGACAGCTAGACGGCCTCACTCAGAGGCAGCTATCAACTGTCTGAAATAAAATCGCTACACTTGTCTAAATTCGACTGACATAATTTCAGCGCCATCTTGGCATATCTTGTATATAATATCATTGTTTCAGAAGCACTCCGAGGCCAATCTCCCGGTGACAATCCACACGCCCTGGTGTCTGGTGTGCGGGGAGGGGGACAGGCTCCGGGAGTGCCCCAACTGCCCTTCCGCCTTCCATCTGGCTTGCAGGCGAGAGTGGCTCACTACCATTATACGTGAGTAGCTTGATTTTTTTATGGAAATAACCGGCAAACGAGTTGACGATCCACCTGATGGTAAGTGGCTATCGCCGCCCATGGCCATCAGCAACACCAAAGGCATCACTGTTGCGTTGCCGGCCGAGAAAGAGAGAAGAAAAAAAATAAAGATATTTAGAGCTTTTTAAAAATAGCTTTTTTTGTTTTTTTTACGTTATAGAGCCTGGATGGAGGCCGTACACTATTAAGTGTACTTGTCAAGTTTGCAGTTTGAATATTATTATTATGTACTATGTATTGTCTTCTGAGGTTTGACTTGACGCGGCATCTAGTGTGCATAAGATAGTTATATGGCCATATAGCTATACCGTGGCCATACATGATCAAGTATACTGGATGCCGCCTCAAGTCCGCTTGACGCTTGATCAAGTACACTTGATCGTGTATGGTCACCATTACGTTTCTTTGTAACGTTTTAGTGTCACGAAAGATCGAAGTCTTACAGAAATTTCACTTTGTAAATACCTAAGTATGTGTGCACAGTGTACTCTAAATTCACACTTTTTTTGGAATAGATTTTGATAAACGCTTTTTAAAAGAAGGTATTTAATAAAGTTGTTTCAATGAATGTCTAATTAATTATATTCTTCTTGATAAAACTCTAATTATTAAATTCGTGTAGATTTCATTACCACGAATTTTTTCAAGAGCTGTTGTAATTTAATAAGTATTAAAAAAGAAACGGCGAAAGAAACTCCTTCAAAAAAAAACGCCAGTTCTTTTGGCTTTAGAGCCAGTTCTTTCTTTCTTTTTCTTCTTTTTTTCTTGGCCGGCAACGCATCAGTGATGCCTTTGGTGTTGCTGATGTCCATGGGCGGCGATAGCCACTTACCATCAGGTGGATCGTCAGCTCGTTTGCCGGCTATTTCCATAAAAAAAAAGAAAAAAAAAAACCACATCTATATACATATTTCTTCTGATTGATAACAATAGGGATGTTGACTAATTTTAGGATTCAATTTTATTTTATAGATAGAACCACAATATTCACGAAAAAAATATTATAAAAATAATAATCTTCAATTTAAAAACAAAAATTGATAAATAAATCATTATCAAATTTCCCACCAAAAACGTCACGTGACGTCACTAAACGATATTCAATACTATCTGTGTGCTAAGTTTGTTGAATTTCCATATAAAATTGTTCCAATGACGTCATATTCGCAAAATGGCGTTTGAGGTCACGTGACAGTGAGTACTATTTTTAACATTTTAAATTAATGATATTTAATGTATTGTCAATCAATCAATCAATCAATTTATTTGCTTGAATATGGGTTAGTTACATTAAGGTGTTAGTAGTAGATACAATTTGGTATGTTCGCCATATTCCGCCTTTATGGCATGCAAAATTTTTATCAAAATATCAATAAAATATAAATGTCAAATGTATGTCTAATCTAATTATAAAATTTCTTGTTGTAATTGATTTGTTTGTATTGTATTGAATTGTAATTGATTGTAATTGATTTCAATAAAAGAATCATATTTTAGGCCTTTAAATGTTACCACTAATATTTTAGACATAAATTTATATTAATTTATAATTAGTGTCAACATCCCTATTATCAAAATTTCAGACCGAAAGAATCCTCCAAAAAAGACCCAAAAACCAGTAACACTTGTGGAAAAAATACTATCCAGCACTCGCACTATTTGCTCCGTGCACAAGGAGAAAGAGAACTTGGAGCTTTGCCCCAGCTGCATGTGGGGGCCGCGGGTTGGGTATGACTACTTTATACTACCTTTATTATCTTGATTTTATTTTTAAAGTTAAATTTTTGTTTAATTTTGTATTATATTCAATGTTTATGTTAACTTAAATTTTAATGTTAATGTTGATTTTATGTTTGATATGATTTCATAATTTATTAATTTATTGAAGTGTACCAACGCCCTTGCAGGGTTCATACTACTCTATCTCTATCCCTGTATAAAACGCCTTATGTAACACATGAAGCGATAAAGTTGAATATGAATATCGACACTTGAAAGGAAAAGTTGAATAAGCGACATTGAGCTAACTTTACAGGAGAGTAGTTTAAAGTTGGAATTTTTAGAAAAAACATATATGTAATTTTTTGTAATCCTCCTACCGACGTTATTCTTACTGTTTTGGAATCCTTATTTTATCATCTATATTGTGACATAACAACAACTTTTCTAAAAATTCAACTTTAAACTGCTCTCCTGTAAAGTTAGCTCAATGTCGCTTAGTCAACTTTTCCTTTCAAACGTCGATATGAATTTCTCTCCGAATAGCTACGACGACATAGTGTGGCACAAGCTGGGCACGTGTCCGTGGTGGCCGGCGCGCGTGCTCCCCCCGGGCGCTACGCCCTCGTGTCTCCTGGCGAGGGCGCACGCCCCGCACCACTGGCCACTGCGGTATTACGGTCAGTAGCTATCAGCTGTCTTATACTCCACTTTGATAAACAATCTTACAGGGTCTTTTGTCATAATTTGTAATTTAAAAAAATTTAACATAAAAAACCGACTTCAAATGAATAACAATTAAAAAAATCGAAATAAGTTGGCGTGATATCGAGTTATTCGTCCATTTGTCAGGCACATAGGTACTTGATGAAAATTTAAGACTTGTATGGTTTTCTCATGGATGCCATGTCAGATCTCGCTCAAATTTAAGTGGGACCACATGACAAGCACCAGCTTTCGAAAAAAAAAGAATCATCAAAATCGGAACCCAGTCGAAAATTCTGAGGTAACAAACATAAAAAGGAAAAAAATACAGTGGAATAGGGTACTTTCGTTAGTGAAAAATAAATTATGAAATTTGATAAAAATTAAAATGTATGTAGAAATATACTTAAATATTTTCATTTTGAGTCATAAAAGCACATTATTATTTTATTATATTAAAATTAAAAGTCGTAATTTTTAATCTTTATATCACGTGACCTAAAACACGAGCCGCCATGGTGTGACGTCATACAGGCAACAAGAAACTGTCAGCATAGTGGTAAAGGACTCTGTGACTGTCAGTAGTGTCAGTTCAGTGTAAACATAGGCGTCGTCCTAATTGGCAGCGATCGTACATACGAGCAAACGATGCGTTCATCGTCGTGCGATGAAAATGATTATGATTATTTATTATGCTCGTGCGATGACTTGCGAGCTTTAATTAGGACACACTTATTTAGTGTGTGTGTTTAATTTCGTCGTGCGACTAAATCGCATCGTTTGCTCGTTCGATCGCTGCCAATTAGGACGACGCCATACACGGTCGTACATACACGATTGTTGTTTTTACCACTTTTAATTCATTTTAATTTTTTTAAAGTCGGTTAATAAATAACACAAAGATATTTGCATCCAGGTACATTGAACTACTCCTGGGGTGAGAGCC
Organism: Thymelicus lineola; assembly: GCA_963932265.1. Lineage (NCBI taxonomy): Eukaryota > Metazoa > Arthropoda > Insecta > Lepidoptera > Hesperiidae > Thymelicus > Thymelicus lineola. The sequence goes on along the minus strand of OZ010705.1, from coordinate 5,741,605 downwards.
GTCGAATGTCTCTGCTATTGCCGTCTCACGCGGCCGCTGGGAAGTCCCGAGACCCCGAGGTTCGGTTAGCATTACTCGATGCTTGTGATGACTATATCGCTGTCTATCTCACATAATTAAATTATTCTAGATAGATGTACAGTCAGCAAAATTTATTTGCAGGGTATGATGGAAAAACATTCCGTTATCAGTTATGTCCATAGCATGGAGTATAGAAGGTAGGAGGAGGGCCGTTTCAGATGAGGGGAAAGTTGAAAACCTGTCCAGCTGTTTACTGAAAATAGAGATTCCAATAATGGCCATTCCAGAATGGCGCTAGTGTCTGAGAAATAGCGATATTCGAACATAGCTGTTGTAGACCCGCACCTAAGCGCCACCCGTAATTGGACGCGTTTTTACGGATACTTTTCATATACAGAGATGTCCTTCCTTCTACTCTATCCTCAATGGTCCATAGGTAGCATTAAACACGATATTCGTGATATTATCGAGTGATAATAATATATTATCAATGTAACGTTTACGGAACGTTTTTGTATCATACCCTGTATTGCTAACTCTTTTGCTGACTGTACTTAAGTAGCCTTATTAACAGATAGGGGGTTAGGTTAAACGTAAAGATAACTAACGTTTACGTTCATTCAACGGTCGACGGTAACTTCAAATATGTAACAGTTTTTTTTGGTTATTTGTAGCTTGTGCTGTCGAAATGGTTTTAACCTCACAAGATTTCTGTCTTAAGGCAACCTAGTATCGTCCTGAAAGATCTTATTTTATGGCCAGTGGTTTTAAAATGAAAAGCCAGAAGAATAATTATCTATGATCAGTAATTTTTAAAAAGATTTTATTTTATTCCTACTTTATGTAGCGCGTTTTACACAATATTATGCAATTATTGGGTGGGTAACCCCAGTATGGTACCTACTTGTAGGTATATCTTTTTGTGAGATTAAAATGAAAAGCCAGAAGAATAATTATCTATGATCAGTAATTTTTAAAAATATTTTATTTTATTCCTACTTTATGTAGCGCGTTTTACACAATATTATGCCATTATTGGGTGGGTAACCCCAGTACGGTACCTACTTGTAGGTATATCTTTTTGTGAGACTGAAATGCCTTACAGTATTGTGATAATATTTTTAGATATCTACTATAAGTAGAAACATATATTGTAAAGACATTTTAACAAAAATAAGATAAGTTTTTTTTGTGCGAATAAGCTTTAATTATTTTATAGTTGTATTTAAGTTAACGCCCAAGCCCCAACTCAGAGTCACTAATGGTTACTTAAATCACTCCTTAGTACTGAATTTGTATGTATGTATGATTATATACGAAGGAGCGATTTAAGTTACCGTTAGTGACTCTGAGTTGGGGGGTTAAGGTTCTAGTGTTTTAATAGTATGCTTAAGATTTCCTGATCTCAGTAATAATAACAAAGGTTTTGTGATAGTTATTTTGATATGTAAGTTGTTACATGTTTTATTATTGTTTTTGAAGTTTTTTTTACTTTACTTAATTTGTGGTTTAATATTTAAATTTTGTTATTTGTTTACTGTTGATTTTTTCCCAAGTTAAATAACGATAATAAAATGCTTATTATTTTGTTCTAAACTACCTGTAACTATTAATAAACATTTTTTAGTTAGGGTTCTGTACTTAGACTTAACTACTTGATAGATGTTGATTCTGAAATATTTATTAAAACCTAAAATAAGAGTTAATAATTTACGTATCGATTACTAAATCATTGCTATAAAAATGTTGATTATTTATTCCACTGTAAGTAGTATAATATTATTGACTGTAGGTATGTGGCGATTATTTAATATATTTAATCAGAGATATCGAATCAGCGTCACACGTTATAAAGATATTTAGCAAAGATTATTACGTCGCCATCTAATTTGCTATAGATTAACACTTAAAAACCGTTTAAAAATCGATCAATCATTCTTAGACACGATAACATTGTCTTATCTGGGTTTTACTTATTTACTGCGCAACGACGGGGAGAAATTAATAGATTTGGAGAAGTCTCATTGAATTGTTTTTGGTGATATGCAAAAAAGCAATCATTATTTTAATCAGTCACGTAGAGTCATATTTTTTCGGCGTTTCTTGTAGTTTTTGTGTTTGATAAATGATGCGAGATCTGTGAGATTAGGACGTATTGATATCGGCTAGATATTTAAAGGAACCCGGACTTTATGCTGTTTTAAAATCGAGTTATATGACAATTTTATACAAGTTCATTGTTTTTTTCGAATGATTAGTTTCCTTGGCTCTATAGTAGAGGAGTCCAAGAGGGGATTTTTGGATTTACTCGAGCGCAGCAGATTATTTTAAGGGAGGATACCTTACATATTGTATACCTCTAGCCAGTATGAGTCCTTAATATAGGCTCAGGGGAACCCTTCAGTATTATAAAAAAAATCGATCATCTGAAAGCTTTGTTCGACTCGGACCTAGATATTACCTTTGTAAATTCATGTTATCTATTACTTCATTAGTATTTTACAGACACTCATACAAAACTTTGTTAACCTATTTGCCATTATTATTGTGCAATTATAAATTTTATCATGTTGAGATATGTTCGCGCCAATAATGGCATTACTCTGTGGATGCATTTGCCTGCTCCCGCTGTTCCCGCCAAAATTATTATATCTTCTATGAAAGCGCGGCAATCCATTCCTTCGCTATTTAATTTCCTAATTTCCTATCCTCCCTCTCTTTCTGGCAAGCGCACTCTTATATAGCGGATTCACTCGCACACCGCCGAGGTTTAGACAGTCGCAAAGAAGTCTCCCGCCAAGCTCGAATGCAACTCGCGCTCATTATCAAATGTAATGAACTAATCCGCATATTATCTAAAAACCGCATCACCGCGCCCGCTAAATAACTCATAAAGCAAGTGATATTACTGTGAAGTGTAATAGTAAACCTAAACCATACAAATACGGCATAATAACCAATAAGATAAGAAGTCAAGAAGAAAGAAGATTGGAGACATTGGAGCAGCCGCCTAGCCGTCGTTGCTAATACGAGTACCAGTCGAGTCCTGCAACCAGGTTAGTGTGCTTGCCAACCCTCCAAATAACCCTTGATTTTCTTCCTTCCAACGCATACTACAGTCCACTTTATAAAACGCCCGCATGAACCAGTAGCAGTCTTCAAAGTCTGCATCGCATTCTAACCAAAAGTTTTGGTCACTTCGAGCCGGATAAAATTGGTCATCAACCGGATTCATATCCTATTATAATTTCTATTACTTTTTGCAAATAAATTTATGTGTGTAGTATATAACGCTCGCATTACATACACCGATTACTATACATATTTATTTAATTTCATTTGCAAAACGCACCGCACCACTTACTATTGTACTTCATTGTTGTGTAACTTTCTATAACTAATATCGAAAAATTATACTTAAACGCTTTCCATATTCCGCATTTAGTAATACGACATTTTTGTATTTACGACAAATCGTATTATAACTCATTTATTGCTCGCATAATATTTTTTACTTATCCTCGCATAATTTTTATTAACGCATAACTTAACTTTGTTCACAAAATGACTACTAAAGCCAAATATCATGACGCTAAGACGATTTCAGACGACGAAATTAGTTTAAAAATATTAATCGCTAAACGTAATTCCATATTTTCACGCATGCAATCAATCTATGATTTGTCAATCAGTGCATTGGACGCTGACTCGCAGAGTTCTTTGCTTGAGACCGCGGCTGACCTTGAATACTTACGCGATGAGTTCAAGGACACTTTAGAAGAATATAATATTAAGAATTTAAGGGTAAATCCAGACGCGGAAGTAGATTTCCATCCTTTAAATTCTTTTCATGATTTGTACAGCCGCGTTAAAAGTAAAGTTTCAAAATTATCCGCTCCGCATTCATCTTTGAATTTAGATAACAATAATTTACCCGCTAAGTTTAAGCCCTCGCTCCCGCCTATGGAATTATTAACTTTTAATGGAGACATACGACACTGGTCTATGTTCTACCAACAATTTAAAACTCTAGTCCATGAAAATCACCAGTTAACAGACGCTGAACGGGTGTACTATTTAGTCAGTAAGTTATCAGACAAAGCATTATCTGTCTGCGCAGGCCTTATGCCTACAGCTGAAAACTATTCAGTGATCTGGAACGCACTTATCCACAGATACAATGACGAACGTGCACTCGCTACTACTTACATAAATCAGCTGTTGGAAATAAAAAATGTTAACGCTAATACGCCCGCTGGTTATCATAACTTTATGGACAAGTTCGACGCCTCTATTAACGCTCTTAAGCAACTTAAAATTGATGACATATCTGATTTTCTCTTTTTAAATATAGCGCTTAGAAAATTAGATACCGAAACTGTAAAAGCCTTTGAAATGTCGTGCCGCAAAGTTAACATACCAAAATATTCAGATTTAATTCAATTTTTATTCGAACAAAATAGGGCTTTATGCCATACATTTCCTTCACCGCATACGTCGTCTAGTGATAATAATAAAACTATTATTAAAATTCCCACTCCTAATAAATTTGTTAGTAAAACATTTATTAACACCGATTCATCGCGTTCATGCATTCTATGCAAGTCTAATGAGCATGAACATTTGTATGTCTGTCCGCGTTTCTTAAAACTTACTACTCACGATAAATATAATTTTATAAAACAAAATAAATGTTGTACTAATTGTTTAAGTAATAAACACGCATTATCGATGTGTAAATCGCAACGCAAATGTAAACATTGCTTTCGCTCGCATCATACTTTACTTCATATTTTCAGTAATAATAATACAAATAAAATCGATTCATCGCTTATTAAAAATACGCAAAATTCATTAAACCGCTCTCATTCTGTTAACGACGCTCCGCATAATACTAATAAGTTCGAAGATTCTACGGTACGAAATACTTCGACTCGCCCGGTTTTCCTTAGCAACCCTTCACGCGATACCAATAAGGTCGATTTTTCTTCGACAGACAAGCAAGAGGGACAAAACGCGTCTTCGTCTTGTAATGTGTCGCGCGAATTATTAAATAAGCCTCATTGTTTTACAACATTATTAGGAACCGCGAAAATTAAAATAGTAAATAAATATGGCCACGAACATTTTCTTCGCTGTTTAGTGGACCCAGGGTCACAAAGTGATTATATAACAAAGGATTGTTGCAAACGCTTATCTTTACCGATTTCTAACAAAACTCCCTTCAATGAGGTACACGGAATCGGTGGAATATCGCAAAAGATTTTAGGTGTCACTTCCTTACAATTTACTTCCCGCTTTGATGATAACAAGATGTATCAAATTAAACCGCTAGTAGTACCCACATTAACGGGACAATTACCCGAATCATTCATAGATATTTCTAAAATAAATTTCATAAATAAAATACGCTTAGCCGACGATTCATTTCACCAACCTGGTGATATTGACGTCTTATTAGGAGTGAACACTTATTTGCAAATTTTATTATCTGATAAAATAATTAGTTCGCAATCTCCCAGTGCCATTGAAACCTCACTCGGTTATATTATTTTAGGAGAAGCGGAGACTGACAACCACTCTGGCCACATCGGTGGTCCAGAGATACATTTGTATAGACAACCTCGCATTCTCCGCACCCTATGTTGACATCGCTGTCGACATAGCCACTCAGCTGATTCAAATGTTCCATCCTGGTAGATTTGAGTTAGTTCAGTGGACAAGTAATAGTTCAGAACTATTACAACATATTCCCGCAACGCATCGTCAACTGGAAACCGTTTCCTTTGATCACGATAATATTTTTAAAAATATTAGGGCTTCGTTGGCATCAAGCTAGCGATAGTTTTTGTTTTCTCGTATCCCCGCCTCCGCTCGCATGCACTATACGTGCAATCTTATCCGCAACCGCTCGCTTGTACGATGTTTTAGGATTAGTTGGTCCAGTTATTCTTTTCGCTAAACTTTTAATTAAAGCCTTATGGATTCTCAAACTTGATTGGGACCAGGCTCCGCCCGCAGATGTTGTCAAAACGTGGCAACACTATATTTCAGAGCTACCTCTGATATCGCGCTTACAGTTCTCACGTCATATGAGAATTGATAAAAACTCGCAAGTTTCGCTACTCGCGTTCGCTGATGCCAGTGAAAAGGCATACGGCTGCGTGATTTACTCGCACGTAGTTAATGGTGACGATCCACCGGTAGTTACGTTGCTCTGTTCCAAGTCCAGGGTGTCTCCCTTAAAAACGGTTACGCTGCCTAGACTCGAGTTATGCGCCTTAGACATCCGATTGATAAAATTTACGCGTTCTCGGATTCTGAAGTCGCACTCTGTTGGGCGTGCTCTTCATCGCACCGATTTAACACCTTCGTTGCTAACTGTATTTCGCAGATACAGTCTTCTTTATCATCTGATCAATTTTATCATATCGCAGGATCAGAAAACCCCGCTGACCATATTTCCCGCGGACTATTACCGTCGCAAATAATAAATTGTGATCTATGGCTCAATGGTCCCGCGTGGATTACACTACCTAGTAGTGAGTGGCCAATAAAACAGTTATCTTCTCATTCTACAAATTTACCAGAACAAAAAACTGTTTCTCATACCGTTAGCAATATTCAACATCCTCTTATCACGCTTAGTTTGAAATTTTCAAAATGGAGTAAGTATATCCGTTCGGTAGCTTACGTATTAAAATTTATAAATAAATTACCACGCAATAAAACGATAACCGCTTCTGACTTGGAACACGCTGAAACTATCATAATGAAAGTCGTACAAAATATCGCTTTTTCTGAAGACATCAAAATTATACAGAAGGGCTTACCTTGCTCTTCCGCATTACGTAAATTATACCCTTTTGTCGCGGACGATCTACTCCGTGTGGGTGGACGTCTAAAATATTCGTCACTGTCAGTATCCCACAAGCATCCAATATTATTACCGAAGAATGGGCATATTATAGACCTTTATTTGATCATTATCATTTTAAAAACTATCACGCTTGCCCGCAGTTCTTACTCGCTGCTCTACACGAAAAATATTGGATACTTTCCGCATGTCGCTTATTCAGATCTCGCGTTCACAAGTACAACGTTTGCTTTCGGCACAAACGCATAGCGACAACGCAACTAATTTTATTGCCTCGCGTTCGTACTTAAACGAACTAAGTATATACATTTTTACAATCTGACGATTATTTTACATTATTTAATCAGGTCCTTACTGATAACCGCATTACTTGGAAACTCAATCCGCCAAATGCGCGGAATTTGGGAGTCCAATATAAAAATAGTTAAAACGCACTTATTTCGCGTAATAGGCAAGCAAATTCTTACATACGAGGAGCTGCTTACTGTCCTTATTCAGATCGAGTGTATCTTAAACTCACGCCCGCTCTATGTGTTAAGTAGCGATCCATCGGAGCCTTACTGCACTTACACCCGCACATTTCCTTGCATTAAAACCGCTTCAACATTTACCCGCCGCGGATCTAAGTAAAGAACGCACTCATCTATTATCACGCTTTTCTTTACTTGATTCTCTAATTCAGTCGTTTTGGAAACGTTTAGATCTGAATATTTACACACCCTTCAAACAAGGGAAAAATGGAACAAACATTCCACGCCTATTTCAGTGGGAACAATCGTTCTCATTGACATGGATAACATTCCACCGCTACAGTGGCCGCTAGGTGTTGTCACTGAACTGTTTCCCGGTAGAGACGGTGTGGTGCGCGTTGCACAAGTGAAAACTAAGAGTTCCACTCTGCAACGCCCAGTCATTAGACTGTGCCCTCTACCCACACAATAACTCGCACCTTAACCTTATATATATTTTAAATATTATATATTTTATTATAGATAGTTTAAGTTTATAATATCACGCTATTTTTAGTAAAATATTTATGTCGCACCGCTTTTCCGCAATCGCATCATTCTTATTTCATGATATTGACTCCGCTATATATATTTATGTTTATATACATCTTTATTTGCCGGTTGAGGAGACCTCAAGGCCGGGGGGATGTTCGCGCCAATAATGGCATTACTCTGTGGATGCATTTGCCTGCTCCCGCTGTTCCCGCCAAAATTATTATATCTTCTATGAAAGCGCGGCAATCCATTCCTTCGCTATTTAATTTCCTAATTTCCTATCCTCCCTCTCTTTCTGGCAAGCGCACTCTTATATAGCGGATTCACTCGCACACCGCCGAGGTTTAGACAGTCGCAAAGAAGTCTCCCGCCAAGCTCGAATGCAACTCGCGCTCATTATCAAATGTAATGAACTAATCCGCATATTATCTAAAAACCGCATCACCGCGCCCGCTAAATAACTCATAAAGCAAGTGATATTACTGTGAAGTGTAATAGTAAACCTAAACCATACAAATACGGCATAATAACCAATAAGATAAGAAGTCAAGAAGAAAGAAGATTGGAGACATTGGAGCAGCCGCCTAGCCGTCGTTGCTAATACGAGTACCAGTCGAGTCCTGCAACCAGGTTAGTGTGCTTGCCAACCCTCCAAATAACCCTTGATTTTCTTCCTTCCAACGCATACTACAGTCCACTTTATAAAACGCCCGCATGAACCAGTAGCAGTCTTCAAAGTCTGCATCGCATTCTAACCAAGATATTTTAAATGTTTGTTTTTTGTCGATATTGGTAATAAAATAACCATTTTAATTATTTGTGGTTTTATTTATAAAATTTCTTTCTCCTAAACGCTTTGTAGGCCAGCATATGATATGTGAAAGAATAGGCCCATAGGCGAACCGAGGGCAAGAATTTTTATGCTTACCAGGACGTACCCACTTTTATCTATACAATATTTTATTTATTTTATTATTCTTTAACAGAGAGCCTAGAGTCTTGACCCTCTTGGGCCAAAAAATGTGAACTAAAGTACCTCAAGGATTGTTCTGCGTTTACGCAGGCTATTATCTGCGATTAAAAAGTCATGTTGATAGAATTCGCCCTTCAAATGCTATGAAATAAAACAATAAAGTTATATAATTAATTTATGTTTAATCATTATGTAATAAAAATAATACTTTATACATTTCGACGTCTAGCGGAAGCTTCTGTGATCTGCTAATAGCTTCCACATTTGTACTTAGATAATACATGAACTAATAAAACAATATTTATATTTTATTTACATAATTTTAAAACAGACATATTTTTACAGACTATTGTTCTTTACTGTCAAGGTCATCATATAGGGTTGTACATAAAATGAACGAACAACACGTACAAAAAATGAACGAACAATTTATCATTTACATTCAATCTCTTGCATTATTATTTTTTTTCTACTGTCTATCAAAGATAATAATATAATTTCAAATACAATACACAGAAACAATTTTGTTTTGTCAGTTATGCAGTCAACTATGACAAACAAATTGTATCTTATCACCAATGCTTCTCACACAAAATTTTAAATATTATTTTTTAAGTCATCAATAACTAAATTCAAAGGATCTTCTTTTAATTTAGTTTTATAAATTGCACTAACATTAAAATTTATATCGTATCACTTATACGCATTCGATGTAAATAGGAAGGTAAATTATAAATAATCTAAAACTCATGGAAGTATAACGTCATAGAACAGACATCTCGAACAAAATGTGTGTCCCGCCCGGGAGGTTCCATTTTCAAAATTGAATCCCCGTTCTCCTTTCAAAACGGAACGAATCCATTTAAGATTGAAGCCACGTGGCGCCAATGCATTGGGACATACATGGTGTTCGCGGTGTCGGTTCTATACGCTAGTAATAATACTTCAATGCTAAAACTCGCTATCTTGTGCACGTAATTTTATTTTAAATTATTTAACTAATAATCTAATAGCCAGGCAGGCGATATTCGATACACTAAACATCCTCTAAAATATATACCTTATACGTAATTCTTAGAATTTATAAGGCTAGAATTTATCAGAGCATCAATATGAGTGTGGATAGAAATTATGTTTGAATGAACGAATTGTCCTCGAGAACTATTAGAATTATACTGAGCTAATGAACCAGTTTATTAATATTAACTTACAGCTTAGGTTAGCAACTTTAAGTCATAATAAAAGGAAAGTTGAATCGCTAATTTTAAACCGTAACTTAACTAAAGCATGGATTATTATAGGATACACTGACGATTTATCTCATAAGGATATGCTGAGAAAGAAATTTTTAGAGTCAGTGGCTATGTATAACAATTGCTTACTTCGACGCTAATATCCACTCATATTCACACTCTAATATCATTGCAGACACTCGTACGTTATATTGTAATACACTAAATCAGTAAAACAACATCACAGTCATCAAGAAGTACAAAAATAGCCACCCACATAACTATACACATGCATATAAATCGAACTCATTTAACACATACTGTTACGAAGATTACAAAAGCGTTTCATCATAAACGCATCCATACAGAAAAAAAAACAATAAACTGAGGTTACAATTACAATTTCATTCATGTTGGATGGAGAGATGAATGAATGAATGAATGAACTATTTAGAAATACATTCACGAATATGTATCCTTGCACATCACTAGAACATTTTATCATAGACAATACAACTCAGATCTTCACGCGTCCACATCTAAGCATTCTATTTTTTTTTCATAAATATTATTATGTAAGTCAATTGTTTATTATTTCTTAATTTTACTATCTTACTGTTACTACGTTACTGTAACGGGCCCAGAACGTCAAATGTGGCGCGGTAATTCAGAAGACTTGCAGAATAATTTTTTCCTGCCACTTGATATCTTTTTTTTACAGCAGCGATCTTTGAAAACTTCGATAGCGTGATTCAGGTCGGCGTGACGTCACCATGTGACGTGTGTGCACCGTCGCCACAAGGTCAAATTAAAGTTATATAAAAAGATAATAATTATGCTACATAAAAATTACATGAAGTAAATGTTATAAAAATGTTATTAGAGCAAATGAATGAAATATAACATTATATGAAATAAACATTAGATCACATGAAATTAGATTATTTGTATTTATAGCTTGAAAATTATATCATGTGAACGTTATTTCAAGTCAAATTATACTATATAATATTATACTAACTATTACACACCCCACATAATCACAGTCATTAAAGAGAAAAGGTACAAAGAAAAATGTTATTTGAAAATCAAACAATGATCATCGTTCTTGGAAAGAGTAGGACTTTTAACATTATAGTCTAAGGTACAATATCCTTTGTACCTTGTAAAATCAACGGTACATTTCAGCAATAGCTGCAGATAGCCATGAAATATCACACAAAGAGGCATGCTGATTACACTTTAACAAATTTCAAGACTCTTATCAACCTCGCACTGACTTAGTGATTCTGATAATACTTTGAACAAGTTATCTACAGCGTGTCACTATTTGTACTGAATGTCATAGACAAACAGGATTTTTGTAGAGTTAACAAATTATACAGGTTAAAACTTTGTCTCATAAGATAATAAATAAGATAGATCTTATTCTTGAATGTGGCTCAATTAATTATGTAGATTGTAAAGATTTTGAATATCTATAAATCAGCAGTGAAATTGAGTACAGATTTTTTTTAAATACTTAATCCCTAGAGGGCAATTAATTTAAAATTTATTAAAAATTATTGCATTTACATCCCGTTTTGCGTTCAATATATAGGTACTTTTAGAGACTAAATTATGAAAATGTTATGTTATCTATCAGAGAGACAGTAAATTTATCTTTTGTTATTTTTTTTACTAAGAAAGTAAGTATGTATTTCTCTTAAGTATTATGTAAAATAAAATGATCTTAAATGAAACTAACTATTCTAAGGATACTAACAAAAGATTTGCATAAATAACGTTACACTATTGGAACCAAATGCAAATATCGCAGCCATTTTTAAATTTTAAATTCGGCAAAGAAGGAAAGATTGTGAAAATAATTTTTATTTTATTCAAACTAAACGCATAAATTGCAGATATTTTTATATACATGCGTTATTTTTAAAAATACAACCGCATTAATATTATTTGTCAATGGTTGTATAGTTCGTGTATTGCGATAAAAATTTAAGATTGTTAAAAAATATAATAACCCGGGGTTCAGAGATCTCAAAGGCAGATTATTAACATTAAAAACATCAATCTGACAATTCAATGTACAATACTTTTTGAATTATTTTATCTTATTGTGGCAAAAAATAAAACAGTACCTATTGTTTTAGTCTGCTTTTATTTCCCTACATAAAAATTTGTTAAGAGTCAATATTTTTAAAATTTACAAGAGGTCCAAAGAAATTTTTTGGAATCACTGCTTTGTACCAACATAAAGAAAGGAGAATGCCCATAGCCAGTACTCTTAAAAAAATAATTGTGTCACAATGATTTTTGGACAAAAAATTTAATTAAAATATTTCAAGTATTATTTCCTAAAAAATCCTTATTGGGAATAATTTTCTGAAATTAATAAGTAACTTTACTTCGGCTTTACAAAAGAAAACTATTGAATGAATTTGAAACTTAAAAGATCGATATTACATACGCAATCGATTTTAATACGCCTGCATAGAGTCCATATTACTGTGAGTTTACTATAATCTAAATACAAATTAATTTTCTCTTATTTCCTACTATTAACATTGACTAAAGTTAGTACGTGTAATTTATTAAGATAACATAATCAAATAAAGGTATTTTTATCAAGACACAAAAATGTTAAAGTCAGTATATTTTTCCATACTAAATGGGCATTCTCCTTTGTTAACTAACACTTAATTTCTTTACCAGATTGGATGTAGCTTAGTGTAGATTTTAACTTATCACGTAGCTTGAAACATTTTTAAATGTAGCTGACGTTTTATAATTTATTCCGCTATTTGTGGATTTATATAAAATCCAAAATCGTATAAGCAACACTATCGAATGGTGTAATAATACAGGTGTGCTTTTTTTCAAAATCAACGGGTTCGATTCCTGGCCAGGAATATAAATTTTTCAAAAATCTAATGACGCACTTTTAGTTTTCATCAAAATCGGCCCCGAGACTCCTTTGACCATTTTTGGCTATTCCTCATAGTTTCAAAATTTTGCCATCCACGCACACTTGAAAAATTCACCCTGTATTCCTGTTACAAGTATAATACTTGTTACAAGTCAAATAAGCAAGTATACTATCGTATTAGTCGCATTTCTGTAGCACAATAAACAAAGAGTTGTATAAAATCAGAGGTGACAATTTAAAAATGTAATTCTGATCATTTTAAAAACGTTACTTGTTACATTTTTCAACTGCAACAAGTAAGACAAAGTTAAAAATTTCTTTGATTCTGTACAACTTATTGTTTAGGCTCAACAAACACATTTTTAACGTACCAAACACTAAATACTCCGGGGTCACCAAAAACCATTATACATACATTCAAATCAACACTTACGATAACAATCCAAGTTTGATCCGTCTAATTCTCCTGCCACTTGAGATTAATTCAATTGTTCATTTATACATTAAATATACAAGTCATTTATACAGTTCAATTATACATTACACTTATTGTCACGCGATTGTATAGCCGGGTATGGCCCTAGTCTCCAGGCCCAATGATTAAAGCGCTCACAGCGAAGAACAGGAACACTATACCACCAATTATAGTAACTGTGAACAAAAGAGTAAAATAAGAATCGCATCCTTAATAAGTAATTTAATTGGAAAATCAGATTATACAACATTGTTAATTTTATATAATAATCTTAATATAATTGACACTATTGCATACCATACGTGGTAGAATGTATTGGTCTTCTATACTTGTAACACCTCTGTAAAACTACATTCTGGCAATAAAATGATCTGATTTGATTTGGTTGAGGGCCGAATTCTATAATCCATCTCTGAATACTGATAAAAAATGTATCAAAGATACATTAATTAGAGGATAGATTACAGAAACAGACTGTTGATGTTGATTATATTAGACAAATATTAAACTTTTAAATTTCTTCTTACTTAGTTAATTAAAACGTTGCAAAACAATTATATTAATTTTATACTGCAATAAAAATACGATTACATTGCATAATTACCCAACTGACTGTATAACGATAACCTTCTCAAAGGTTACGCTATTTCTAATTAATTTTCTACAAATGAATAATTAATGATTTATGCAAATAACTAAATTGAAATTCAAACATTTCTCAAATATACTTTTTAGATAGCATCTACTAAATCACGTCGATTTTGGTCATTGATCTTTTCATTAGTTTGTCAACTTCCAAACGCTGAAGAAATTTTGTCATCTTAATATAAACCTTTAAAAATTTAAAACTTTAAATTGAATTTGATAAGATGATGAAAAGAAAGATGGGCGCTGCATTAAAACCAACTTGGGCACTTTGTTATTTAGCATCCTCATACTTTCTCAGCTGACATTATGAGACATTTTGGTTTATCAAAAAATATTTATATATTTTTTGTGTTACTCATGAGTTGTGTTTTGTGTTTTTGTGTTACTCACCAGTTCTCACAGATATCTTCTGCGCCACCATCCTCCCACCAATGACCGCTAGTCCCGTACACAGCGCATGTCCTAGCGACCCTCCCACAACTACCCCCACCGCGTTCTCCCTAGTCGCCAACACCACTGTCGCTAGCTGCGACCGGTCGCCCCACTCCGCGAGGAACGTCAACGACGCCGCTTGGAGAAGAACCTTGATCACCGCGTTACGTTTCTTCCTTTTATTCTCCGCTTGACCTTGTTCAAGCATGTCTATCGTTTCTTCTTTCTCTTCCTGCGAAATTTGTTTGTTTTTTGTAATCAGCGATTCCATTTTTTTGGGTAGGTAACATATCATAGTTACAGTACGGCCGACGTATCTTGACGCGTCTGAACTTCGCGCAGAAGGCTGCGCAGTAACATAATTCGGCAATGCTCGGTACGCGGCGTATTATGTCTCAGTCACACGTTAGCATGTTCGTGTCGCTATCTCTGTCTTACATGCGCTCAAGTTCGCAAAGCCTATGTTCAGACGCGCCAAGATACGTCGGCCGTACTGTTACGCTAATATAGTAACAGTTATATGTATAGTACTTCGTTAAGCTAACAGCTGACACTATAAATGACTATAAAATTTAATATTAGGTACGTGAGTCTATATCTACTGAATAAATGAGATTACGTGGTGTCAAAAGGATTTTCTAACCTTCATGGAGGAGAGGACTATTTTATTATCTTAAATTCTATGAGGCACTATGAATCTATGATAACATGCTTTTCAATAACATTTCACTCTCATCAAAATACATTAAGCTTAGGAAATGAGTAGATTGTGAGAACGGTGGAGAACATAATATATGCTAGAGACTAAAATATATAAGATATAGATCTAGATAGATATACATACAGATATCTATTTAAGATATAATATCTATAAAAGACAGTAGTTCACTTGGGACCGAATGGTGGTGCTGTTGTCAGTTCAACAAATCGATATTAAAAATATTGAATTAAATTATAATAATATACATACATAATATAATGATAATAATTATTATACATAATATCCACACATTATTATAATTATAAAAATAATACAGTATGTTTCGAGAGTCGAGACAGTAGTTCACTTGGGAAAAATATTAAATTAAATTATAATAATATACATACATTATATTCACACATTATTATAATTATAAAAATAATACGAGTACAGTATGTGTATACAATGATAAAATAATTATATTTAAAGGTTGTATCTAACTTGCACCAAGACAATTTACCATTTTCTTATTTGGTGTAATAATAAATAAAAATGATGTAAAACTAGAGTTATTTATATTATTTATTGCATAGATATAATACATATATTTATGTTAACGAAATATTTTTGACCGTCTACATTAGTATTGCACTGCAAAAGACAGAATGCTTTTCTAATTTTTGGACTGTCAAGACATTATTCATAAGAAATTATTATATATAGAAAAACATTTTTGAGCTGCAAAGGCAAGCCTTGATTCATGGTAGAATTAACCAGTATCCTTCTTGTTATTGTTATTCAAGGCTTTTGTAGTGTGTACCTAAGACACTCTAGAAAAAATTAGGGATTATTTATTCATTATATTAATATTATTAATTTATTTTTTAAATAATCAACAATCACGATATATTATATTATTATTTTTGTTTTTAAAAATCAATACCATCAAGGTCTGAAAAATAAAATCATGGGGAAAATAACATAAACATCATGTTTAGTGCGTCGAATAAAGCTAAATATCAAATTTTAATAAACATTACAAAATCAGATAGGGCAACACCTTATCTGAAGTGGGGTAAGTTGGTTACTCCAACAATATTACAGATAAGACATAATTACATCATAATTAATAACATAATTACGTCATATTGTGCTTCACCTTACTATATTAAAGATAAGTGTTGCCCTATCAGATTTATAAGAGTTTATAAAAATTTTGAATTGTTTTCACATTTATTTATTGAGCACGCCATCACACGTCAATGTAAAAAAATGATTGATGTTTTTGGCAACAGTGATATACCACACTGGTAAATTGAAAATGAAAGCACGAAACAGAAAAAAAAATCTTATCATAGAAAGCCTGTTTTATGTGTGATATTGTTAGGTATATTGAAGCACAAAGTGTATTAAGTACAGCTAAAGTAAATACCATACATAGTGAGAATTATAATTTAGGGACCAAATATCATACAATATATAATATTATTATACGACGAATAGATAAACTCCCTTTCTACAGGGTATTACAAAACTACCCATAAAGATTTTTGGCTTTGATAATTAATTATATTTTTACAAGGTATTTTGTAACACGTTGTATAAATCACTTTAAAACTTATTAAACAATAAAAAATATACAATACATGTATCCGAAAAGACAATGCAGTGATAACAAGATACGGCTGCCATAACAATTGATATATGTAATGATATGAAATATGAACAAGCTTGTTAAAATACGACCATTGACTTATTCACAAACAATTATTTTTAATCTGAGTTCAGAATTATATCGTAACTAAGCAAATGATAGAATATACGTTTGAATCATAATGCACTTTTAGGAAGTTAGGTTACTCACGATAATTATAATTAATATCGATATATTACCCCACTTGATAAATAATTATATTATCAGTGCAAAAAGGCGTTGCCGAGGAGAAAGTATCGGTTTATAACGTGATTACCCGATGTAAGCAATGGTCGAACTTTAAAACGCCTAAATACAATATCAATGCAAATGCTGAATTCCTTTGCTATACGAACGAACATTCTATAGGCGAAAGCTGAAGGGGTGATTCTTAAATGTGCACAACATAACTTTAAGGTAAGCTAAAAGAAAATATACTATGTGTCATTCGTACTGCCAGGCATAATGACGTAAGATCACCCTCAACGTTTCTGATTGAGACGAGGGGCCCGGCTGGGGCTCCTCTGGCGTACTGGGAGCTTCGGGCACAGGGCTCGACGGTCCAGGACTTTGGCTATGGGTTGAAGTCGCCTCCGTGGGTGACAAAGATCGCTCAACTTTTGGTGACCCCTGCATACCGTCACACAATAACAGTAGTCTAATTGTAAAACCCCAAAGAAACAGTGCTGCTACAAAAAAATCGACAAGACTTATCACAAAATTATTACGTGACAAATTGCTTCATTTGACAATGGAAGAGGAAAAAATTATATATAAAGGAATTCAACATTTGTACGTAAATTACAATTTGTTAGATAGGATGTTAGTAAAACTGAAGTAGATAGATACCTTATCATTTATCTTAGAAGTGATATGATAAAATGTCAACTTTGTTAGACAGACAGGTTCCAATTTAAATTTCCTAGCTTTTTATCCCAGTATTTCCTAATACCTAGGAACTATTTATATTGATCATATATCTATTCTGTATTTCCTTTTAATAGGTCTGTTTTCAATATCCCATTATCTCCAAAAACAAATTATGAGAAATCATAATTTTGTTTTGCTATTTTTTTATTTAAAATTTAAGTATTATATTTTATTATAAATCAGTAAGCAACAAGTTATAATCAGTATTAATACAAAATCAATTATCTTTGTCCAAACAACAGATTAAGGATTTGCCTGATGGATAAGTACGAGTATGACAATGATTAAGCACTTCATTTTTTAACCAATTAATTAAATGCCTTTGTATGTCTACAATTTTTTTCATTTTTCAAAATGTCCATTCAATTCTTAAAGATAATATAGTTTGAAAACTAATGATGTACAGTCGGCAAAAGAATTAGGTATGCAGGGCATAAAACAAAAACTTTCGGTATTGTTTAATATTATAGAATTTGTGTGTTATTATCAATGTTAAATCATACCTTGTGTATAAAGGCATTTTACATTGATTATAACGAAATCATTCTGTAATATAAAAATTACCGAAAGTTTTTGTTTCATGTCCAGCATTCCTACTTTTTTTGCCGATTGTACACCCTCAGATTAAACGATAATCTACCCACATTAGACTTAAACTCTTTCAAACGCAACACTAATTTAAAAATGTAAAATCTACAAACCTGATCCTCTCTCCGTTTGAGTTCACTCTGAACCTCTTCCAGTTCCTCCTGCCCTTCATTAGGATCCATTTTCCATCCATCCCGTAACATCTTGAGCCCGAATATTGCGAATAGCGCTGCGCTGATATAATGCGTGTATACCCTGGGTATCACTGTAGCGACCCATCCGAATGCGGCAGAGAGAATAGTCATGAACACCAAAGCGGATATAGCGCCAGCGAAGACAATCACTCGAGGATGCTTCATGGCCATGATGGCGGCGATGAAGAACGTCTTATCACCTAGTTCGGAGACGATCACCACTGAGATGGAAGCTACGAAGCCTTGCCAGAAGCTGCCTTGCACCGCAGCTCGCTGAAAAGAAAGACGTTCTGGTGTTAAACATCATCTTGTTAAAATGTTACGGTCTTATTCATAAATACCTTAAAACCTATTTTTAACCGACTAAAAAAAAGAGGAGGTTCTCAAACCGACTGTTTTTTATGTTTGTTACCTTAGAACTATCCACTGGGTGAACCGATGTTGATGATTTAATCGAAAGCTGTTGGTTGGGACCACATGACCACCACTTAGATTTGAGCGAGATCTAACGAGTAGTTTTTGAGTTATGTCTAATTTTGAAGTCGGTTATTTTTGTCAAGAATTATATATATTGCACTGTTATAAAATGTTATAGTATCTTTATCGTTTTTCATAAGAGAGAAAGTTTTTGCTTGTTTTTAAGAATAGGGTAAGTCTATCGCTTAAACTGCTTATAGACTGATGGCTTGTGTGAAACAGTCTAACGTAAAGGCTTGATTCCACCAGTGTGCTGAACTGTGCGGCACTGTAATGCACAGTGTACGACACAAATGTTCACGCTGGTCGAGTCACTCGGGCATACAGTAACAAATCGTGCGCGAACATTTAAAATTGTTCACGCACATCTGTATACTTTTGTGCGCGCACACATGTACGCAGTGGACTCGCGTCGACGCGTACACGCTTGTTGTTCACGAACTCAGTCTTGCTTTTATTCTTCGTTTCTTTTTAAGCAAACTAAATAATAAAACACAAGCTGCGGCACAAAGCACTACGTTTTCCTGCCCGTCCATATTTAACATCTGAAGACAGAAAACTCTTCTCAGTGAACATGTTTGTGCACAAGTGTGCCACACTGTGCGTTTACAAAAGTTACGCACAGCCTTGCCGGTGGAGACAGCAGCTAAACGCGATACTAGCTTAAAGTGCAATGCTGGAGTTTTGCACAAAATGTTTGTAAACAAATGTGCTGCACACTATTTTGGTGGAATCGTACCCTAACGGCTTCTGTCTATTGGACATTATAGACTAAGTTAGGCAACTGTAGCGTTGCCGCAGTCAGTGTTTGGATAGCTAGGTGGTCGCTTAGTAGCGAAATTATGATAAAAAGACTGTTATATTAAGACACAATTAATGGCCGGTCCAAATTATCTATCAGTATATTATCAGTAGATATTGCCGTTTGTATATTATCTTTTGTAAAATTATCTGTTACAACAACTTAAGATGGATAGATCTATCTTTCGGAGAACCTCATCCTATCATAGATAATTATGTTGGTCGAAAAAGGGCAATAACCGAAATAACTGGGCAGTATCCTACTAGGCTACATAAAAGCAATATTAATAATACAAAGGCTGTATATAATTGTATTCTCTATTGTTAATAAAATTGTTTATCCGTTAACCTCAATTTCGGGTACCGTTGCATTCATTGTTAAGTAGGTACACAAAGGATCATTAACATTGACGTGACATCATATACCGATCTGGTCTAGTTATACCCTTTTGTTATACCCTAGTTACAGTTGTTATACCCTAGTTGTTATCCCCTTTTGACAATTGATTAAACAAAGTATTAAAATTACCACGTTAAAGTGAAATACGGTTTGTTGAATACAAATTTTCCATTAAATTAGCATTTCACCAACTAATTAACCGTGAAGGATATCTAGATAAACCCTTGAATTCAGGAAGGTGACCTATGTGTTGTTGCTAAAAATATATTACTAATAGATTGATTAGGGCTCGCGTCGGTCGTACATAATACCATATTGTGAATGTACATAATATTCATATTAAAAAAAAAAAACAAAAAATCCAAATGTTACATTTTCGTGCATTTTTCCAAAAGGTTTAAAAAAAATCGGGCGTCACACAAAGACACACACGCAAATGTTTCCTACACTAACTTTAATGGGATTGGAATTACAGAACCCTAGGTCTAAATAGATAGTATATTTTGGGATGATGACAAATTACTTTTTAAAGTAGTCACTGTAGACAAGAGGAAAAAATACTATTACGACACAGATTAATAAAAAGTGGCCTGTCGTTTAAAATAGTACTTAAGCATTTATTCAAATAGTAAAAAACATAGTATCTCCACAAAAAACATTAATAGTAAATAGAAGTATCCTGTTGGCTCAGAGTTAGAACCTAGAAATAATAAAAAAGTGCAAGTGGCAAGCATTGTTCTTGTATACATAATTAAATGCAAAATACGTTAATTCATTAAACAAACCACCTTTTGAAAATAATTGTAAAGGGAGACAAATAAAAAAAAGTAAAACATGTTGAAAATTAGCATAAAGAAAAATTTTACCTATGACAAAAACAAGATATTAAAAATTAGGGTTCATTGCGATGAAAAATCGGTCAGCTATAAATTTTCAATACTTCTTATTAATACTCAAAATCCTTTAAAATACATAAACAATTAACATTATTCATTATCGAGAATTGCCAAATGCCTCAATGAATCCTCATTGAATTTAATTTTAATAATCAAAGCCAGGTGAATTTTATTATAAAAATTAATATTATTGAAAACTAGTAGAAAAATACAAACGCATTTAATCACGCCGTCTCGCAAAAATCATGCGGTCTCAATCAAACCAAAAAAGTTCTGGCAAACATAGTGCTTCTATTTTTAAATTACAAAAAAGAAAAATATTTATTTTGCTACTTGAATCTTAAAACAATTTGCACTTCATTTATCAGTAAAATCCAGCCAAGACCGTAAAATCCGCTATCATAACGCCTCAATGTCAACAATACTTATATAGGCATATCATGTGTGCGCTAAAACTTTGCACGCTGAGATAGTTCCAAACGACTGGTTATGTTTGTCATCAGTTCACAGTTGTCGGAGTATGATTGCGACCCAGTTTACCGAGTATGCGAAATTTGATTGAAATTTAAATACATTTAATGTTACATATAAAAAAATTCCACCCACTTCCTCTTCCTAATAAATGTCTACTGAGAGTTTGAAAGAGATCGCTAGCTGAGCTATAAGACCGCGTTTACAATTACCACTTTTACACATACATTTACATAAATTGTGTAATACTTTTTGCGATGTACAATAAAGAACACCTAAATAAAAAAATAAAATTTTAATAGCCCAGGTGCTTAACTTTTGATCAAAGTGGTCACCCCTCCTACTATATAATCATTTGTTATCAAGTGACAAATGTTATCAAATAACAAATGATTAGTATAAAACTTACAGTACCCTGATGACCGAGCTTTGCTCGGTTTAGTGTTGCTTAACAACGCCATTTACTGAAGTAGCTTTAGTTTTGCTACTTGCCAATAGATGTCATTAAGAGTATATTGTAGAAGTTTATCATTGCCTGAAAACACCGATAAAACGAAATTTTCTAAAAATGAATCCTAGCTAGATTGATTTATCGCCCCCGAAACCCCCTATAGGATACTAAATTTCATGAAAATCGTTGGAGCCGATTCCGAGATTCCGATAGCTCGTTTAAAGGTATTAGATTAACAGCACAGTATTTGATAAAATACATGGTGGTAATCTTGCAGGGTGCGAACGCAAAGTCAGTTAAGTTTTTGTGGCAAAAAAAGGAAGATTTCTATTTGTACTCATGACTGTACATAATTCACCTGGTAACTATAATATAGACATAATAATATACATAAGTAATATTCAGTCACACTAGCCCAATGAATTCTCTTTCTTATATGTAAACCTTTTCAAATAAACATGAACCTCATATCAAATCGCGAAGATAAACGCATGAAACGTTATTTATTTTCACAAGTACTATCAAGTTTTCACAAGCAAACATCATTACAAGATTGTATAATTTGTTATAATGTTGTAATAAAAATAAATATTTAAACACAGTAGTTAAATAAAGAGGAAGTGAACATGCTATGTTAATCTTTAATGAAAATCTAATTAATTCTGTTGTATAGTTAGTTATAAGATCGTGTATTGCAGGTTTTGATAACGTCCATGCAATTAACAGATACATTAATATTTACAGATACATTAAGAACTAAAATCGAAAATCAAATATCAAAATTGTTTTGAAAAACAGATACACAACGGATATTAAGTCAGCTAAAAAACTAAACATTTATCATTGAATTTTGTTTTTGTATGTAATATTTTTGAGTAAAATAAATATAAAATATAATAAGTTTCTCATTAAAGAAAACGGTATAACTGAACGTAATATGTGCGAGATAATGTGCCTCAGCAAATTGTCCTGTAAAACCAAACTGATGTAGTCAAGACGTAATTTATCTTCCATGAGTATACGTATCATGAAGAAACGCAGGTAATGTAAAGTGCCTGTCAATAACCTATCCACACGTACTCGCCTATCTTTCAAATTATCAAAAATTTTCCGCTATCGTGAAACAATGCAGTACTTACGATATATTTTTTTAAAGATTATAGTTTCTATACATTAAATGTAATATTAAAGTGACAAACATTTTATTTAAAGTGTAGATTTTTTTGAACCTCCCAAGTAGCATAAATTATTTCTTGAGTATTATGTTTTGTTACAAGGAGACGGCAAGGGTGTGGGGTCCTAAAATCAAACGGAGGTTCCGCGTGTAGTTAGCATTCAATGAGTGTATAAAATACTCAAACCCTAGAGCGCACTACTTAGCCATTGCCGAGAAAAAAATTCCTGAAGTTAGAATTTTTTTTGTATTAAAATTTAATAAATCGTTAAAACCATTTCTTTTGAACTTTTATAAACACAGCACATTAAATAATTCAGCTAAAAAAGAAATTTTCATCGAAAACAAACAACATATATTTTTCCAGCTTCACGTGGAAGCCATAGCAAGTTGATTGGTATTAGTGAAAATGTTATTTTTGGCGAAATGCGTCAATGGCAGTGAAGTCTGGAAAATCGCACGATATCTAACGACCTTCTGTCTATTTGGTCTATTTATATACCTGGCCGTGAAAGCTTCGACCTGAAAAAGATTTATTTCTTCTATAAAACACTTAAACCCGGATCTCTGATTATAGTGGAAAGTAATTGTGTTAACAAATTCTACTATCATAATTCTGAATAACCGTGAACGTATAACTATGGTGGTTCAACAAGTGGTGGAACAAAGTAAAAAAAACTAAAGTCTGCGCAGGATCTAGTTTTACTTGGAATTTAAAGAACAATGCCCAAAAATTATTTTTTATTTTTGTTAGCGTCTTAAAACGTCAGTTATACCGAAGTAATTCAATTATTTTTTTACGTATTTTAAAATTAATACCTGTACCCGTATTACCAATTTTATTAATAAGTGATGAATTGACTATAATAACAATGATGTCAACAATGTCCATTTTCATTCGGGCACTCACTTCGATACATAGCTTGTATCAAGCAAGATATAGGGAGACTTCTGGCCAATATTACAGACAGAATTTCGTTATAAATGTTGGTATGACAAATGTAATGATGTCAAATTTCCATTTCCGGTTGTCAATCAAAAAAAAGTCAAAATAAAATACTAGTAAAAATTACAGATAGCCGTAAGTTTCCCCTACTCTATGACTCAATGGTTATAAGAATTCAATCTCAAAATACTTTAGTTCTGGGTTGTGTCTGCTGAAAATTCTTATGTATATCTAAGCTCAGAAATTAAAGCGGCGATTTTTAGATTTTTTTTTATTTTAAGACGCTAAAGTTGAAAATGAAATAAAACGATGTATGGCAGTTGGGCATTGTTCTTTAATATAAAGAATAAACGCACATAATAATATAAGTGATACACATACTAGACTACATCAATTTGAATTCTAGACAAGCACTAACTAATGAAAAATATAAAAATACGTTTCAAAAACGACAATGAATAAAAATTAAATTCACAAAGTAAACAAAAGTCAAATCAATCAAAGTTATGGTGGGCATACACGCAATGAGAAATTATTACGATCAGACTGTACCGTTCGAACGGTACCAATAATCGCTACATGTATGTTCTAAAACTGTACAGTTTCGTCCGATTTTTTAAGACTGTGCAGTCGAACGGAACAGTACGAAAAATTCAATTGATAAACAGAATCGAAGAACTGTGCCGACTGATCGTAACGTGTATGCGCTCGTTTAGTTTTCGTGTTCAGTTTTGTCGAAGCCATCGCTGACACGTGTGCGTCGGCACCGTTTATTGTACCGTCTGATCGTAACGATTTCTCGTAGCGTGTATATCTTGTATGCCATGTACGATAAACTGTACCGCTCGAACTGTACAGTTTAATCGTAACGATTTCTCGTTGCGTGTATATCTTGTATGCCATGTACGATAAACTGTACCGCTCGAACTGTACAGTTTAATCGTAACGATTTCTCGTTGCGTGTATATCTTGTATGCCATGTACGATAAACTGTACCGCTCGAACTGTACAGTTTAATCGTTTAATCGTTGTATTACCTGTACTTTGATATTGGGAATATCCATTGCTATGCTGATGACAGTAAGGGTGATGATCTTTATACAGGCCAGGCAAATCTATCTCGGGTGCAGATTGAGGAGAAGAGGATAAAACTTGTGTCTGAGGTCGAGACATCTCTGGGTGGGGTCTCGGAATGGGGAAGACTATATTTAGTCCATTTCAACCCCGAGGAGACAAAGAAAAAACTATTACGTATTCTGTGGTGTTCAGTTTTTCATAGCAGCTAATTAAGGTAAAGTATTTGCATGAATTAAATAATATTGAACATATACTGTATACTAAAAGAAGCTTTGGTATTACTTGGTGAGTCAAAATTTTCAAAATTAAGTAACTACGCATTTGCAAGTAACAACATCAATATATTAAGGTTATTCCTTCTGTAGATACAGACAATAAAGTTTACACAGCTGAAAATAACCACAAAACGAAGTTGAAGGCTAGATCCAAAATAATAATATTTACGTTGTTACAAGTTGAATTATGCAAGGCCCTAGAGCGTATTTAGTTCAGTAATTTGTTATGAATAATTTTTTGATGCTGAAATAAATTGTAATACATTTTAACTCTATCAAAAGCGCGCCTAGCGAAACGAATGCGCAAACGCAAATAATACAACGTAACATAACTGTACTCAACACTCAAAGCAAATTGACATGTAAATGTCTATATGGCAAGAGTGAGGAGATCCGTAGATGAATAAGGATAACCGACAGCTCAAAGAATTAGCCGGCTGAAGTGGCAATGGGCTGGTCACATAGTGCGAAGGACTGATAACCGTTGGGGAAAAAAAGATCCTCGAATGGCGTCCATGGCTCGGAAAAAAGAGCATAGGACGCCTCTCAATCAGGTGGACTGACGACTTGAAGAAGACAGCGGGCATCCGCTGGATTCAGGTTGTCAGAGTGGCGCAAGTTAGGGGAGGCCTATGTCCAGCAGTGGACCTCCAAGGGCTGATGAATGGATGGATGAATAGGCTTTTAATAAGTTAGTGTTCTTATCACTACCTCATCGCCACTTACCATCAGGTGGAATTGTAGAAAAACATTAAATAATGTTAGTAGGAATTATAAATTCATTATTGCTGTGGTAATCTATCATGAAGACTACATTAAGTTTTAAATTTACGTATAACATAATTGTAATCATAATGTAATCGTCTTGTTGGTTATTCTACAAAAAAAAATTTTGTTTTTTTTTGTATCCCGGGAAAACTTCATTTAAATTCCCAAAAGATAACAGACGACAGAGACAAAATTACCCTGGAAGTGATATTAAAATCTTATGTTTTTACAGTTATTTCATCTAAAGAAAACTATTTTAAATAATAAAACCCTCAAATACTACACTTCAGTAAAATAGGGAGACTAAATCGAAATTAAAGAGACTAAAGTAAGAAGTAATTTTGTGTTAAAACAAAACATTTACTGACAATTATAGTAATTGTGGTCATCTACTCGTAGTAGTGATGTGTACGAGTAAATAAATAACAGCTAAAACAGGTGTCACTCGAAAAAAAACAGTTGACAATATCTTTCATTTCATTATTTTTATGTAACAAAGTATTTTTCTACATGAACACAAGCTATGATAGCACGCGATAAAGATAATTCCACCTATTATGTCTTGTGTGATAATACTATGAATTACTAAGGAATTTGAAGAGAATGAACTGGAAAAGATTAGAAGAATTATTTTTAATTGTAATATTTACTTTAACAAAGATTTAGGAACACATTGCGTATCTCATCATAGTTATAATATTTATATACTAGTTTAGTACTTTAGTATACTGAACTATTTTGTATGGTAACATAGAAAAGTTACCTATAGGAGAAGCAAAAATGTTCGAATCCTTCAAATTCGTAATATTAGTATTATGTTCTCCTCAAGGTTTCAATTATGATTTTGATCGAATTCTGACCAATGGGAGAAAATTCGAACATATAACTTCTATTTTCCTAAAATAATCCCAAAATAGTATAGCTAAGCTTAAATTTGGTTTCTATACCCGACGGAATATTTCCTACAGGTTGATGATAGTTAGGAAAATACCTTATCGTATCACTCATGTGTGAATCTGTACTCATGTGTGTATGAATCTACGTTATCAGATATGATTGTATTCGTGACCTAAAAGGCAGTGCTTAAGTTAATGATCTAGATTTTGTAAAACGAGTACCTTTTATAGGTCAAATTACACCAATGAATTATTAAATCTATACATATAATTATCTATGAAACAAAAAAAATGATTGTACGGATGTCCTTCATATACTATGAAACCATCCAACCGATGTGACCCAAAATGGTTTCATTTGAAAGGCTATAACGCAAAGATGGTTTGAGACCACTAAAACAATGCATGAAGTCGATTTGCGACTTTTCCCTACAATTTCTTTAGCATAGCAGCACACTCCGTGTATCCACTAGTTAATATTATATTACAGTACGTTTGGCTTGCGTCAAGACTCTTAATTTTACTTTTAACAATATCCTAAAAAGTTCTTAATATTAACTGAAAGATGAAGTTCTACTTTTTACATGTAGTAGTATAGTTAGTTATATACTACCACCACATAACCTAAGTATTGGAAACTTACGCCCCAAATCAGTCACTAACGGTTACTTAAATCGCTCCATATTACAGATTTTTGTATGGTGATATTTTACTAAGGAGCGATTAAAGTAACCGTTAGTGACTTTTGAGTTGGGGCGTTAGTTTACTTATTAGATTCCTAATTTACTTAATATTATAAATGTGTAAGTTTGTGAGGACATTTGTTACTCTATCACGCAAAAACAAAACTAATACAAGGATTTTCATGAAATTTCGCTCAAAGGTAGAGCATAACCTGGAACAGGGTAAAGCAGTGCTTCCCAACGTGGGACCCACGCCCCACAGGGGGGCAATTTGATAGTCAAGGGGGGCAATGTAAAAATGGACTCGACACGACTTTAACCCTTTCGCTTTGGGTTATTTAAATGTAATGCTATACTAGGGTCGATTTGCATCCGAAACAAATGTAAACAAACCATAAAAATCGTTTTCTAGGGTTTTCACCAACTGACATGAATTTGTACACCAAATGCGTTTTATTTGGACAAACTACTCACTATGGTATTTGTGATTTCTTTAATAAGTACTTATTGATCGATAACAATTATAAACTCCGAGTAAATGTGGAAACAAACAAAATTAAATAACTCTGTCATCATTCAAACACTTTGCTGTGACAACCTTATTTCCATGAAGCAATTTGAAACCTTTCAACATAATGTTCTATTTTGCGTATGCCTATAAATAGAAATGATTACCAAAATCTTTACAGATTAATGGTGCTAACATACGTTGCAATTTGGTCGAATTATTTTCCGAAGTACGGAATGTAAGTAATCTGTGGTATGGACGACACTGATTGGCTGACGAGTGACGACCTGCCTGACGTCGCGTCGTGCATCATCCCTCGTCCGCCATTTGCGGCATTTGCCGAGCCTTCTGTTTTGTTTTTATGATAGTGTACTGTGTAATTGTTTTGTTATCGACTTGTTGTTAAATCAAATAATATCACAGAGTACTTAATCACTACGTTATAATATCTGTTCTTGACTGTCGTTGCAATGTGCAGTCAACCCGGGCCAAGCGGCATTGACGCTTTAAGAACAATCTGAACATTTTCTTCGCCACAGACGAAACGGCAGAAAAGGACTACACTCGCCGAAGAGATGTGGCCAAAAGACCAATATTTATACAAAAAAGATGTGGGATTAAAAACTGCTGAGACCGCTGGTGTTAACCTGACTACAGTGTACCAGGTAATAAGAGATTACAAAGAGGAACACCGAGTACGCTCACCACTTCCATCTCCAAAGAGAAGTAAACAGAGACCAACTTACAGATTTTGAATTGAGTGAGATTCGTCGCAAAGTATATGAGTTCTTTTTTAGAAATGAAGTACCTACCATTCAAAAGGTATTACAATCAGTGAATCACCCCAAACAACTCGCAAACTTCAAACGACAAGTATTTCGGGACATAATAAGCAAACTTAAAATAAAATATTTGAAAAGGTCGAGAAGTTCTCATATAGAAAAACGTGAATGTTATGTGAAGGCGAAAATACTTATATCTCATCGCTAAAATGAGCGAAGAAGGCATAAAATATATTATACTGATGAAACATGGCTTAACGAAGGTACATATTCACTAATTTATATAGGTATTATTTAATAGATATTCACAATCAATCCTTTTAAAATTAAAGCTCCTCGTAATTAATTCAGACTATTAATGCCTTGACAAAGTGTGACTTCAATGTCTTTGAGAACTATTATGCAGGTTTACTTGCTATTGTGTCTTGATATATGCCTATCCGCACATGGCCAGTGTGGTGGATTATGGCCTAAATTTCTCATTCTAATAGAAGACCCATGCTCAATAGTGGGCCTTGATGGGTCGAAATTATGATGATGTCTTGATATCATAATATGACAGTAATATGTAAGAAAGATTTAATATAATGTTTTAAGCAACACTTTAATGGAGCTAAACCTGTGGGTAAAGTTTTGTGAAAAATATAATATAATTATGTGATAATCTACTTCAGATAATATAATATATTTATTCTCATTTAAAAACCATACATTCTTTATTTTTTAGGTCATACAAAAAGTAAGGTCTGGCAAGATTTGAGCATTATATCAAGCCGTGAAGCTTTCCGAGAAGGGAAGTGGTGGAGTATGCTACGGGCCTCCTCAATTGTGAAGAAGTAATTATATATGTGCAAGAAAGTGGCCTGCTACAACAATCATTTATGCCAGACTGGACTGCTCTATCCAAAAGCAGAGTAAATTAGCCATAGGAATAAAATTGTATAATGTATAATCTAATAATACATAAGTATAGATTAAAATAAAATTGTTACTAACAATCTGTGGTTGCACCAACGTGTGATAAAGTTTTGTATATTTATTCATGTCCAATGAATTTGAAGAGTTTAAAAATTTATAGTCTCATTTTACTGTAATAGTCATATTTGTGAAATCATAATTTTGAAATAAAATTGTAAAAAATATACTTTTTTGTTATTTCACCCTATCACTATAACTGCAACCGTATACCACCAACAACTCAGTGGCTCATAACAGGGCACAGGTCTCTTCATAGCTGAGATCTATGTGCACACCTCAATGCTGCTTCAGTGCAGAGCACCTCTACTGAGGAGGGAGGTTAGTAGGCAATCTTGATGCTTTAATAATGTCGACTATTTAACTAATGAGAATATACTGCTCATAAGGTCGACCAAGAAGTTTTTTTTGCCACTACAGTCGTTTATTCATTATTCCAAATGCCGGCCGTACCATAGCAAGCAATGCTGAACTTTTACTATTGGAACTCGCCACCTCTAGAGGCGAAGCTCTCGTGGTCCCGTTTTACAACATTATTCAAGTAAAGTACACATAAAATAAGTATATTAGTAGGTATAGTAGTTTATCTTTGAAAGTAAAACAATGTCATTACGTACGTAAACTATTTTAAGGTTAGGATATAAAGGTTTAAATATGAAACCAATATTTATGTTACTATGCCTTTTAATATATTTTTTGCATTATCATTAAATTAGTCACTTGATTTATTAGTAGCAACGATAAATAAATAAAGGAAAAAATAAATATACTCATAAAACCACAAAAAGTTTTATGTCCCTGGTTGTCAGTGGTTGCTATGCAACGGTTTGTTGTTAAACATTTCGGATCCAAGTCGCCCCTAGTATAGTTATCGGTGACAAAATTAATCGTGGGGGGCATAAAAATTTTAGTAATGTTAAGGTGGGGCATGACCTAAAAAAGGTTGGGAAACACTGGGGTAAAGGGTACTTATTATGCCGGGAAACGCGGGCAACGCCGCGGGCAGAGCGCTAGCTGATAATATAATAGTTTCACCGCAAGGTGCCTTGAAGAAATTGGATCGATGAAAGCCCATATCGCAATGACCTCTAAACCAACGAAATATGTAGGTTGTAAGTGCGTACAAACAATACGTATGAGTATAATGACCATGTTTTGTGAAACCGAAATTTAGATTACAACTCGCTATAGAATATGCCGAGGAGTTTACGGCTTTTCTTCTCCTCCATGACAAAGCACCCTTCCCAAAAGCTGGTAGATTAAAAAAATAACGTGCAATAGTGTATCAGTGATACCTATATGAATAAAAGATTTTGATTTTGATTTTTTTTGAATATATAACGGTCTTATTTAAATGTTTTAATGTGTTTCGGTTGCTACAAGCTGAACGTACTATTATATATTCTGTGGTTGAACTGTAAACATCGTTTTCGGGTATGAAAATGAAAAATTCTACGGTTATCTAAATTGCCTAAGGTCGTACCTAAAATGTTCTTTCTTATTACAGCAATGACCGTCATAGCAGTTTCCGATGGGGAATTTTTCGTATAAATAAATTTGCCGACAAAATAGCCAAGTATATGACCAGGATCCAATGTTTTCGGCATGAACAACTTTATGTCATACGGAATACACTTAATTCGTACAATTACTTAGTCTTCTAAAACTGAAGAATTCTATATTTGGGATCGCGCGGTACAAGGAAACTCCCAAACTACAAATGGCTGAAGATGATGAATATGAAAAAGGCATCAAAATATAAAGTGCGTGGATTGGATTCGAAAACGCTTTCGGACGTTCAAGGTCGAAATAAATCAATAAATAACCTAGTAGTGTAGCGTTCAAGTCTACTGATAATTAGTTAAGATTGGAGGCAATTATTAGCGATAAAACTTCACGAGTTGTTTCGCGCTTTAGAGGGAAGCAATAGCCCATATTTTAGGACGTGTTGAGAGGCTTTGTTTGACTTATTGCCTTACGGTTTTATGATTAAGATGCCATTATAACACATAATTCTTTTAAAAAATAACAGACTTCAATATTTAAGATAATTTAAACACTTCTCGTCAGATCTTACTCAAATTTAAATGGGACCACATGATAAGCGCCAGCTTTCGAATAAACCTACAAAGAATCTTCAAAATCGGTACACCCCACGGAACACAGACAATAGTTCTGTGGTACACCCAGTAAAAAATTGAGGTAACACTCATGAAAAAAATACATTCGAATTTAAAACCTCCTTTTTTGAAGTCCGTTAAAAAAGTCATTAATGCTTAAAGGACCATCTCTATGTCAACTTACCTGTCTTTGGTAAGGATGGATTCTCTGAGTTATAGATTCTATACATTTTGGGAGTAAAAATATAAAAATATGAGAAGAGTAAAAAGATGTTTTTATTTCTTTTTATTGACACCCAGAAATGTAATGCAAATTACTACTATGGTCTTTTGATCAGACAGTTAAGTGATAGACAAATTCAAAGAACAGTAAGTTCTGGCGTGCACAATGCACATGTGAAATGCTATTATTTGTAGCCATAAAAGTATAGCGTATATTAGCGTTATTTAAGTTTAAGTAACATTTTCACCTATACGCTATTTTAGAACCATGCGCGAGTATGATCATTTTAAAAAACGTAATGCGTCATCTTGATAATAAATCATATCATCTATGTGGGCAATATAGGTAGGCAGTTTAAATTGAAGAGCCATAAGTTACGACTCGAGTCATAAAATCAGGTTTCACATACCAGAGGTGAATACACAAAGGAATTAATAAGTAATGCCGTGAAACACCATCGCCGATTTATATCCATGTGACTGCAACTCTTAAAATTCGTTAACGTCATATCATTAGACACTGTCACCAACATGGTAAGTACGAGTATAAGTATAAGGTATAAGTAGGTAATTGGCAAAGTCACATTTGTTTTTGGAGATCAGGTTTTGCTGCAATATAAAGTTTCGTGTCTAGATATTAGAGTGAATCAGAGCAACAAACGTTTGCTTTCGCTAAGAACCAAGGAGAAAGTATATACTTTACGAGTCATTCTAGGACTACAGGAAAATTTTAAAGGAATTTCTAGTTCAAATCCAACCTATGAGCGGTTCTACTGGTTACACCGACACACCTTCGAGGCAGGGACTACGTTTCATACAAATGTTACTGCGACAATCATTATTTGATCAAAATTAAACTAAACTTTTTGGTCTACCGTCTGTACTTTTGCTAAGAATCCCATTTGTAAATACACTTATTTCACCAGCAAGCCATAAATTCATTTGCCTCAATACAATAAAAAACAAGCACATTCTCTCTCTTTCGCTCTTTATATTGCGAGACCTAGTACTTTTTGCAGTCATGGAGATCTTAACAAGTTTTAGAATTCACTAATAATATTTAAACGCTAGCTAGTATCAAACGCATATTAACATACATGGCCTAGTCATATAGGGTTGTCCAGTTCTTGGGAACTCGGACATATTATAAGATTGCTTTTAACTTTATAACGAAATAGCACCGAGTCTATATTTCTTTTATGGAAATATGGTTATATCGTTAGTATAATATCAGAAGAGTTCGCTGTAAATTACAAGTTTGACTTTACTACAGAGAAAATAATGACTGATTGCGTTTGAGTTCCTGCGTTTGCGTTGTGATCTGAGATTCTTTGAAAACAAGTAAAGTCAGTACATCTACTATCCTGGTTTTCATCGCCACTCATAAGCAGGTGGGTATGTTGTGAAGCATTTACTTGAAAAAATATCACAGCAATAAGCAGTACCATATGAACAAAACGTGCAGATATTTTGGTTCTCGGCCGATAAAAGTAAGCAAGTCATCTCGTTAGAACTATCAGAAGCACTGCAGATATCTGACAACCTTAAAAATTTAGTACAAGGACTTAAGATACTCAGTGAGATGATGGAGACGTAATAACTTAAACTCATAATCGTTGACGATTATGCCGGCTTGATACTACCACTTCATATTACCGAATAAATAGATAGGTACAAAAACTAAGCGTTTTTGCACGAAAGACGCAAGTAAACTGTCGACCGGCTATCCTTGATGTATTGTTGCTGATAAACAATAATTGAGATGGAAGGATTAAGTTATGACCAGAAAAAATGCACTGAAAAAGACGCGACAGACTGTAAAAAGGCAACCTTGATCCTTCTACTTATTGGATACATTTTCTAGTAGGAAAATTTTATTTTGACTTACATTTAATGTTAACTTATGCAGTTATGTTTTTACTTTTTAAGGCAATGTGCAATAAAACGAAACGTGATGATACCCTACGGAATGAAGAAGCAAGCCTCAATAAATTTCTCAAAAATTACGTGAAAAATTTGGGCTACATTTTTCGACTTAGTTAAGAAAAATATCAAAATATCACTATTGAACCCTTCTCGGAAATCAAGGAGCAATTCAGCACTTCAAAAATAGGCTGACGATTATGTAAAAGTTTACAGCATAATTAAAGTATGATAAAATGCAATGTCACAACAAAGCTAAAGTACTCAGCGACCATTTCAATTAGGGCACTGCCCACTGGCTTTCACTTATGTTATTTTTAATACAATGAACATGATGTTGTCATAACAGCGTTCAACCGTGAAATTTTTAAATTAACCATGTGACCTGGGCTCCCGGAACTGACAGTAAGACTTTACTATGAGTAAGACTTTACTATTTACTAGAAGTACTCAAATTAGTTGTAGAATTAGCATAATTTAGATAATATTTAGCAGCTTTACCAATCGATATGAGCAATAACTCAGGGAATTGCCGATTCAACGAAGGTCCTAAAGAACTCATCCTACTAATATTATAAATGTGAGTTTGTGAGGATAGACGGATGTCTGTTATTCTTCCACGCAAAAAGTACTGAACCGATTTTCATTTAAAACCACTTACTAGCTGTTGCCCGCAGCTTCGCACGTGGAAATTATGCTTATCATATTTATCCTCTATTTCAACCCCTTGGGGATAGAATTTTGAAAAATCCTACCTTAGTGGATGCCTACGTTATAAGAGGAATATGTGTGCAAAATTTTAAGTTTCCTAACTAAGGCTTTGGCCTGTGCATTGATACATCAGTCAATCACTTTTGCCTTTTATATATACAGATATTAGTAGAACATGGTCTAGAATAAGATATAGGGTACTTATTCGCCCAAACTCAGAGTCATTAACGGTTACTTAAATCACTCCTTAGTAAAGAATCACCATACAAATTCTGTACTAAGGAGTGACTTAAGTAACCGTTAGTGACTCTGAGTTGGGGCGATTTTCCCGTAAAACATGGGCAAATCCGCGAGCAGAGCGTTAGCTTTGAAAAACTCCATTTCATGATAGCGCTCCGGGAATACCTCAGAGGGAGACTCATCCGCAGTCAGACCCACAGTTTTCATGTACGAGTCAAAAAGGACTGAGGTGAGTAAAAGTTCTCCACGAGTCTAATCTATCTTACCATTTACCAACCAGATTCATTAATCTATCTTACCATCTAACAAGATTACCACTTAACATCAGGTGGTCACATACATTGTTGACAAACATTGGCTTGATAATTACAAGAATAAATATTACTGGCATTTACTAGAAATAATCTATTGTATGCCAATGAAGAGGCAAGAGATAATACGACAGAACGTGTAGTCTTTACGTATTATATCTATGGTTTGTAACAATAATGCTTATCTATCAGTGTAAGTCTTTTACGGCTTTAAGTCTACAGCACTCGTCATTCTTAATAGTAATCCATGAGTTATTTGCACAAGTTAGTTTTAATATCTTTTAACTAATTCGTACAAATAATAAAACTGTAACGAGGACAAATCTGTAAATTTTTTTGCTCTGCTGGTATGCGTAAATGCATTCTCTGCCTCCCTCCCGTGAGGGAAACAAAAAAAAAAAACTAGGGCATAGATTTCCTGGACTTAAGTAAGAGATTAGCGAAGCGTAGGTAGTTACTGGTTATAAATATTATTTCTAACAAGTTATACTAATTAATTGTAGTTGTCAAATAGGATGTCTCATAACTCGGTTCCATCACATCACATCTAGCTGCGCCCGCTGTGGGCCACGGGCCTCTCCTAATAATTAATTAGTTCCACAACTCGGTAGAATGACTCAATTGTGTTAAATAACCGTAAAATAAGCATGTCATAATTGACATAAATAGGAGAGGATTGTTCGAAGATGTTTCAAAATGTACCGAGTTCTATAGATATGGTCATAATTAGCAGGGCATATAACTGTGGTCTGTATACACATGAGACAAAGTGACAGTTCACAGAGCAGAATATTGTTTGTAGAACAGTATTTAATAAAAACTTTTTAATAAAAAATTTACCCTCCTTAAAAATGAAAAAAAATTCAAAAAATGAAAAAAAATAGGATAAAATTAACTTCCTACTTATTTTTTTACTTAAAATATTATTATGTAATCTACTGAAATGTCGATAACACG
Organism: Thymelicus lineola; assembly: GCA_963932265.1. Lineage (NCBI taxonomy): Eukaryota > Metazoa > Arthropoda > Insecta > Lepidoptera > Hesperiidae > Thymelicus > Thymelicus lineola. The sequence goes on along the minus strand of OZ010705.1, from coordinate 5,704,848 downwards.
ACGAGTTGATAACCTCCTCCTTTTTTGGAGTCGATTAAAAATGAGACCAATACGGAAGAGTTTGAATTCCTTTCAAAAATATTTTTCAAAATCGCTTGATAAATGACGAAAATTTACTTATACGTAACAAACATAAAAAATCTGAATAAAAATCCACCTCTTTTCTTTAGTCGTTTCAAAAATAAGTGAAGAGGAAAAAATTTGCAGACGGGGACTTACCAATGAATACCTACCTACGTAAATATTATAGTTAGGCAGTGTATTGAAATGTCTACAAGTAATAACAATAGTTACCATTGTTTTCTAAACGTTCGATTAATGGTAGGTTGAATACTAAATTAATTTTTTACCAATTTGTACCGTGACAGTGTTCTGTCATACTGGTACTTCTACACTTTAAATATTTAAAGATTCTGACTGCACGCACATACTAAATAATTACAGTGCTTGCTTTACTATTTTCAGTTACTTTTTCGCGGATGGGTTTGCATTTTTAAATAAATGTTTATTTAACACATTTTAGTATTTATACAACAACAACAACAACAACAAAATACTCTTTATTGTGCACACACTAGGGAACAAAGAAAAATAATTTAAAAGTATAAAAAACACAAAAGGCGGTCTTATCGCTACACAGCGATTTCTACCAGACAACCTTTGGGTGGAATTTTATATTATACTAGGAAATCGCCCTCGCTTCGCTTCGGGAAAAATAGAAAAATATATATAATATAGCCTATGTTACCCGGGGATAGTGTAGCTTCCCAACAGTGAAAGAATTTTTCAAATCTGGTCGGTAGTTTCGGAGCCTATTCAATGCAAATAATCAAATATTTCCTCTTTATAATATTAGTATAGATAATAAATATCTGGTCAAACTCCAGATCAAGAAAAAGGAAAGTAGGCGACTTGACTAATAATGGCATTTCTTGATAGATTTTTAAAGTAAATCCTAGGTATGAAGTATGAACCTTGCGTAGGTATGTAAGTAAAAATAAAAAAAAAACGGCCAAGTACGTGTCAGGCCACGCGCAGTGTAGGGTTCCAGTTTATCGACTATTACTCATTAACTACAAAATATTTTCTATGCAATGTCATTACTCAAAACTCCATCCACATCAAACGGACATCATAAGGTGAAAATGTAACAGACATATTACGAAATAATTCTATGAATGTAACAACGCGTTCATTCATACGGGCGTGATGTATTTAAATACAATAGCTATTTTTACATCTCGAGTCTCGACGTACATACGACTAGATTTAATTTGATTTTTCATCCTATAATGAAGACAACGTATTAAATCAGAAGTTAACCTTATAAAAATCTACCTTAACAGCACAGCCTATACCAGTGAAGTAAGCATACTATGTACCTATACTAAGTATTACAAATAAATAAAATTCATTCATTCATTCACTAAGAAAGGATTTCAAAATTCGTTCCGAGGGGGCAAAGTGGGACATAAAAGTTTGTATGAATATAAAAATAAAAATTTGATTTACGTGACATCTCAAAGTACCTATTAATTCTCCCTAACTGAATTACTAAAATACGTATTTTGGGATTTGAAAATTCATCCCATATAGGGGTGAAGTGCACAGATTTATAAAATACTTGTGATCATAAACAATAAACAAAAAGACTAACCAATACTAAACAAATTCACAGCGTAAGTCGAATAAAAACTGTCTATTTTGGTCTTCTTTTTACGTCACAGACAGCATTTTGGCAATTGACGAAAACTGTAACGCGAGTAATGGACTTGTTCATCATTATTATAATTTTACGACAGATCTTGGACTGTTTTAAAGATTTTATTAAGCTTGCCCTGTTTATTTATTTAAAAAAGCAAAGCAAAGCAACAATCCATACTTGTCCCACTGCTGGGCTCGGGGTCTCCGCTCACAATGTGAGGGGTACAGGCCATAGTCTACCACGCTGGCCAAGTGCGGATTGGTAGACTTCACACACCTTTGAGAACTTTATAGAGAACTCTCCGGTGTGCAGGTTTCCTCACGTTGTTTTCCTTCACCGAAGCAAGTGATAATTAACTAGTAATACGCACATAATGTTTGAAAATTAGAGGATTTGAACCCGTCGTGCCCCCGCGTTCGGGAGACCAACGTTCTAACCGCTAGGCTATCACTGCTGTTTCTTTATTATTTATTTATTATTTATTTGTTGGGGTCAAATTTAGTAATTAAAATTCCTCCTTCCTGTTGACAGATGAGTAGATATTTTGTACACAATCAGGCAAGGATCTGGCCAAATGAACTCCTTAACGATTAACAACACTCACAATTTTTGGATTATACTTACACTGCATTGAAACTAAAACCATGTATTTAGTTTTTAAACTATTAACTTGTATTTAGCTTGTTTTGTTTGTTAATTTGTTAGCCTGTAATACGTGTGGGACAAATCTTGTAAACTGAATAAGGAATATTTCTTCTCATCCTACGAAGTTGAAATTTCAAAAATCTATTGTTGTGGTTCCGATGACATTGCATTTTTATGGTAATGAAGACATGGTAATAAAGACATGGTAATGAAGACCTGATAATACGCTAAGTACCTACTGGTTCCAAATGTAGGAACTCCTCAGTTGGCAACAGCACATACACTAAAAAGTGTATTGAATTATTGTTATTTTTTTCATGTTTATCATTGTCACTGTCCATGTCCAAATCTATTCGCATTACACAGAATTCGTTTCTTAATAGCATTGTATTTATACATTAATTTTTAATTCTTCGTCGTCGTTTCAACTACTGGTGAAAATTTGTTTGAAAATCCGAAGAGCAGTTTTTAACATCAACGCGTCCAACCAGATCTAAACATATATTTATTAATCATGATTATTACATAACACAAACAATAAAATGTTTTTTGTCATTTTAATATTAATTACAGCGTATCTGGAAGCATTGTCTTTTTTACATGAGTCACTAATGTTTAACACGTCAATGCATTTGTATATTAACGATAACCTTAATAAACATACAGACTTGAATGATTTTATTATCATAACAACAAAGCGTTTATAGTAAGACTCGCGATTCGTTAATATAGTGAATTCATATTTTATAAACAAACCTTCAAGACGAGATCTGTCAACCAGGACCTGATGTCTGGGGCCGACGTCACGTCGGTAGTCGGCATAATAGTTGTCGAAGGAAAAAACGTCGTAAAATCATCCTCCATAGTACTGGTAGGCAGAAACGTTGAAAAATCCGTGAAATTCATTTTTAACAATAAAGTTACTGGCCGCACGTAAAAATTACAAACGCTGAACACGAACGTTTAAAAAGAAAAAAAAAGAACACATTTAAAAAATAGCGCGCCAAAAGCGACGCTCACACCGCAACTGCGGGACACTGGACATCGCAACGGAGTTTTAAAAACTGATAAACATATCAGGTGAATATCTGATAATGTTTTATATATAACACTTTAGTATCAGTTAAATGCGATGCGCGACCACGCGCTTTGCGTTACGCGACTCGACTACATAGTTTAACTAAACACATTGCTTGTTTTAGAGGAAAACCTCACGAATACATCGAAAGTGAGTACATTTGAAGGCTTTAGGTGATAGACGTAGGTAAGGCTAGGTCTCATTCGAGTCTATTAACTGGTTGCATATAAATAACAGTTGTAACATCGATTTAGCAATTTTTTCCTTTCGTAACCAGTGACAACTTATAAACACTACGCATTATATTAATTTCGTAAATCGATTATTTTCGTAATTTAATTTGTTCATTCGTTTCAAAGCCAAAGTAATTATAAATTGATAGTAATAAAATGGAAGTATGTAATAAAATAGAACCATGTAAACGTAAAAAATCTAAAAAAACAAGTTTCAAAATAGGCAAAATAACGATTTGGGTTTTTTTTCAAAAAATATTTTTAGAGGTAGGTAAAGACTGTTTTATTAATTTAAAACTACAAATGTTGATTTTGACAACAAAATTAGTCTGATGCACTTTCGGCCAGAAAAAGTTTGGCCCCAACCAAAGAATTTAATTCGCATTACAATCAATTAAATCAACTTGGCCCTAAAATATCCAATCGTAAGGGTTACATTTAATTTTTTTTTCTACAGGTATGTAGGTTATTAACTTTAAAGAAATCAATTTATTTTGATTCTAATAAATTTAAATTTAAATAGGTATTAACAAAAACTATGGTACTAATTTTATAAAGGAAATTAGGTATTTGGAAGGGTCCATCATACTCGAAAAGTTTGCCTAATTCTAATAAAAGTTGACGTACATACATCGTGGGGTGGGCCTATTATACCCTAAACAGCGATATCGAGGGTAAAGAAAAAACAAAAATTGATTAATATTTAAATAAGTTCAGGAAGCGATGAATTTATCATAAGATTCGCACTTGCCTCAAGTCGTTTCAACCTTGTATCCTAAAATAAAAATGTTATATTTGGCAACGGATATAAAATGAGGACACGCTTAACTATCGGTTTTAAAAGTTAAATAGAACCGGTCGGCAAGGATATTAGGCCTTACCAAAGTAAGTCATAATGCCACAGATTGCATTCGCATATCGTTGGCATCGAGTGAAATTTCCAAATTTCTAAATATGTATAAAGGAGAACCCCAATTTTCGGCCTCGAACCATATGTAATCTGTGCTAGAACATCGGACTAGACAAGAGTAAACTATATACCAAAAAATTCGTCTTATTTATAAGATAAACATATTTAAATCTTAGCTTCAGCTGCTCTTGCCAAATGAACAAAATAATGCAAAAAAGTTTTCACAGTATTTACCTCATTACATACGATTTTATAATCGATTGAATCGATTGATATTGATCGATTGATGGAACATAATAATATATTTTATGTATTATTTATTGATTATAATTATAATATTAATTTAATTTTAACATATTTTCGTATTCCACATAAATCAAAACTATGTAATATATTATAATTACCATTTAATCGTTACGCTAATTTTATTAAATTACATTTCGAATATTTTGACATCGATTCATCGATTGACAATAAAGATGATGTAATCCCTAATAATGTCATTTTGGTAATCATAGTATTTATAAATAACATCACTGTATTGTCATATTTGTCATCGATCTTTCATCTTTCTTAGCGTGTTCTTGTATATTTTTACTATCAAATATTTTCAGCGTATTTGGAGTCCTATTTACTATTGAAACTCATCGACACGCACACAGTGATTTTAATTTTCTATTGTATTCGCTTTCGTACTTGTGTTTTGATGAATGTGTTTCGCAGTTTCGCTACAATTTCTTGCAAACCAATACTAGGTATATGAATATGGACTCCTTAATCGCCTGTTTTGTGACTGACAAAGGTTCAGAATAAGTCCTAAACATGTACCCTATACATCTTTAGAAGATCAGGAGGTTGCTGTGGCCATACTTACAATGAGTATTATTATGGTATCTTGATTGGGCAAGGTACTAACGAAATATAGCGCCTCCTGCACAACTAGACGAAATATTAATATATTATAATGATAACTAATAAAATCTCTTGAAATATGCAATAGCTTTTATTATACAACCTTTTTATGACATTCGTTTTGGGTGAAAACCATTGAAGTAGTAGATAGTATAATAGACACCCGCCAACTTAGTTTTAGCCATTAAACTCGTAGTTTAAGTGTTAGTATTTGTGAAAAACTTTAATTTTTATTACGTTTGTAATGATTACTCGTAGGTGTTTGGTTTATAGTAAGTGTAACATACATATTAAATAGCACTGTGACACGAGTATGACATAATCATAACCTATAAATAAGGTGATTCATTCTAGGATTTCCTTAGTTGGCCATTGCTGGCAGCCGTGAAAATTGGAGAAATTGAACCTTTTGCAATAATCTAATTAACAGCCAATTTCCAGTCTTGTCTACTTAGGCCTGAGTTTCTATGGAAACTGGGGTTCTCCTTTTAGAGAAAAAACTATCTTCTTAAAATTTCGCAATAGCAGTGATTTGATTTCCTATATATTTTTTTAGAGTTCCATAGTCAAAACGAAACCGAAGTCCGTCCGCAGCATAGCGCAGAGACCCATGGAGGCTTTGGAGTGAATGATACTCTCTCTTCCGATACTTAGATTGGCCACTGACCCACCACCAGTCCGGACTAGAGCAGCATAGTGGAGTAAGCTTTAGGCCTCCTTAAGAGGGCAGACCTGTGCCCATTAGATCGAGCCATTAAAGCCAAAATTATAATATCACGGTTCACACACGTAGCCGACCATATGTATATTTCTTCACCAATATCCCAATTTTACAACCAAAACGTTATTATATCACCAATCACCATTTACCAATTAAAATAATTACGAAACTAAAATAATTACGAAAATGGGACCATTTTCGTAATTATTTTAGACGCGTAGTTACTTCCAAACTTTCGAATGACCTGGTTTCTGAGGAATTCCCGGAACGCTATGTATGACATTGGGTTCACGACAAGTTTTTTTTCTATAAATAATCGACAAGCGCGCAGAAGAGCAACCAGATGGCAGGCGAGCATCGTCGTCTATGAACATCAGTTAATCCAAAGGTTGATTCCTTTGGACTGATACGTAGCTGTACAAAAGAAGGGAAGACATAATCTCTGATTTTCCTACACTGCGACCGAAGCTCGTAAAAAATGCATGATAGTGACAATCATTAACTCCTCCCGAGTCTCGGTACTAAACTGGGTGGTACTAGAGTTACAAGTCCTTCAACACGAGGCACCGTTTTCCATAGCCTCGTCTGTTATTCATAATCGTACATCGCGAGCAGGGACGCTTGCCTTGTACTGTAGGATGAACCTATTACACCTCAGTGTTAAAATAAATCTCTTTCTGGGTCAACATTGCTCGCTTCTATTGGCCCATAGCTATCTATAAGTAATGGTAATAAGCAATAACCACCACGCGGCATCAGGTACCCTGTTGCAAATAAACAAAATTGTTTTTTTGTCACAGATTCACCATCAAATGTTTTAAATGGAAGAGGATATGAACCATGACCTACACGGCATTGTTAACCACTAATTATTTACAGAAAATACTATAGTTTCTTACAAAATATGGCAATACCCGTAACTAAATAACCAGGCATCCGTAACCGAACCATTGTTTTAGTAACCGATTAAAATTACTTATTCCATTTTAAAATATATTTGAATGTTGATTTCACTCAAATCTTTGATGATATACAATTTTTTTGTCACATTATTAAATGAAAAATATTTAATGACATGTAAAGTAAATATACTAAGTTCCTCAATAGATCCTAATCGTACAATGTAGCTGATTATGTCACACAGAAATGGTCAACCGGGTTTTTTTGATTTGTGATCCATCTTTTTGTATTAATATCAGACACACTAGCAGAAGGCCAAATGGTGTCCGACACGGACGGTAAAACCAAAAGTATCCCCGATACTTTACCGGCCAAAGAGAAAAGAGAAAACAAAGTACAGGCTCTGTAGCCGGAACATGATGATTCGTTTGGCGGCTGACTCTAGCAAGAGGTTGGTACCCAACCAAGCAAGGTTCACGGTAAGTTTAACATAAGCCTTAACCAAAGCCGCAGGAAGTTTGATTCTAGATGCGATTGATGTGGTTTACTGCTATTGGGTAGTATTCCAGGCCAATACGACAGGCCAGTACTACAAGCATGGGATGCTATTCTATCCGCGTGAAGCTGCAAATGCCGCTAGGGCCAACAGCAACTATCCATTCGAAAAAGGGGAAAAGAATGGGATGCGACGTCGATCACGTTTTACTAGGATTCCGCTGTTAATCCTAAAAGCAAGATGGTGGATGACATTACATGACATAAGCCGAATGTACTTTAGTAATCTGAATAATATACAAGTTAATGTAACTAGTTTTGGGGTCACCAACCTGAAACTATTTTAGTCTCCAATTTGTGTCGTAAATCGCGTGGTCTACATTAATCCGACTTTTAATTGTGACTACAGACGGAAGGGTGTGCTTGCTAAAGACATAAGAATATTCACTACGATAGAAGTGTCCCAACGCTTTCATGAACTTTTTGGCAATCTCTATTTATTTATTTATTTATTTAATCTTTTTTGCAAGACCTAAAACAGGTTTTTACAAAGGGCGGACTTAATGCCTTGAGGCATTCTCTACCAGTCAACCCAGGGTGATGGTGAGAAATTGCGGTAGGTGGCAATACTAAACTGTCATTGGGGGATAACAAATAAGGATTTTAAAATTTCCTATAATAATTAAATACATTACAAATAAATAGGTACCATATACATCGTATGATAATACTATAATAATGTACATATCATATACAATACATATTATATTATTATAATAAATACATATATAATAATAAATAATAAATATACATACACCCAGATACATTACGTGTTTAATGATATGGTAATTATTAAAAAGATAAAACAGAAAAAACAGGGTGGTAGCTGTCCAGGCGGACGACACCGATCTGACGTGGGATTGGGGTTAGTATTTTAAGCCGGCCCAATACGGCATGTTAAAATTGTTAATTTATTTTGTTTTTCAATCCTTTCATTTGATACGACACTATGATCTGCAGAGTATTTTTTATGTACCCCTTCCATTCTTTTGGCTTTATTAAACCTCCAAATATCATATAATTTCTATATGATTCTTTATTCTATGGCAATGATGAATGTGTACATTCAGGCGATAAGCCACCACGGCTAGCCATTTTGTTTGGCAAGGTCAACTTTCATGGACGGTTGACACCATACTTATAAATAATGTAACCATGTATCCATGTTTTCACCTATGTAAATAACCCAAATTGTTTATGTACAATTTAAATAACCCAAAAACAAGTTGCTAGACTTCTTGATAACATAGGTACCTATAGGATTTAAAAGTTAATAAAGTAAAAAAATATTAATAAAATGTCTTATGAGTAACACTAAAAAAGGCAACATAAAACTGATAGATTTGGGCCAATTTTTTTAAATATGTAACACAACAATCTGTTTTGAAATCTTCAGAAACTTAATTTCTTCTTTAAAATCTTAAATAATTTGGATGAGGGTACAAATAGTGGGTACTATTTGTAATTTTCAAGATTTTTGAATTGAGAACTAAGGAAAAATAGGAGAAATAGTGAGGATTCTATAGATCTAGTAGCGCCACCTAGTAGCAAAATTTGGCAACCGTTTTTCCCATTGTTTGCAAGGTACCTACCAACAATTTAATAAGGATTTAAGGAATAAGATAGCCAACGCGAAGGAATAGGATTAATCTAGTATTCAATATTTGTATGACGCATACCATTATGTTTCATGAAACAATATAAATATACCTTTTATTATCAGCAACTGTTGATGGGGAATGTCCTTGTTTTCAATTACTTTTGAGTGCTGTAGGCCTTTATAATATTAGTTCACGTAGTAGCTTCCTCTAAGTTATCTTAAGACTACGGATGAATTAATTATTACCTAATACAATAAACTATAGAGAAAATTAATAAAAATTGAAATAGTTCTTTGGAGCGGCTGACGGCCGTTAGCATAAGTTGCTACGGAGTTAGTACCAGGCCTATAAAATCGACCATAAAGTGACGATACCAGCTAGCTATATTGTCAACACGCTGTTACGGGGTTAGTACCAGATTGCTACGGTGTCACTACTAGGTTGCTACGGGGTCGCTACTAGGTCGATACGGTGCCAGTACTATGTTGATACGGTGTCAGTACTACATCGATACGGTGTCTGTAATGAGAGGCCATACACGATCAAGTGTACTTGTCAAGCTTGCAGTTTGACTTGATGCGGCATCCAGTGTGCAAGAGATAGCTATCTGGTAGCTATACCGTGACCATACACAATCAAGTTTACTGGATGCCGCGTCAAGTCCGCTGCACAGTGTTGCCAAGTTAGCCACTTTTTAGTTAGTTTAGTTAGCTAATAATTACTTCTTATTAGCTAATAATTACTTGTTATTAGCTTGTCAAGTCATGAGTTGCTAAAATTGTGGCTAAATATGTAGCCAGATCTAGCCAAAAAGTGGCTAACTTGGCAACACTGCCGCTGCAAACTTGACAAGTATACTTGATCGTGTATGACCTCCGTAATAGGTCGCTACGGGGTCTACGGAGTTAGTATCAGATTGCTACGGTATCAGTACTAAATTGTAAGGGACCGCTGCTAGGTGAATATTAGGTTACTACAGGGTTAGTACCATGTTGCTACGAAGTTCGTCAATTAGCATCCAATTTCTTAACTTTATCATTTATCATATTTGATTAAAAAACAAATATTTATAAAATATCTTCCATAAACATTTTCAAAATCACATTTGACATTCACACAATATCATAGACATTCATTGACTACAGACACGCAAAACGCGTAATTAGTTCGTAAAGTTCTTACTGTTTGCACCTCTACGTACGCGTTTCTTGAACGACTGTATCCTCTACCCTTAGGTTGTCTGGTAGAAATCGCCATTACAGCGATACGACCGCCTATTGTGTCTTTGATACTTAAATTGTAATATTTTATGTCCTTCTAGTGTGCACAATAAAGAATATTGTATTGTATTGTATTGTACACGCGTTGCACTGAGCAGACATTGTCTGACGCGTCTTTATCTTACTTCTTACCACAAATAACATCTCTGACTCGAGTGCTGTATTGTTTGCCCACGTTAATTACATAACGTCGATACAAGCACCAAGGTTGACTGTTAACTCATAAGTGTAGCGTTTAATAATACGTGTTGTACCTATATACAGACGTTTTTTGTAATATACAAAATGTAGAAATGAAACGGAATGTAAAGGTTGAGGAAGAGCGCTGGGTGTGAGGTCGAGGGGGATGAAGATGAAAGATGAAGGAACGACAGAAAGAGACCAATTCCAATCATATTAATAACTAAAATTCAAAGTAACACGACTTATGCCTTTTTCCACTAGAGGTACCTTATTAGAAATGTGTAAAGTGGGATTGCTTTATTAATTACTCTCAATAATCTTTTTAAATCGTTTTCGTGTTAACACGAAATTTACAAGGTTGCCGAAAGAGAAAAATAATAAATAATAATAAATAAATAACGCTTCACACTCATAGCCCCACACTAGGATTCCCTGTGTCGTGGGTGCCATGGACAACACACAAAGACAAGGACACTCACACCCAGACCGAGAACAGAAATTCAAACTCATCATTCAAATTTCTGGCTCGCTGGGAATCGAACCCAGGACCCTTGGCGCGGCGATCCGGCATGGTAACCGTTGCGCCACACGGGTCGTCAGAGAGATAAGGTGATAAACCGAAAAGGAGAAGAGGTGACAAGTTTTATAAACACCCAATGAGAATTCGTTATTTAATTTTCTGTTCCTACAGAAGAGAGCAAAGAGGAGATCAATCAATCAATCATTCATGATGATAGAGTAATAGGCTAAGCAAGACTTAGAATATGAATTACGGACTATCGCGAGTAGGATACTATTTTCAAATTACATAATAAGTCTGTAGAGACTACAGCTGTCACTACCTACTCTTCAAATATCACAACTGTTACTACAATAGGAACTATAGTACTTGTCACTATTGCAAAAACACATCAGTATCATTAGAAACGTTTTCATCTCGTGTGTACCTAAAATATACCTTTACAATTTTCCATAACAATAATTGTAAATAGTTCTATCATAAATAGAATGCTATTATATTAGTACAACAAATAAAGCCTGTTAACACGCTCATTCATACATTTCTCACTGAGAATACGTAATTTAAGTAAATACATATAATGCCAAGCTACTCGTGGCTGACGTTTAGACTATGAAGGAGTCTACCCCTGTGATCTACCCACTACATCGAACCATGACCGTGACATGAACATATCGGGCTCGGAAGCAACACGAGGCGCAGTGGCGGTACAGCCATACAAGCCGAAAAGCCCAGCTTACTATCATTGCTATTGCTATTGCATTATATTTGGCTTTTAAGTGCTAAGTGTAAGTAACCAAAATTTGGTTACAGTAAAGTGTGCCCCCCTGTGGCTTGCCCGGTTTTTAATAAAAATTATGAAATCGTATACGACAACACTCCGTAAGTAGAAAAGCGGGGCAAAAACGTCACTTGTGTTATAGACATTTAGCAGTAGTATTTATATCTGATTTGTATAAATCTCATATTTTACTTCATCTTAACCTATTACAGATAATTATTGCCTCATCAGATTTTTGAACTTTTTACAATTTGATATGTACTTATTCACATTTATCCGACGCATAGATACATTACTTTAAACTGGATACATTTACTTTACATCAACAATTTTTAACGCTACATGCATGATACGCGATTGTTGGTCGGTATCGGTACGTGAACGGTCTAGTGAGAAGAGTGTCATCATTTTCAAGACAAAGAATATTATTTGGCTTGACACGTTCCTAGCACGGTCATAGTATGGTACACTATAGTGGGCAGACACACGGCTGAAATAGTGCGAAGGTAGCGATATACTCGCAAAACAAATACATGTCTGTGTGCGATACCTACGATATATTTTGACACGAGTGAAAAAAGAACATGGTCTACTCTTCCGTTAAAACATCGTTAAAATAACTAGATAGAACAATATGAACTACTAAATACATAATTAGACATAAATTATAATTTATGTCTAATTAAACAGTTGTTAGAAAATTGCTTTACCATTGGACCTTGAGCTAAGCGGGGCTAATTAAATGCCGAGAAGATTAAGAACAGAATAATAGTGAAAATAAATAGCTATTAATTTTCATTACAGAACCCATTTAATATCCATGTAGGTGAGCAAACTAATTCTAAACCTATTAGTGTCTGAAGAAATATTTTTCGCCATTTGCTTTTTTCACCCTTTATTTATAAACAACCTCCTGACAGGTTAGTAAGTAAAATGTAAAGTATTCCACAAAGACCTTCGTCACAAGGCAACTGTCATCTGGTTAGTTTCGTCGCCCATGGACATCAGAGACACCAAAAGCATTACTGATCACATTGCCGGCCAAAAAAGAGAACTGAAAGAAAGAATTGGCACTCAAGCCCCCAGCTGGAACACGAGTCGTTTGACTGACCCAACAGGGTGGATATATAATTCTATCTATTGAGAACATATTTTGTCGCTATGCTCACAGAGAAAAAATATTCATTAAAGCAAGAGCAAGCCAGACATGACATTCGAGTCACACCCTCACGTGACCTACAGACATAATATCACACAGACATAATCCGGCCGTCAAAGTCAATATTATAGCCACCATTGCGATGATTACGGGAAACAGGGGTGACCTAGAATAGAACGGTGACGTCAAACTTAAGTAACTTAAGTAGGTACAACTGTTGTATCCATCCATATACATAAAATTCAACTTTCGTATGTGTTGATTTCATTGCTATGGTAACCGACGATAGATTTCGTAATTTTAGGGCTAGGTGTAGCTTATCCAATTAGTATATCCAATGCAAATCAGCAGGATGGTTTAGCATATTATACGACTTCAGTTATGAGGTGGACTAATACTTTGTACTTTCATGAATTTCAAGTTGAATTTGTTGAGAATTGAATGTTGAGAATTGAATCATATGAGTCCTTCGGGCGATACAATAACTTCCGAAAGATGACAACAGTCTCTACAACGCATAGGTAGACTTCGCTCCATAACTGACCTCTATTATAGGGAGAACCGTTTCCTTCATCACATCGGTAAATTGCAGCCATAAAATATTAATAGAAGCAGAATTCGTTTTGATGACTGACAATCTTCTTGAGCGTACCAACCCAACAATGACGTCAACAGATCAAAATACTTCTAAGTATTTTTTCGTATGGAATACAGAACATATTTACTTATGGTAGTCTGGACTCCCTACGCCGGTGACGCTCACACGTAGTAAAGAACATAACAAAAAAATAATGGAACGAAGCCAACATCATCTGCCGTTCGTGTCATACTGACCATGAATCATGGTCGTAAATAAAATATTAGGGCGTATCCACGTGGAATGCAGTTTTTAAACCGAACTACCAGTGATTACACAGTTAAATGACGGATTTGACTTCTCAAGCCACTTGTCAGACACGGCGCTTAAAGGTGCTAGTTCAACACAAAGTATAGCAACTTGGTGATGATGCTTTTTGCTGCAAGTTGCTATAAAACTTGGTGCTGATTACCTGCACGGACTATCGCAGTTAGCCTGCTCTATCTGAATAGGCCCTTCCACGGCTAAGACTTTAGTCGCGTTCTTTTTTATATCTTATAAGTTAATGCTTGACTACAATCCCACCTGATGGTAAGTGGCGATGTAGTCATGGATGGTTAAACGCACTAACTTAGTAAAAGCCTATTCACTCTTGCCTTGAAGACACTTTATAATCGAAACATCGACGTTCTTAGTGTGATGATGACGAGAATTGCTATTGGTTAATAAAGAATTCTTATTTAGATTATCTTCCAGACCGTAAAATTTCGATTAACCCCAGTGACCTCCATGAGGGAACTGGAACCATAGCCTGAAACAGGTACAGCGGTACCAGGATAGAGAGAGAAACAGAGCAACTTCAGGGTAAGGTAACGAGTCTACGAAGGCATTTCATATTCGAGCCTTAACAAAACAAGATGACAAAAGGTTTACAAAGAACATTCTTGGTAAAGAAAACATCCAGAAAGATTTTACAACCAACGCGGCTGACGAATATGTTACCTAGTAAAGATAAGTAGTGGTCATGACAGCATTGCTACACTTATGAAGTTATGATTCATTCATGTAAAGAAATCAGAACAATAGCATTACATGAGGCAACTTAACGAGCAAATGGAAGATGACGTATCATTGAAGGAGTTCATTTCTATTTATTATTTCGCTGAGACTTAATTATCTTCTGAAATATAATAAGTTGAATCCAAAAAAAATTTTTTTTTTTAAACGCTTTTATTTCAATTTTTTTTTTGATTTTCGTGTATTGTCATCGGAAATACACATGTCTGCCAAATTTCATCAATTTTCATTAAAGGGAAGTCATTCAAATTAACGTTACAAGATTTGATCCTCCGAAGTGAAGCTAAATATAAACCTTATTGCCGTGTAAATAGAGTAGCATTTTGATCGATTTGATGCTTTGATGCTCCGAAGTGAAGCTAAATAAAAGCGTTTAAAAATAGGTTATTTAAAATGAATTTACAAGGAAAACTATCACGACTATGTTATAGTCGATAAACTTACTACTTTGGTAACCTACATTGCGCGAGCCCTGACACGCACTTGCCCGGTTTTTATGTAATTTTTTTGTGTATATTTGGTAGATATGAGAATAGGACGTATAGACCAATTAATAGGGGGGTTTCGCATCAAATAAATGCCAACCATGATATCTCAGAATAATGGTCTTCGTTATGATGTTTAGAAATAACGTATCTAAATTCCAATAGCTAGTTTTTTCTTTTTTTTTTATGAGCTGCTCAAGGACCGAAAAACTTGTTTTTGCTTCTATGAAATTTCCCTTACATTTTATAAAGAAATGTCTTATACAAAAGTTGTAGGCATTTTAATTATATAGGTTGTAAAATGCAGCGACAGGAAATTTAAAAAAAAAAAAAAAATTCTTGGCTCCTATTGGTTGTAGAACACTCTTTTTTTTAAAAAAATTTGTGCCTTTATAATGAAAAAAGTTTCGAAACGATTCGCTTAATATTTGTTGAGTTATTCCATTTTGCAGGTAAGCACTTTTTTGCAATCAATTTTGCGAGGTCCCTGTTGGAAGAATCAATAAGCCATAAAACCAAACTGAAAGTACAACTCTTAAGAAAGAAAATGAGCCCAGGTAGAACATTCAACGACTTGCAAAAGTTGTAGAAATTAATTTGCAAAAAAGTGATTTTTTAATAAACAAATGGATTTTTGCTAAAAATATGCAACCAAAAAATTCAAAAAAAAAACTACATATACTATACGTCATAAACAATAGTCCATAACATTTTCAGATGTCTACATTACAAACTGTTTGTTTAAACAATCAAACAAAAAACAGCGATTTTGAACTGTTTTTTGTAATTTATAAAAAAAATCCGAAATGAATTTTAACGCAACAGGCCTCATTTTGTAGATATTTAAAATGCCTACAACTTTTGTATAAGACATTTCTTTATAAAATGTAAGGGAAATTTCATAGAAGCAAAAACAAGTTTTTCGGTCCTTGAGCAGCTCATAAAAAAAAAAAGAAAAAACTAGCTATTGGAATTTAGATACGTTATTTCTAAACATCATAACGAAGACCATTATTCTGAGATATCGTGGTTGGCATTTATTTGATAAAACACCTATCCGTCATGCTCGATTGATCGGTCTAGTAAAGTATATTTCATACCGCCAGATGATTAAGGTGTCTCTATTCAGATTTTTTTTTGCAGAACAATGTTCTATCTAATGGGAGTGATAAAGCTATTCAAAAAAATATGCAGATTTGAACTGCCATTTGCATGTGTCGTCGAGTGACTGTTGAAGACGCTCTTAGGCGCGGGCCACACAGAAAAGACGTAAGACGAAGACGGGGCTCGGACCCGTCGCAGACAGGGCGCCGTTAAAACATATAGAAAAGACAAGGAACGGGCGTGACGGTCGGTGCACACTGGGCTTTTCCCGGCCACAGAGTACTTAATCACTACGTTTTAAGAGACCTGCTCTCCGCGTCCTTTCCGCTCCCCCGCTGGCGCCTACGCACGCCCGCGTCCTGTCCTTTCTGTATGTTTTGCAATAGGGCGCCGACGAGAAAACGTCGTGTCGGGCGTCCCGTCTTTTCTGTATGTTTTACGTCGCGACGGCTGCATACATTTTGTATGAAAGTAGATTAAACGGGCGCCGCGACTGCGACGGGTCCGTGTCTTGCGTCTTTTCTGTGTGGCCCGCGCCTTAGGCGCGGGCCACACAGAAAAGACGTAAGACGAAGACGGGGCTCGGACCCGTCGCAGACAGGACGCCGTTAAAACATATAGAAAAGACAAGGAACGGGCGTGACGGTCGGTGCACACTGGGCTTTTCCCGGCCACAGAGTACTTAATCACTACGTTTTAAGAGACCTGCTCTCCGCGTCCTTTCCGCTCCCCCGCTGGCGCCTACGCAGGCCCGCGTCCTGTCCTTTCTGTATGTTTTGCAATAGGGCGCCGACGAGTCGGCGTTCGTGTCGGCGTCCCGTCTTTTCTGTATGTTTTACGTCGCGACGGCTGCATACATTTTGTATGAAAGTAGATTAAACGGGCGCCGCGACTGCGACGGGTCCGTGTCTTGCGTCTTTTCTGTGTGGCCGGCGCCTTATGTGGCAGATGTGTAGGTGAATTCATTACTTTATTATTTATACTAACACGCACTCAACGAAGCTATTAGGCGCCGGCCACACAGAACAGACGCAAGACACGGACCCGTCGCAGTCGCGGTCGCGCGCATACAGAAACGACGGGCGTCCCGTCTTTTCTGTATGTTTTACGTCGCGACGGCTGCATACATTTTGTATGAAAGTAGATTAAACGGGCGCCGCGACTGCGACGGGTCCGTGTCTTGCGTCTTTTCTGTGTGGCCCGCGCCTATCACTTGTATCACTTTTACCACGTGTACTGCACTGTTGTATCACGTGTATCACTTGTATGATATGATATAAGTTAGGTTACAATATAGTATAATATGATAAAAATATAACGTATAATATATAATATGTAATAAATAACGTATAATATGTAATATGGTATAGTTGTAGTATAATATAGTGTAATAGTATTATATACTCATATTAAGTTTACAGGTAGTTGCCATATATAGATAGATACAATATGATCATTGTTATTTTGTTTTGTAAGCATTAATTATATATAATGAGGACCACGAGAACTGTAACGTAACTGCCGACAAACTGGCTTACAGTTTGGCAGAACTTAATTCTGTTTTTTTTGTAAGTCTTCATTGGTTAATAAAAAAAAAAAAAAAAAAAATCTTTTGTCTCATTAATTTCAAACATAAACGTCTTCAAAGTTAAACTGCGAACAAGACAAATTAGTTTCAAAGCAATTAAAATAATTCTAAGACATTATTATGTCCGTTTCTTATGGGACAATTAGTGAACATATAAGACAGGTAATTAGTGTACGTGTTCAATGCCTAACGTACTCTTTGTGGTTTTCCCTTCAAGGGGAATCCCAAGAAAAATCTGATGTTAATTTAAGTCAAAGTCAAGGATTCCAAACAAAGTTTTTTGACATGGGGACGAACAAACATAGCAATATTTTTCTCATTACAGCTTTACAGCGCCATCTATTTTTACACTGTCAAACTAATAAGACATCGAAACAGAGGGCACCACATGTATGATGTAATAGTATATTTACGAATGAACCGCTAGTCGATTACTCTTTCTTTAGAAATGTTTACAGCAAAAAAAATTTTTGATCAAAACTAAATAACTAGGTATACAATACATAATATATATTTGAAGAATATGAACTAAACATTAATTTATTCAACAGATAGTTACCACAAAAGTGTTTTTCACTCATTTCTGACTTATATTATACATAACCATAGCTATAAATTGTGAGAAAACGGGTCCATCATGGCGTGAAACACGTCGGTGATGACTTTGGCTAAAGCCTCAAGATTGTCCATTGGTGACATTCACCACTTACCATTACTGGCTTATCTGCCCATAGAGCTATTTACATAACAAATATAATAAAATTATTATGACCACTTCACGACACAGCATTTTAACTTGAACTGCAAATTACTTACATTACTCGTTACATTAGTAGGTACTTATTGTTAGAGATATGAGGGGAATTACTCCGCTAAGTCAGCCATCTATACAAGATTGCACATGTATTTAGATACACCAGTTTAAGTTACCAAACTGTGAAATGATTCACATGAGAAACTGGTATTGATCATCTTGACAATACGAGTAGAACAATAGAAAGTTACTAAATGATTCTTGTTTATGAATATAAATAACCATTTACGCATATACTGAAGTCTTTCTCAAATACATTTGGAAGCGATGAGGAGTGTAATGAACAACTATGTACTTAGAAATTACACCCGACTTAGAAAATCCTCTTAAAAGTAAACCTAATGATTCGTTGTTTTCTTCAGCAATTAGAAAAGGGCTGATGATAAGGACACTGTTGATCCAATCGCCTTTCAAACAAAAAATTGAATCAATAGCGGTTCATCTCATTAGAAGCTATGTTGCCAGCACCCCTAACGCACCTAGCACTCCTTTAAAAAGCCAAGTTACTACATTTTGTTACTATTTAAACAATTTTTATGAGTATACAATTGCCTACAATGTATTCACTTAGCTTTAGAAAATTACTTAATCTAAGAGAAAGATATTAGAAGCCTTAGAATCCGTGACCTAAGGTTATTATCGACGCACCAAAAGAACGAACCATTTGCTAAAGACTGGTCAAATTTTTTTCAGGGATCTACGTAAAGAAGAGGCGCTGAACTCAAAGATGAATGCTCCATTCACCTAATCTGAAAATTAAAACTAAACTACTGGGCTTGTTTTATTTTCTTTTTAGTATTTTATACGCAGTCGGGGTTTTTTGTTTTTTGTTCTTTTAATTATTATTTTTTTAACAAAGGACGCTGAAAGACTACTCTGAACAGGGGCGGATATCAGTTATGTCAAAAGCATTACCGATTAATTACTAGCCAAAACAGACATAAGAGCTCTGCTAGTAATTATTACTGGTTCTTTCTCTCTAAATAACTAAGTTAATCAGAATAAAAGCAATATGTTACAAGGTTATAATAAATAAATAAATAAATAAGCTTGCAAGATTTTACCCCCACAAACCGACTAATATCTAAAAGCTTTTAAAAACATTTCACGGTCGATAGTAGGAGGGTGTTAGATAGACAGGTGAATATAATACCCAGACACGAGTAAGTACCGAGAATAACCTGGTTGATACAGAGCCTGGCTTCAACCCATTAATGGCCCACTACTGAGTACGGGTCTCTCCACTTAAAGAAGGCTAGAGCATAGTCCACCACGCTGTTAAAGCTGATACTGCGGATCAGTCATCAGTGGCGTTACAGCCATACCTACGAGCCGTAAAGCCCAACTTATTATCATTGCTTTACTATCATCACTCTGCAGCTGTTAACACTCATATTATTTGTTGGAAAATATTATACGTATGGAATGGAGTGTTCTGTGTTGTCGGCCAAAGATCCCGAGATCCTGGGTTGTACGACACAACTGGGCTTGCCTTGTTCTGACGGTCTAGGCACGCCACTGCTGCTGATAGCCTAGCAACATTTAACAGAGGGACCTTCTGATATAGCCTCGTCCATTATTTAATAGGTTGTATGAGCAGGAGTTAAGACTGGACTCAAGTTGGACGGTGCCTTACACACCTTCACCTTGACCCGTCTTTCCCTTCCCATGCCACCTATAAACATACAAAAAAAAACTATGAAATTGATTTCAAAATATCTCGCATCCTGGATACGATAAATAACTAAATATTTTTATACAGGGTGTCCCAGCGCGAAGTGACCGCCCGGCGTCTATTGATTATGTGGACAAAACTATCGACAAAAACCATTAAAGTAAAGGTCTTATCGGTTCGGTTTATTTTTTATTAGCTTTTTAATTTTTTTTTAGAAAAACCTGACTTGTTGCACTATTTTCAAAATATTTTTTTTGTTTTTACATTTATTTTCATTCTGTTTTTTGTATTTAGTAGCTGTTTTCATAGTTTATCTATTCGAGGTATAAAATCTACCTTAAATTGAATACGACATTTTTTTAAAACAAATTAAGTAAATTTTTTTTGAAAAAAATTACCCTTTTTCATTGAATTTCGCTAAAAAGTTAGAAAAATGCCCTATGAATATTATTTTTTTATTATTTATTATTAAATAACATGATATTACCTACAAAATCTCATTAAAATGTTTGTAGTTATCTCAGTCATTTACCGAACTACAAACTCTTGAAGTATGCACCCTATTTTCGATAATAAGAAGAGTAGACTTTTAAAACCAGGCTAGTGGATCATTTAAGTGTCTTACTATCAAAAACACCTTTTGCCCTTTGATATAATAATTTTAAAGGTAAGGAAACAATAAAAACAAATGGAAATTTAAATCATTTATTTAAAAAAAAACAGTAATTAATTCATAAGGTTTTCTAAACGACCGCTATTGGTATAAATACAGGCTAAGGCTCAAAATGACATCCTTTGAGTGGTTCTTTGCACTTTCAAAATGTTCGCTCCTATTTTTATGGTAGGAGCATCAATCCTCTGTTTCAATTGTTCTCTCGTAGCTATTGGCACAGCATACACTTTTTGTTTAATGTGACCCCAAAAATAATAATTAAGAGGCGTTAAATCAGGAGACCAAGAGAGACAGGTGGTCCAGTAGCATGGTCCTCCAAGGTCTCAATTGAAACAAAGTATTGATGCTGATGCTACAAAAATAGGAGCGAACCTCTTGGAAGTGCAAAGAACCACTCAAAGGATGTCATTTTGAGCCTTAGCTTGTATTAATGCCAATGGCGGTCGTTTCGAAAACGTTATGAATGAATTACTGATTTTTTTTAAATAAATGATTTAAATTTCCATTTGTTTTTATTGTTTCCTTACCTTTAAAATTATTATATCAAAGGGCAAAAGGTATTCTTGATAGTAAGACACTTAAATGATCCACTAGCCTGGTTTTAAAAGTCTACTCTTCTTATTATCGAAAATAGGGTGCATACTTCAAGAGTTTGTAGTTCGGTAAATGACTGAGATAACTACAAACATTTTAATGAGATTTTGTAGGTAATATCATGTTATTTAATAATAAATAATAAAAAAATAATATTCATAGGGCATTTTTCTAACTTTTTAGCGAAATTCAATGAAAAAGGGTAATTTTTTTCAAAAAAAATTTACTTAATTTGTTTTTAAAAAATGTCGTATTCAATTTAAGGTAGATTTTATACCTCGAATAGATAAACTATGAAAACAGCTACTAAATACAAAAAACAGAATGAAAATAAATGTAAAAACAAAAAAAATATTTTGAAAATAGTGCAACAAGTCAGGTTTTTCTAAAACAAAATTAAAAAGCTAATAAAAAATAAACCGAACCGATAAGACCTTTACTTTAATGGTTTTTGTCGATAGTTTTGTCCACATAATCAATAGACGCCGGGCGGTCACTTCGCGCTGGGACACCCTGTATATACTTTGCAAATAAAATTACGCTTCTATTGACAACAAAAACAAAATTTAAACGAGGTCAAATTAAGGCCACCAAAACCTTAAATACAAAAGCGACCAACAATACTATTTTGCCTTGTTAATGCTCTTCATAAATAGTTTTTATGGTCTAGTAATCGTTGAATTGAAGCCATTCGAGTGGAACATAATGGAATTATATCTAATCATTTGAGACCTGACACCGACTTATTTGAATGATCACGCCTTCACGATCTATATAATATATAAAACACAAAAAATTGTTGTACTGATGTCCTAGGTCATATTAATGCCATAATCCGAAGATAGGTTGAGACCACTAAAACAATGCATTAGCCACATTTTCGATTTTCGACTTTTTCCATACAATTTTTTTTGCATAGTAGTCCATCTACTAGTATAATATAATATAGACGAATACTGTCTGTTCCTTTTTGTTTTGCGTTTAAAACCATTATAATATAGGTTAATACCGCTCTTCACGCATATCTGTTTGGTCTATTGGTTAGCTGGTGGAGAATGCATTAAGATCGCCAATTGTACCGCGATTTTGTGGCCAACATCTTAATAAATAAATAAATAGAATCTTAATAAATAAGTATAACGGGTTATTTTTTATTTATATTAATACATAAATATACATTTGATGAATGAGAGAACTTGAACTTTATCTCAATAGTAAGACTGGATATAAGATGACCAGTCTTTGACCCTATAACCTAAATGATAGTGACCCTGCCAAACGAGGAATCCCGGGTTTACAAGATACATATATCTAAGATATGGGATAGAAATACAAGAATGATAATGGTGTATAGAAATAACAAATGTGCATTTAATTCGCTTGTAGAGGTGACAGTACTCTTCAAAACACAAATATATCTAACATTTCTTAGCCAACAACACATTAATAGCCCACTTATAATATGTCACCAGAAGATGGCCTATTTTCTCGTTTGCTTGCAAAAACAATAACTCGTTAGTTATGTCGTCTGAGATTATATTCTAGTTTATCAAATTTATAGATAGAACGGAAGCAATAAGAAGAAACATTTGAGGACTGATATGGAACGTCTCAATTTCATTGGCCCTGACGACTTCTAAACCCAAACTGAAGGTTATTTGACGGTGCCCTTTAACATTAAGTTAGTAGCTGAAATTTCACATTATTTTTGCATAATTAATGAAAACACTTGTTCAATCTGAACAATGTATATTCAGATGCATAGGAGAGAAAAGTACCATTAAAATCATATGTAAATTCCATTAAAATCACCTTGAATACTTTTTCAATTATCTTTATGTCGTCTACATACATGTAACATATTTTTATTCGATTTATTACAGACTTGCACGGATAATACTGCCGTAAAATAGATAAGGTAGGTACATATGTATGTAGGTACATAAGTTATTTATAAACTGATCTTAATCATTTTCTGTCAGTATAATAATAAAAAAGTAACTGTGCACTGTGAGGCGGATGCTATAATATGTGGAGATACGTTAATGGTACTTCACACTCACCCACAACAAATCAAACCCAAGACTCTCCATTAATCTATAAAGAAAATAGTTTTTGCTGGACTAGCTTATCCCTCAGAAACGGCTCCAACGATTTTCATGAAATTTAGTATGCAGCGGGTTTCAAGGGCGATAAATCGATCTAGCTAAGATTCATTTTTAGAAAATGTCGTTTAATCCGTGTTTTCAGGCAATTAAATACTGCTACAATAGACTCTTCCATCTATTGGCGAGTAGAAACACTAAAGCTACTTCAGTAGATGGCGTTGTTAAGTAACACTAAACTGTCATCTGGGTATTTAGGATAAATTGTCATCTGAGTTCATTGGTTAAATCAATCAACCATAATACTTAAATAAATTCTGTAGTAGATGCTTTAAAACTCACATATTGTTGATACATTATAATCAAGTAATTAAATTATAATCTATATCAAGTGGCAGTGAAAACTGAGACTTCCTAAGTCATCATCTATATATTTAAGAGCCATTTCGCAAAACTCGGTTGATAAACTATAGGTATTTGAAGCGGCTCCGCGGCGTGATATTGCCTCGCGCGGCTCGCGTCGCGCTTGACCTCAGTTCTGTGCGAGTAATCTTCTTGATACTTTCAAACGTAAAAAATTTAAAATTATGAACATATAATTTTAATTATACACTTTGTGACCACATACATGTATCTGGTTTGTGACAATATAAGTTTATATAACAATTAAGAGTACAATGTAGTAGTACCATTATCGGTAACTTATTTACATAATACATTTTAGGTACCTACTTAGGTACATCACAATAAAGATGTCCAATAGATGCATATTGCAAAAATCAATATTTTGGCAAATCAACGTGAAAAATTAAAAATCACGTTTTTTCAAGGTGATCTATAAAATGCAATATGCGTCCATTTTGCCTGCGATATTCGCAGCGCGTCGAAATACATAGGTATACCTAAATTCAAATCAATCGGAGGGTATAGAACCGGGAAACCGGGATTTACAAAGGAATACGGTACTTTTCAAAAGAACCAGGAAACAAAATAAAAGAACCGGGAAACAAAATAAAAGAACCGGGATTTTCTGAACTTTTGGGAAATAAAAATATGTCGCGTCGTGATACAAAAGATAACGTAAAAATAAGTTGAATCCAAAAAAAATTTTTTTTTTAAACGCTTTTATTTCAATTTTTTTTTTGATTTTCGTGTATTGTCATCGGAAATACACATGTCTGCCAAATTTCATCAATTTTCATTAAAGGGAAGTCATTCAAATTAACGTTACAAGATTTGATCCTCCGAAGTGAAGCTAAATATAAACCTTATTGACGTGTAAATAGAGTAGCATTTTGATCGATTTGATGCTTTGATGCTCCGAAGTGAAGCTAAATAAAAGCGTTTAATAAAGGTAAATACAATCCATACACAAAAATGATTACAGCTTTAAAAAGAAGATATTCAGAACGTCGGCTACATGAAGCAGCTATACTAATATAATATTATTTACACAACCCAGATCGATATTTTTCTAATATAAATGAAGATGATACTCTTTTTTCTCGTCCAAGCAGTGCTGAATTGTGCAATACAATTGTGTTGCTTTCATACAATTAATACGAAACTTATGTTTGCATGTAAGGTATAATAGTATGATGGTTACTCAATCACGGCAAACGACTATACGGATTTGGGTAGAAAACAGTTTTTCCCTATTTAATGCTCCTGAGAGATAAAATAGGAAACGCGATACTAACTATTTTCACGCGGGGAAAGCCGTGGTAAAATAATCCCGAAAGAACTGAAAATCCCGGGAATCCCGGTTCCAGCATAGGCGAGTACCGAAAATCCCGGTAATTTAAAACAGGATCGGTTTTCGATACCCTAATCATTACCGTGATACAAAAGATAACGTAAAAATAAAGGTAAATACAATCCATACACAAAAATGATTACAGCTTTAAAAAGAAGATATTCAGAACACTATTCTTTGAATGTTAAAAACGAATTCTTTATTGTTTTCTGTTGGTTTACAAAACAAAATATTGACAATAGTCTAGTATAATAAATTATGAGAAACGAAATTCGCACTTTCCTCCCAAACCACTTGCTCTACAAGAAAAATGTATGGCACATAAAATGTCAATCTTTTTATGGGCTACAACTTTTACTCGATCCTTTCGGAAATCGTCTAGGACGCACCGTTTAGGAGATATAAGGAGTTTTCGGAAAATTTGGGAGGGGGGGGGGGGTTAAGGTTGGGCCCAATAAGATTGGGTAATGTTGCAAGTATGAGTTCCACAGGGCGAATGGAAATTCAGTCGGAAATCGTCTAGGACGTACCGTTTAGGAGATATATGGTATTTTAGGAAAATTTGGGGAGGGGGGGGGGGGGGGTAAAAGTGGGTTCAGTAAGATTTAGCAATAAGGTTTGGGGGTTACTAAAGGGGGTTGAAATTTCCGTCTAAACTTGTCTAGGACGCACCGTCTCCGAGATATCCGGGATTTCCGGTTTTCCAAAAATCTATATCCCGATATCCTGATCTGCCGATCTGCGCCTACCTGATGAGTGCGGTATTTGCCCGGATGCCTCCCAGATTATCACGACGCAAAATTCCACTTTTGGGTGAAGAACTGAGGGGGGGGGGGGTATAGGGGGAGGCGAGGGGTTGTGAAGGGAAAAAATGAGAGGGTGATTTGTATTTGTGTTGTGTATTTGAGATACGTGAGTTTTGGGGAGTTGACGGAACTTGGGTGCACGAGAGTTTCCAAACAACGAATGTATTATCTTTGACTAATAATAAGTGACTATAGCTGACTAATGTCGGAGCTTCTATCATTCCAACATTTTGGCTTAGCAATAGGGTACCGTTGAAACCGTTTGGGTACGGAACTCTATAAAGTACAGATTGATCTAAAAGTTGTATAAATAAAGGGTATGTGTATACAAGTTATAATTATTTATTATTTTTTTTCTATGTAAATATGTAATTTACACATATAACAAAAAACCTAAATACTGTAAACAGTAACTAATGTCTAAAAACGGACAATGTTTTATTTCAAATTACAGCAGTGACTTCCAACCCAATAGGGGTTGAATTTCCAAAAATCCGATAGCCTAAAGCCTTCTTCGATAAATGAACTATCCAATACAAAAAGAATTTTTCAATTCAAACCAGTAGTTCCTGAGATTAGCGCGTTCAACCAAACAAACAAACAAACTTTTCAGCTTTATAATATTACAATAGTAATAGTATAGATTAGTATAGATATAGTTATATTTTGTACATATGTATGTTCGTGATTTTCTCCGTTACTACTTACACTACATAAATTGGAAAGAAATAGTTACTTAATTTCTATTGTTTTCTTCAAACCAAAGATGTTTAAAGCAGAATATTACGCAAACGGACCCCTGAATTGAAAAATGGTCTTTTGAAACCTATAATATTTTTGAAAGACCTTTTCAACGATACCCCACATTAAGGGGTAGACGAAGAAAAAATCATACGGAACGGACAGACGGACGGACGGAAGGACGGACGGCCGGACGGGCTAGCCGGCCGGTTGAAATAACGAACGGACTAGACATGATTCCGATTTGACTACAAAACCCTGAAAATTATAGAAAACTAAAAATAATACAATTGACTGTAACTAAAAATTCTCACGTGATCAAGACTGTTCAATGGCAATATAATTACGTTACTTTTACGAAATCTATTCCTTAGATGGCTAAAGCAAAAATTGACATAGGTCCGACGTCCAAGAGTGCTGCCGCACGACTGATTTGATTTCGCGTCAGTGCGTATCTTTATATGGTAAATTAAATTCGTTTTAATAAATTATTTTTTGCAGTAAGATAAAAAAAAAATTACGTGTCATATTCGACAAAGACCATATTTTATTACTACATAAATTTTTGATGGGAAATACGCTTTATTGAATACAAAAATCGATGGTAAAGTCATGGCATAAACCATGAAAATTGGTAATGTTATTGAATTAATTTTGAAACGAATATTATAGTAATCGTATATCCCTTGTAATAAATGCAAAATATAATATATGAGTGTTCTCTAGACATTTTTTTTTACTCAATTTAATAAAACTTAATAAAGAAAATCAGTGTATGAAATTGACTCTGTCGTCCTTTTGCTGAAAAATAGTTATGCTAGATTGACAGTTACGCAGAAACAAATTAATATTTTCAAAATTCCGGTAAATGAAGATCCAAGATGAAGGATTGATCTATTTTATGAGTTCATTTGCCAGCATTAATATCTTTCTTATGATACTAATTTTTGACATCAAATTCTTCATTCCGCGCGTCTAACCGCGAAATGGCTCTTAACGGTTCAAAGATTAACTCAATGCTCCAATTAAAGGTTATCACTCCCAAGTATGCAAATGATAAATAATAAATTGTAACGTTAAATACTAAAATTGCCAAGTTTAACAAGGTGGTTTATAAATAAATAAATAAATAGCACTTCACACTCATAGCCCCACACTAGGATTCCCTGTGTCGTGGGTGCCATGGACAACACACAAGACAAGGACATTCACACCCAGACCGAGAACAGAAATTCAAACTCATCATTCAAATTTCCGCCTCGCTGGGAATCGAACCCAGGACCCTTGGCGCGGCGATCCGGCATGGTAACCATTGCGCCACACGGGTCGTTATGATAATGTTACATGCTGTAAACATACTTAAATTTGTGTATTAGGATGCTGGCTTATCACATAAAAAAGTTAGAATTTAGTAGTTTGGTTAGCATTAGTTTAATGTCTGAAGTTTACAAACCACAAATAGAATAATACATAATTGCAACAAAAAATTGGTAAATTTTTACTGCAAGATATCAGTGTGCTTAGTACGAGTTTTATTTGATATTGCGGCAGTGAAAAGAAAAGCTTCCGTCCCATACATATCTTAGTAAACATGCGTTTACTTTACGCCACCATTATGTCAAGTAAAACTCATACTAAACACACAAGTTATACCAGTTTTATTATGACCCTGTGTTTCAAGAGTCATAATTCAATAAAATACAATCCTCAACAACATAATTATTATAATCCAACTGAAACTCCGATGCGGTTGATTTATACTAGTCCTTAACAGTACGCATAATAAAAGACAAAGCAAAGCGCATCATCTGGACCAGATGGAAGTTGACAACAAACGGATGGGTATGGATACCCTCCTTGCATTGGGATGTTTAAAACATATTAATGTTTTGTATTAAACATCATCACCATGTGATAATTCACATGATATATAAGCTAGTCATATATTGTTAAAAGAGTAGTACATTTACCCTAGCCTAAACCTAAATTAAATTTAAAGTGTTAGTAGTTATTATTATTAAATTATTATTATTTTACTAAAGTTAAATTCATTGCTCAGGTAAGTAAAATGATAACAGAGGTTCACATACCTCTGGGGCCACCGATGATGATGGTGGTAAAGGCACTTGGCCTTCTGCAGCTGAGAGTGCCCATGTTGCCACAAATGCTGCTGCAGCGAACAAGATACTTCGTAGCCGCAGCATTTTCAACCTGAAATTTGTATTTGAAAACAGTAAGTTACGAGGAATGTAGGATTATGATTACAATGCTTGATATATTTGAGCAATGGAAGTGTCTCCACCAATTTGTACTGGGCCTGCATGTTGAAGTAGTAAGGAGTTATAAGAAGACCCGTGTGCTATCCAGTTGTGAGCCATTAAGAGTTAAAGGTTGTATGATTTAGAGATTAAGGATACAGTTATAAGAAAAAATATTTAACTAACTGACAGCTCAATTATTTTACTGATTAGTTTGAAACTATGCTCACTACTTTATCTATTATGGTGCGTGAATATTACATCCCATTTAATTTTTTTGTCTTAGCCAGTGGTCATAAATGTTAGTGTTTTTTCTATACTATGATTGCAATTGTTATTTTACATTACTAGTGGCTTCAAGCCATACATAGCCCACTACTGAACAAGGGTCACTCTTCTTGAGAACGATTGCTATTATTCCTAAGTAATAAAAGCAAAATACAAGTTATACACGATAAGAAATAGAAGCAAGAGTAGACAAACAGATGCTTAAAGAAAAAGCTATTTGCTATCACGGCTAACTACAGTGTGCAACATGAATAATTTTTTTTAATTCAAAACAAAATTATCATTCTATCTAGGTATTATTTTATGTCAAAAAATAAATAAAAGGTATAGTTTTAAATTATCTTCCAAAATAGTTTTCAAAGAAAAAATAAAATATTATTTTCTGACACATAACTAAAGCACTTAATTAAGATTTGATCAGCAGTCAACAGTTAGTATTAAATAGTAATAATATTAGGTCCAAAATTAAGATAATAAAAACAAAAAGAGTCACTAAAATTGGTGTTATTTTCAAATGGAAATATAATTAAAAGCAGTAACTACCTATTGAATACAAATTATTAGCAAAGGTATTTGATTAGAAGTGGCATTGATACTAAGTGATTATTAGTGATAGTATCAGGAATCAATTACCATGGAGTTATCAGCGTTTAATTTATAATTTGAATAGGTAATTATTATGCGCCCATAATGAATCTATTCACAACGTGTTATGACCACCAGAGGATAACGCTGACTTGATCAATCCGTGATTTTAGCTTGAATTATTTTTTATTGGATAGTAAACTAGTTAGTGAGTAAATCCACAGGCCATGAAACGTCACCGGTATTTAATACAGTGAATGGTCACGGTCAATCCCAATAGTTACATCTAACCAGAACTTACATTTGACACTTCGAGTTTTTCAGATTAATGAATGAACTATATTGAACACATTACATTAAATTAAGGTTTATGCGTTTATCAACATTATATGAATTACGTACACTTCACTTTGAAACGTATGAAATCAGAAAATTTATACTGAGACAAACGACTTTCCACTCACTAAAACTGACAAGAAAGTGACAACACTGAAGGCACTGACAAGTGACACTGACAAATAACGTCACCTGTGGCCTATGTCAGTCAGCTACTACCAAAAAATTTATAGTACAACTGGACCCAAAGCTTCGAAGTAGACGTACGTCTTCAGAAGCTCGAGTGTGAGTTTCTAACATAAAACGGCTAAACGCAACTATCGCGTTAATCGAGATGACTCAAACATTTTAGTAAACATATTTTATGCGAGTGTGTTCCTTATACATCGTCAACGTTGAATGTAACTTAACATACGAGTGGAGGCATTTTGACGTGTGCGCGAGTGTAAGTTACTATTTTGTAGTTAACTACTGAAAAAATACGCAACCAAAGTAGTAGAGTTACTCACTTGATGTTTGACAAGTGAAACGCATTTTTTGGTAATAGTTTATTTGATTTTATTATGGATAGCCTCAGGGATTATTTACAATAAAATTACACATAATTTTTTCCTTCTCTTTGCATATTTATATTTTCAATATTTCCAATAATACAATACTATTTTGCTATTTTTAACTTGACAATGAAATGACAATAGTGTTATTCTCAAATACTATGGTAACCAAAACAGGGTTGCTCATCTACAATGTACAAATGTAGGGTCGCTAAACATTCATTTATTAAAATAGGCTTACAGTATGAAGTGAAAATTGATTAAGCAATATGTTGAATGGAGCAGCGCGTAATTACCTACTTTGCTTGGAAGATGTTGGCGGAAGCCCAGTGCCCTGTTTAATAAACGTTACAATTCGACAATTTTGTAAATAAGTGACATATTTGTTAAATTTTATGACAAGTGCTGTTTAATAAACCTTACAATTATGTAAGAATTTTACATATAAAAATCCTACAAATATTAGAATTGTAAATGCTGTTTAATAAACGTTTACATATGTAGAAAACGCCTGTAGATTTCGATGAAATATTGTATCTACAAATTTATAATTGTAAGTCTGAGTTGTAAGTTACAAATTACATAAAATGTAAATTTTTGTTGAAGAAATTTACGAGGATAGATTTCAAAATTTTTAAAATATTTAGAATTTGGTTTTACCAATTAGCTTACAGAGTGCTTTCCTATTTGTTTGATTTTTAACGAAACTTGTGAAACACAATAACAAAATTACGTTTTTGTCTATAATATACAATAATGTTTAAAAAAAATGTAGATACGTCATGCCCTTACCAATCAACCAAAAAATCTGTTCCGAAAAGAGCTACAACATCTTTTGTTTCACTACACCAATCACACTACAATAATGCACGAAGGCATTTTAACGTTGTATGTCAAATCTCAAGCACTTCTGACAACAAAAGCGTCCATATCGTCTTGTATTGACAGAACGACTATGAACAAATACAGGTCAATTGACCTCTCTTACGATCTTCATCTTCGGCGCGCTAGTGACATATCTACCTCTTTTTTACTTATAATATCATTTATAATATACCTTTAATTTGACAGTGACGTGTTAGAATCGTATTTAAGATCATTTCCTATTTTTGTTACCAAATATTCGAATGTAGTTTTGCTAACCCGAATTTTTTCGTTGAATGTAAAATCTGTCACATCAAAAGCAAAGTTAATACTTTTACGAAAAACTCGCCGCCGCGGCGCCGCCGCCCTTATACATATACATATATTCATCGTCACTACTGTTACTACTTCCACTACTAGTTGTTAGAATCATTTTTTTTGTGTAGGTATAACAAATAAATTTCGTTACTTGAGACACTAAATTGTAAATTTCTGACACAAGACGAGTCTGCCTGTCGGAATTGTTCTACAATTTACAAAATGTGTAAACTTGTAAATTACAAGTATTGTTCAATAAAACAGTTTTCCCTACAAATATGTCAATTGTCACCTGTAGAGAGAAAATGTTTATTAAACAGAAATATGTAAAATTGTAGGTACAATTCTACAATTTTGTCAATTTTCTACCATGGTAAACTTGTAAGTTGTATTCTTTATTAAACAGAAACTTGTAGATTTGTAACTTGTAATTTACAATTACAATTTACAATTTGTAAAGTTTATTAAACAGGGCACAGGCTCAAGATAAGCGCAATCATCAGCGAAAACAACGGCCTATATTCCGAGCCTCTTTTAAAGCATCCCATTATATCATCCCGATTCCCGACACATGTAAATAATCGAATGTCAATGAATAAAGTTTTTAAATTTTCATGTACAAAGTTTTTTCGTATGCTCTTTATTTCGAAAATCCTAATTTTTACCTTGTCTATCTTTGCATATAAATAAATTAATAAAATTAATTATTAACTTCTTTGCATAATTGGCCAATGAATTATATAAAAATTGAGAAATTGAAAAATCTACCATACGGGGAATACCCACGACCATCGAATTTCGAGTCCGAGCTCTTAGGCGCTACGCCAACTCAACTCGTGCTATATATGCATCTTCGTAATTAAAGTAATATTCATAAGGTATGAAACTTTTTTATTTTCATGTAATGTGCGTAACAAAAACGTCAAATGTTTGATATCATAGCATCACGATGCTATTGTTTTATCTCATTTCTTCTTTAAGTTTAAAGCGGAACACCTATAGCTCATTCATAAAAAAACATAATGCGCCTAAAATAAGTTTCACTTGACTGCCTCTGTAAGCTTAGTAATAGTGTACTTTTAAAATTAGATGAGTTGTAAGTGCCACTATGCTAATAACGAAGTGAGCAAACGAATAACTTTTTCGTTGATGTTTAAGGAACTCACACTCGCATAAAATACGTGTACTAAAATGTTTGAGTCATCTCGATTCCCGTGATAGTTGAGTTTTTAGTTTTTTTTTAGAAACTTACACTCGAGCTACTTATTTTAAAAGTACACTATTCCTAAGCTTACAAAGGCAGTCAAGTGAAACTTATTTTAGGCGCATTATGTTTTTTTTATCAATGAGCTATAGCTGTTTCGCTTTAAGCATAAAGAACAAATGAGATAAAACAATAGCATAGCATCTGTTACTATGACTACTATTATGTTTTGTTACTATGACGACCTATTACCAAACAATGCGTTTCACTTGTCAAACATCGCACACGTCAAAATACCTCCACTCGAATGGTTACATTCAATGTTGACTAAAAATTTCACGTAAACGATATTTTGAAACTCACACTCGCAATGTAGTTGTTTTAACTGTCCGCTAGAGGCGCTGACAATAACTCCATACATTTTGATTGCATAGACGCAAACGCGTTGGTGAAGTAAATGCTTGCAAAAACTCACACTTGAGCTACAGGAGACGGATCAAGACGTGACATAATAATTCATACTTTTGTATAGTTTCTATTATCTATAATTCTGTTTTATTTATTTACCGTTTATTGCATCCGAAGCAATAAAGGGTAAATGATGCAATGCATCATAAAATAGGCGGAATTAATGGCTAATAGCATTCTTTACCAGTCAACCCATGGCGTTGTCGAAAATATGCGATAGGCTATAAAAGTCAAATAAACAAATACATTATACCTTTGTACCCTAAATAAATACATAATATAAATACTACATGATATAAAATACTTTACATAATATGTTAATCTAGCCAGAAAGAAGAATTTGAAAATAAAACCGACCTACCTTAAGTAGATAACTAAACACGTATTAAGTAGATAACTAAATTTTATCTGTGATTTTTTTTATTCGTTTCGTATAATCTATGGGAAAAACCGCGCTATATTTTCTTTACGCTACGGCTTTACCTATAATAACTACTTATATTTTTGTAAACTCTTATTAATTCTAACCTTAATTAAAAATGCCTTTAGATTTTAGAAGATTTAATGGACCAGAGAATAGTGAATCTTATAAACATTATATAAAGAAACAATTGAAATCAATAGAAGAACAATTTAAAGAACTCTTTAATGAAAACGGACAAAGGAAAGATGGGCGCGCATTGGATGAAGCGCGAAGTTTGTGTAGGTTTTGTACGTGTTTTTTTCGTTTATGATTAATATTCTGAGCGGCATACCTGTTCTAATCAAACGTAATACATATTTGTTTTTAGTTGGAAGAGCAGAAATGATATCACAAGCAAAAGGTTCCGCGTACATAGAATTAGATAGAACAAAAGTTGTTTGTTCAGTTTTTGATCCAAGAGAAATACCCCACCAAAACGAGTTCAGGTAAGCTTTGCGAAAATAAATCTATCAATAATTAATATTAATCCTCACTTAGAGTAAATAAGAAAAATGCAAGTAAGAAGTGCTAATGTTGTTTCATAACGTTTTTCTGTGAATATACTAATTGGATATCATTAAAAGCTTGTATGAAGTTGTTCGATTTTCTGAGTATTTGTCCAATATAATAAATAATTCTACTGCAGAGATATGA
Organism: Thymelicus lineola; assembly: GCA_963932265.1. Classification (NCBI taxonomy): domain Eukaryota; kingdom Metazoa; phylum Arthropoda; class Insecta; order Lepidoptera; family Hesperiidae; genus Thymelicus; species Thymelicus lineola. Next base: position 5,669,678 of record OZ010705.1, on the reverse strand, counting down.
GTAAAATAAATGCTGATAATCACTGTTTTTCAGTGAACTTGGCCAACTATTTGTCGAAGTGAAATTCGCGCCATTTTCGTGTCCTCGCAAAAGGCGGCCGTATGTGCCTGATACAGAGGAAAAAGCTTTGTCGGCAGATCTGAAGAAAGCTCTAGAACCAGCTGTGTGCAGGCAAATGTTTCCAAACTACCAAGTAAGTAATATTTCGATATAGAACTAACCTTTTCGGATCATCATCACTACTCATAACTGTCTCACTGCTGGGCTTGGCCCTTGGGTCTCTTCTCACATGTCATAGTCCACAATGCTGACCACAGGTACATTGAGACTTACTAACCAAGTTAGTTATAAATAATTTTATTCTATTTTTTTTGTTCTATGTTGTTAATTAATTAATATTGTTTATATTTGTTTCAGATAGACATATTTGTGTTTATTTTGGAACATGACGGATCATGTTTAGCGGCAGCAATCAATGCCGCAGGCTTAGCCTTAGCAGATGCAGTGGTTCCCATGTATGATATTATCACAGCTTGCTCAGCTGCAGTTATTGGAGATGATATATTTGTAGATCCAACTGAAGCTGAAGAGAATTTGGCTTTAAAACCACACAGCAAAGGCGCAAATCATGGCACTATAACATTGTCTATGCTACATGCACTCAAACAAATATCAAATGTACAACTAACTGGCTCCATAGATGTTGTTTGTGTCACAAATGTCATGGACACCCTAGAAAAAGAATGCACAAAAATGGTACCCAACATAAAACAAATTCTTGTATCAAATGTTGTGAAGAACCTCGAACTAAAAAAGGTTGCGGATAAAGAAAGCAAAAAATGGGAAGATCGTTTAAGTGCAAAGCTAGAGGAGTGGAAAAAATTAATAAACTCTTGATGTTATTCAGAAATTGACTTTTATTTAATTAATTCTGTAGTCATTACACATACATTTACACTTTTAATTCACACAAATGACAGCTGAATCAGCAATAATTTAAGAAAAGATTTTTAATTTCCTATACAAATTATTTAAATTTCGATTTAAATATAATGATATCCCATTGAAGTATAATGTCATAGAACAGACATCTCAAACAAAATGTGTGTCCCGCCCAGGTGGCCCGGGAGGTTCCATTTTCAAAATTGAGCCCCCGTTCTCGTTTCAAAATCGAACGAATCCATTGAAGATTGAAGCCACGTGGCGCCAACGCATTGGACTATACATGGTGTTCGGGGTGTCTGTTCTATACGCTAGTAATAATATTTCAATATGATATCCTAAGATATTTAATTAAATCTTACAAAACATCTTACTAAAACACCTTAGTGAAACTTATGTAGGAATATCTTTATGACGGCTACAAAATTGAAATTTATCAATGAAAGATTATAACTATAGTATATTATTAGTCTTCGGGCTTCTCTGGTGGCGGACCACAGGGTTGTAACATTCTTTCCATCAAGTTAAACTTCACTCGAGCCTTCGATTCATTCTCCACGATAGCAAAATAGCTTAGTAAATCTGGATGTCCCATGTAACTGCAGCACGAATCCCTGTGTTGGTTTGTCAACCATTCATATTTCGTAGTATCTGCGTGACCAGTACCTATATACTTGCTTTGTAAATGCTCTAACTGGCTGTGAATATTGTAGCGTTCACCCATTCTAGAAGTTGTCGATTGAGGTTATGTTGGTATACGATATAATTAGCACGAAGGTAGACGTAAAAGTTCCTTCTAAATCGTATTCAAAACTGCGTTGAATACACTTCTATTTTTTTATAGAGTAAAAACTTATTCCCTGAAGAGTTCACTTCAAACAACAAGCAAAAAACATTTTTTGACAATTCTTTCAGACATTAGTGACATGACTTTGACATCACAGAGTAACATCAGAGACATAAACACTGACATTTTAATTTTTAGCTGTGTTGAGAAGAATCACAGACTATTAAAAATAAATAAATGATTAAATGACGTTACGTCTATCATCTATGGCATTTTTTCGTACTCTATATCAGTTACCATGACATTATTTTGTTTATCTGTTGTGTTTGTCACCTGTGGCGCTTTTTTCGAATTCGAATGTATTTGATCAATAATTTTTGATTATTTTTCTTGTTACTGCATAATTTTTGTGAATCTGAAAATGTTAAAAGATATTAAAGCTGTTAAGCTAATGGAAAGCGCTACTAAATTAGCGGAGTTAAAACAGGATGAAGCACAAATGCGTAAACAAGCCAGAAAAATATTGAAACAGAAGTTCGACCAGTCGAAGAAACAAACTCATTTGTTTATGCATGAAAAATCTTTGACTGAAATAGTAAGGATTTTGTAAAAACCGTACCCAATATTTGACATGTTTTCACTTATAAGTCTATGGAATATACCAATAATTTTGTAATTATCCTAAAATCATAAATGGCAGACGAAAAAATTTCAGCTGTATTGGGGCGGCTGAGAATATTAACCTCAAACCCATGCCGGATAGGTGTCGTAAGAGGCGACTAAATCATCTTTTGGTGTTGCTGATGTGTGACGATAGCCACGTACTATCGCATAAATCGTCAGCTCGCTTACCGGCTATTTTCATAATAAAATGATGTCTTCATTATAAACTGCATGTTTCGGGTATTTGAATTTGTTAACTAATTATGATTATCATTTCAGCCTACGCCAAAAAACTCAAGTCACATAATATACGCATACTATCATAATAACTTCATTTGGAAAATAGAAAATTTAGATTTTTTATACAATCTAACACATTTACATTTGCAATGGAATAGAATAAATAAAATAGAAGGCCTTGAGAAATTAACAAAACTTAAAAAACTATACTTAAGCAATAACCGCATAAGCGTTGTTGAGAATTTAGAGTGCTTAAAATATTTGGAAGAGTTGCATATTGAAAAACAAAATATTGACAATACTGATCCATTATGTTTTGATCCAAGGACTATGATAGCTATTGGGGTAAAGTATTAATAAAATTATAATAATTTAATGATTTAAATTATCGCTTTTATACATGTAGTGTGGTGGCTTTATAATGTAGGTTTATTTCATAAAATTCATTTTAGTATTTTTTAACCGACTTCAAAAAAAGGAGGAGGTTCTCAATTCAACTGTATTTTTTTTCATGTATCCTTAATAAATTACTGCCAATTCTACAGGCATCATTAAGAGTTCTAGACGTGTCTGAAAATAAAATAACCGACATGTCTTGGGCTAAACCTTTACGAAGACTGGAAGTTTTGATTGCCAAGAAAAATAAGATAGAAAATGTTGAGGTACGTTATACGTTCTAATTTTGCTTTATACCTATTGAAATGAGCTTTCGTAAGACCAGTCTTCCTACTACAGTTTGTACAAACTAAAGTAATGAATACTTTGACAGGCTACAGCCGACAGTCTCTGCACATTACTATGCCTCGTGGACCTTAATTTTACAGGAAACCCAATGACCAAGAAACATCGGTATAAAGAAACTATTATTGCAAGATGTGCTCAACTACGTGTGTATATTTTTTCTATTGTAATTTTTTAACGGTGTTTGCTCGAAATTTTCTAAATAAAAAATCGTATTTATTTGAAACAATTTGAACATAACATATGTATTTCGATTTTTTTAGAATTTAATTATGACTTTCCATTACTCTATTTTTATTACTAGGTATTCTTGATGGTACACAAATCCACAATACCTCAAAAACCTTTCTCCAAAGCTTCGACAAAGCAGTTCGCCTTCGCCAACTGAACCAAAAACACAAACTGAGTTTAACTCAACAAGGAGCTGATGAGTTCTTCGAGCTAAACATGCTGCCGGGCCCCAGGGCACAGAGTGCTCTGTCTATATCTGAATTCTCCAATCAAAAGCCAAAAAGTAAGATATTTATTACCTACTATACTAATTTTATTTGTAATAGAATTTTACATTTTATTTAGCAAGAAAAATTCTATCCTCAATATCTCCATATTAAATTATTGCAATAAGTGTATGAAATTCTCATTATTTGAAATATTTTTGGAGCATAAATCAGACACGTTTTATAATTATTATTGACCAAGCAAAGTCGATTCAAGGGTTATTGATAATGGACTCTTTTTTGATCTAGGTACAATATATTTATTGATCTGACGATTGCATCTGGGGTTTTGTGGAGTCTAGCTTAGCATAGATTAATAAATATAGCTTTTAGGTATGTGTAAGAAAAGGCTGACCGCTGAAGTTAAGTCAAACTTAATAATATATTTTGCAGTGAGTGCTTGAATATAGCTTTTAGGTATGTGTAAGAAAAGGCTGACCGCTGAAGTTAAGTCAAACTTAATAATATATTTTGCAGTGAGTGCTTTTGATGCCTCCTACACATTTATGCCTCGAGCATTTTGGCGTACGAGACAATTGCCATCACCGCCAGAGGACGCTACTGCGCCGTTTGAACCACCACCATTACCAAAAAGCCCGCTGCATATTGACAGTTCCTCTCCACCTGTTAGAGGGATATTGAAGAAACCAATGCCAATGAAATATATATAGTTTTGTATTTACATTTGGATAAAAAACCAGTATTTTTTCATGTTTTGTCTCAAAACTTTTGTGTGTATACTGTATATATAATTTTTTTAATCACATAAAATCTATGGTTTATTTGTGTCTTGTCAGTTTGACACATGTTTGAATGATGTTTGACATGAGTATCAAATCAGCTGTCATATCACTCATGTCAATTTTTATTTACTTAATACATTTGAAATTTTAGGTTATGTTTCGTCTCTTACATTATTTATCTGATTTATACTAGTATAATTATATGTAGCAGAGATAAAATTTTAAATCATTGTAATAAAATCAATGAAGTAATGTATTTTTAATATTTAAAACAAAATGTCTAATCTACCGGATAACATTATGGATGCCATTGAAGTGTTGAACGAAGAATCTTCAGGTAATTAACTCAAATATTCAATATTAGTGTTGATTAATATGTTTCTCAGTTTCAGCTTCGTTCTTTGTCATTCATCCAACCAACCTGCAAGTCCACGTCTGTAGTTTTACGGCCTTATTCATAAACGCTTAATAAACCCAATTATATCTATTGCACTGGTTTTATGTTTTATCTTTATAGTTTTCCGTAAAACACTTTAACTCTGCTTGTTTCTATGAATTAGTTGTATTTTCTTATTTATAATTGCTAACTAACAATACATAGGTTTTATACAAAGATTTCTGATATATATTGCTTGGCTTAGTTATAATTTTATACATGTCAAATATTACTTTAACAGCTTTGTATCTTGGCAGTGAGTTGGCAGCAGTGGAGTCATTAGATGCTCTGGAGTTCCACCGGGAATATGTGTCAAAGAACATCCCAGTCATCATCAGAGGTGGGTGTGCTGATTGGCCGGCTGTATCCAAATGGAACACACATTTCTTGAGGTATGTTCTAAGTTTATGTTATAACTTATTCGTATTCATGAGTACTAGGTATACTTTAACAAAAACAATAACTTAAATTAAATAAAATATCATTATGATTATACTTACTCGTGTATTATTGACCATAACTTTTGGCTCCTTATTTTTTACTAGTTTTCACTCAGAGAAGAGTGGTTTCTCAAAACGAAATCACAAATATTAAATGTCCCAATCATCTCAGGACCATGGAACCGCTACAAAATGTACAAAAAGTTTCTTGTCCAGAACATGGACTATCTGTGTACCCAGTTTTGTCTTAATCCATACAATGTTAGCGTGTACTGAAAAAACAAACATCCAACTCAATCTTCATTACTTTAACTTATAATATTATTAGACTTCTACTTATTATAAGTAGGACCCGGATGACCAAGCTTTGGTCGGTTTAGGGTTGCTTAACAACGCCATCTACTGAAATAGCCTTAGTTTTGCTACTCGCCAATAGATGTCAGGAAGAGTAATGTAGCAGTTTTTCATAAATTATAAATTGTTGTTTCAAAATTTATATTAGTGTATAATACTAATTAATAGTGAATTTAAGGTGATGATTTTTTATAACAATATGTGATTCAATTCCAGAGAGAAATATGCAGACAAGAAAGTGACAGTTGCTCTCACACCCAATGGTTTAGCAGATGGTATTACAAGGAGTGATAATGGAGTGGAATATTTTGTGATGCCATATGAAGTTAATATGACCATAGCTGAATTTTTGGACACATTAGAAGCTAAACAGTATGTAATAACAATGAGATAATATTGTTTTTGTTGAAGATATTTTTTTAAGAAGACGTTTTATAACTTTTTCTTTAGTTAATTTAGTAGTATTGTGTAAGGCTGCGGGCACGAGATCTGCGACGAGCGGCGCGATGGCGGTTGCGGCGCGGCGCGGCGCGGGGCGATTAGCAGCGGTGTCTTGCGGGGCACGAAAAAACGGTCGGTCAATCGCGCTAAAGTAGTGTTGTGAAGAATGATAATATTATAATCTGTTTATTTATACTTTTATTGTTGAAGCGATGGCGTAAAGTGACTTTCGGAAAAAAGTGACGCTTGGTTTTCATACAGATGAAGGTACATGTTTCATCTATTCGGTTGTGAAAAATATGAGTTTACGTTGAAGAGAATTATTGGAGCCTAGTATCCTGATGAGAGCTGAATTATTATTTCCAAGAAATGGTGTTCATCCAATAAATAAATTTTCTACTCTTTATAACTAAGTTTTCATTCAAAAAATATTAAAACTATACGAGAATGAGTACATTTTGATTATATTTTGGAGAATATTTATATGGTGCAAGTTTTCACTGTCCCATATAGCAGCTTTTGATGAAATACACGAAATAAGTTCTTCATTATAAATTTCCATTATTTTAAAATTATAATTCAATACAATTCTAGTACTATCAATCTAGTTTGTTCCCATCTCTTCCGCGCCGCCGCGCATCGCCCCGCACCGCCCGTGCATCGCGCATCGCGCCGCTCGAAATCGCGGGTCTCGTGCCCGGTCCCATAGTACGCCATACTGTTGATTCCATCGCTTCAAATCGCGCCGCCCCGCAACCGCCATCGCGCCGCCCGCCGCAAATCCCGTGCCCGCAGCCTTAGTGACTTAGCAGCAACATGTGACATCTTATTAGCAAGCTATTATTACGGAAAAGAGGATAAAAAATATTTTAGTCTCACTTAATTCGCTTAATTTAATCAAAAACTTTTTCATTTTATTTCAGAGACAATGCAATACCCTACATACAACGTCAGAACTCCAACTTGACTGAAGACTTCAGTGAACTCTTGGAAGATGTGCTCCCAGAAGTGCCTTTTGCAACTGCAGCATTCAACAAACGTCCAGATGCTGTCAATTTCTGGATGGGGGATGAGAGAGCTGTTACTTCTAGTAAGTGCCGAAAGTACAAGAATTTCCACTAGTAATTGGGCTCTAAACTACCCAGTTTTATTCAGATTCCTACATTCATGGCTTAATCCCAATAAAGGCCCACTTTTAAGCTGGGGTTTCTCCTCTTGAGAAGGCATAGACCATACTCCACCATGCTTCTCCAATGCGGATTTTTGGAAAGTGACCAACTTTAGTGTCGGAATTTTTTTAGTAAATTTTTTATCTACATACCTACTTAATTAAGATTTTTTTATTAATCAAATGTTGTATTTAATTTTCAGTGCACAAAGACCCATATGAAAATATCTACTGTGTTATTGATGGTTACAAAGAGTTTGTTTTAATACCACCTACTGACTTACCATATGTCCCTTACAAGAGGTATCCTCAGGCTGAATTCAAGAGAACAGAGAATGAATGGGAAATTGTTCCCATAGATCCTATTAGGGTTATTGGTGATGATGAAGAGAAAAGCAGTGGAAAAGATGATGACTTGGGCTTACCGTGGATTTGCATTGGTAAGTTTCTTATAAAAAAAGAATATTATGAAACAGACATTTAGATGTATTTTGTCACACTGCGTTTACTATGTAAAATAAGTTGCTTTAAATAAGCCTTTTTAGGGTTCCGAAGTAAAATCGGAACCTTTATAGATTTGTCATGTTCGTCCGTCCGTCTGTCCGAAGCAAAGCACCAAGACCCTTAGTGCTCAGGGTACCTCCCCTACAGGTAACGTGAGGATGAATTTTTTAATCGTTGCGTACCCTATAGTTTGGGGTATCATTAAAAAGGTATTCCAGAAATATTACGGGTCTTCTGATACCATTTATTGGAATTAGGGGTCCGTTTGCGAAATATTTGGTTTTAAAGTGCTAATTTTGGTTAGAGTCAAGTGTGTAAAAATTCTGAAAAATAGGTTATATGATGAATTTACAAGGAAAACTATCACGGCTATGTTAGCATAAGTAGTTAGTGAGTAATAGTCGATAAACTTACTACTTCGGAACCCTATATTGCGCAAAGCCTGACACGCACTTGTCTGGAAATAGCCAATAAATGAGCTGACGATCAACCTGGTGGTAAGTGGATATCATCGCCCATGGACATCAGTAACACCAAAGCCATCACTGATGCGTTGTCGACAAAAAGAGGGACAGAAAGCCTGTGTTTTGGTTTACTGAAAATATCAATTTGTATGTGGCTAAGATGCTCAAGCGTCCCTAAGCCCACCTGAGATAAAAAAAATATCTTAAATTTTATCATAAAATGTATATTGTTTCAGATCCTCTTCGCCCAGATTTATCAAAACACCCAGAGTTCAAAAAGGCCCACAGTTACAAAATCCGACTCAACAAAGGCGATTGTCTATACCTCCCTAGTCTATGGTTTCATCACGTGACCCAAAGCCATGGTTGTATAGCAGTTAACTACTGGTACGATATGGAGTTTGATATCAAATATTGCTACTTTAAAATGCTGGAGAAACTTTGTAATAAATATTGAGAAATGTCTGATTAGTAACAAAAAATTCATTATTGTTGTTATTGTTATTTTAATACTTAATGTATAATATTATAATGATCAATGTTAGTTTGTGTATCATTTTCCATAAACCATAGAATATATATTTTTACTAAGTAGCTTCGCAGACGTTAATGCAGTTTCGCCGGCGTAGATTTCGGTCAATTTACATAAAACCATAATGAATTATACACTTAAACCTTCCTCAGGAATCACACTATTAATTGGTGAAAACCGTACAAAAATCCGTTCGGTAGTTTTTAAGTTTATCGCGTTCATACAGACAGACGCGGTTGGGGGACTTCATTTTATAATATAATTAGCTGACCCGGCGAACTTCGTATCGCGTTTGTTTCTATAACTTTTTTTCTAAAATAAAAGTAGCCTAAGTTACTCCTTGTTACATCAGCTATCTACCAGTGAAAGTCCTGTCAAAATTGGTCCAGCCATTTCAGAGACTAGCCGAAACAAACAGACAGACAGACAAAAATTGTAAAAAATGTTGTTTTGGTATATGTACCGTGTATACATCCAAACGCACTTAGTAAAAAGCGGTTATTTTAATATTACAAACAGACACTCCAATTTTAGTTATTTGTATAGATATGTATAGATTTTTTACTAGATAATTCAGGTAGAAAAACCAAATCCAAATCAGTTTAGTAGTTATGTGATGTGAAAAATAAATTACAGTTATATTAAAAACAGATTTTATTGAACATTTTTAGTTATGATATGTGCTTAAAATACTTGAAAACTTGTTTGAATTTGCCAACATTGAAAATCACCAGCCAATTTAAAATGCTTGATTTTATATTTGTAGATGAGCTGTGATACTGCCTCATCAGTTTCATATTCTGAAATGAGATGATTTGGTTATTTTTATTTCCTATTATAATACAGTCAGTATGATTATGACAATAAGATGGCATTTTACACACACACACACACACACACACACACACAAACACATATATACAAGTTTGGTCGAAACTGCCCTACATAGGTTAGTCACTACTGTTTCGTTAAATTAAAGACAATTTAGAGGTCCACCGGTTAACTAGACCTTTGCCTGAGACTGTTCCAGAAGTCTTACTGACTCTTATCAGCAAATTGTTTTATAGGAACCTAGTCGCCAATTGTAGTTGGTCCTTCGAGCCGGTTCCGCTTCAGGGGGCAAATTCTACGACACTTTAACATTGTTTACGGATTTAATTACAGTAGATTCCGTATAATTACCAAAAGATTGGGATAAACGTTTATCCTTGGGGTTAAACTGACATTCTTGCATGCTCCCCGAGGGGAACAGACCCCCACAGTGTTCATAGATACGCAGTAGTCGCCGGGGGTCCACGCGCGCATCACTACGGACTTGCATGTCGTATCCTTACATAGTTTCAGTGTTATGTTGGCTGTAAATAATGATTAGAGTTAGTTCAAAATGTTATCGGTCAATGGTCGATTGATGGTAGAATTGATCAGCTGATAGACGATACAGTAAATCGACGATTTATTTATATTATTTGCAGTGTTAGAAGCGCTCAGAGATCGGCGGCTTGTGTCGATCCTAAGTAAACGACCGAGTTGAGCGAAAGTGGGCGCGGTCAGTAGTTGAATGGGTGACCTTAGAAAAAAAACTTGAGTGCTACCGTGCTTTGGAGGGCACGTAAAGCCGTCGGGCTGGTCGTCATCCTAATAACAGCCGTTAAACCATGAGGCCTTCGGGCGGTGTGAACCTTTTGACACTTGGGTTGGTCTTTAACTTCCAACAATCCGCCCTGAAGCAGGTTGGGTAAAGCCTCCTGAAGAAGGAATACCCATGCTTAGTTAGTCATTAGGGGCCATCAATAAATTACGTCATAATTTAAGGGTTTTTGACCACCTTCCCCGACTTTCTTGCACAATGCCACATTTCGTCCACCCCCTTAACATATGACGTAATTTATGGATGGCCCCTTACTGGGTTAAAGACTTGAAGTCACTCACGTCCACTATATTCTCTATCCGGCCAGTAGTCGGGCAGGCTGGCTGTGAGTAAGGCTCGTTGTGCTGCGAGCTCGGCGCCCACACAGCGGCCGGAGTCCCCTGCCTCCAGCTGGCAACACACGCCACAGCTTTGCATCTCGCTCAGGACTCCGCCCTGTCACAATGACAACTGCTGGTAGGTAATAACTTAAGGCTATGGTAAGGACGCTCGTACGTCTTTCTAAACTATTTTACGAAAAAAAGTAATGTAAACCTGTAGGAAATTGTCTCTAGCTTTTATTATCCATACAAATTTTTATAATAATGTTGAAATTCAGAAAGAATGAGAAAAAATTCACATCGAAATCTACAAATATCATGTATAAAATTTTGAATGGGTGATTCAAAATCAAAAGTGAAAAAAATCAAAATAATTTTATCATTTATGTATTGTCCTTCATATTTAATTCTACCACAATTTTGAAAAAGTGCTGTGTCATGGAAAAGAAACGGCGAAAGAAACTCCCCGAAAACATTCAGTTAAACATTAGACTGGATTAAATAGTGACTTTCAGTAACGCTGCCTGCCTATAGGGATAAAGGACTCGGGATAGATTCCCGGAAGGTAATTGCGTGACAGATAAATGTATGTTGTGGATTTTTCTGATGTGTTATAGTGTATTCACTAGCTAGAGAACAGATATCTTTTGATAAAATATCATTATCATATCATAACTTTACTGTAACACTAAAAAAATTGTTAAATTTTATTTTAACTTATTATTATTTTTGTAACTGCCTTTACGTGGCTTCAAATTAATCGAAAGAGCTTCCCTAATACTCATCCATAATCCTCTTTTTCCACTCCTATAGTATTGGCTTCAACCCATTAATGGCCCACTACTGGGCACGGGTCTCTCCTCTTGAGGAGGCCTAGAGCATACTCCACCACGCTGCTCCAGTGCGGAATGGTGGAGGTGTTAGTGGCCAATCCGAGTGTCGGAAGTTTTCAAACCGCCCGAGGGCCTCCGACATGGCTTAACGACTGTTATCTTAAGATAACAACCGGGACCGACGGCTTTACGTGCCCTCCGAAGCACGGAAACGCTCAATAATTTTTTGCCACTAGCGGTCACCCATCCAACTGCCGACCGCGCCCGCTGTTGCTTAACTTTGTCGATCACTTAGGATCGACGCAAGCCGCCCCGGGCTATGAGCGAGTGAGCCTATGGTATTTCAACAAACAAACAACAATGCACCAAACAATACCGGTCCTTTCTTAGAACAGCTGCACTCGTGAAGCCCTAGGGCTGCGCACTCGGCGGCGTGGCAGCTCCCGTCGGGCAGGCAGCGCCCGCCCAGCCCGCACCGACATTCCGCGGTGTCGTTGCACGCGCATTCTTGATCTTTTGTTGTGCAATCCTATATAATAATAATACTTAATTTATTTGCTCTCACAAAAGGTTGTAACAAAATTATGGCTTAGTGTATTACCTACAGCTAATATCAAACCTAAGCTGTGAGAGCCTGATGCCTGAAATATGTATTTTATAATAAAAACCTGTGATACAGGTCACCAGAAGTTTCGATATATACTTACTATCTCTCTCTCTCTCTCTCTTACGTTTTACTTTATTTAGAATATCACGGGAGAATATAATATTATAAAGTTGATTATACAACTAAGTACTACATTTATTATGTTTTGTTAACTTTAGTTTTTACCCGACTGCCAGGAAGGGTTGTTTTTCGCGCGTATTTTGTATGTATGTATGCGTGTAATATTATATATTACCTCATATCTTTCAAACCACTAAACGGATTTATATAATTAAGATATTAGATTCGTTTTGATAATCCAAGTGTTCTTAGATAAGTGAAATGGAAAAAATACAAATATTATGATGGCTACGAAATGCACTTTTTGACGCATCAAAAAATAAAAATAAATCGAATAATGCAATAGGTATGGGTACCAAATTAAAGAGCTCATCATAAGGACTTTAGAAAGGTATATCATGATAACTTTTTTGATAGCAGGCGGGTTTTTAACGTGATAACGTTTATAAAGACGATGAGCCTGAGAGGCATTCACGAAAACCGAGTAACGGCCGGAGTAACGTCACGGAAGCGCGCGCAGCATTAGAGAGAGAGGCACGCTAGACCGGCCGTCTCTCTCCCACTCAAGCGTAATCGGTCCGCTTGGAAGGCATTTTTCATTTCATTTTTATTTTATTTTACAATCATTTGAAAAGAAATGATTTCTCGTAGCTCGTACGTATTATTATTATATGAAAACGAAAATCTACAATAGCGTCATCTCTGTTTATAGGTATGAACTACTTGAAAGAACTTTACACAGTACATCGACTCGGACTTTAGTTGTAGTCAAGAAAATCACAGATGTCGCGCAGCTCCTGATATTTAAAACGATTTAAACCAAATTTTCAACTCAAATATGTTTAAAATCGTATAGTTAGTATGAAATTTAATATTATAATCTAGCTAGATACGCGGGATATTATAAGCTATTATATGGGAAAAAGGCGTAAGTTTATGTGTGTATCATTTATTCTATATAAAATCATTTATTATAACCGACTTACAACTCAAAACGTTATGTGACAACACCAAAACTTTTTCAGTATAGATGCCCGAATTTCAGCAGCTATATAGTAGGCTATATTTGTCCCAAACTAAGAAGTCCCCTTGGTGACAGGACATTGGAGTTCATTATCATTTATGAGATCATATTATCAAGAACAGAGATAAAATAAATAAAACTTTGTTGATTGAGTCTATTCGTACGTAATTGATTTTAGTTTCGTTCGTTTAATCAGGCCTGGCGTAAGCAATGATAACTAATTAGCGCCATCTTGTATGCAATTCAATGAACTATTCGCCATCATCAAACACAGAGTTGCGTATCTATTTCGACTCACCGCGGCAATAAGTCTAAATGTTAATAATAAGTAGGTAATGTCATGATTTCATTTTTCATTTATTTTTTATTTTATTTTACAATCTTTTGAAAATAAATTACTTCTCCTCGTAGCTCGTACATATTATTATTATATGAAAACGAAAATCTACAATAGCGTCATCTCTGTTTAAACGTATGAACTATTTGAAAGAACTTTTACACAGTACATCGACTCAGACTTTAGTTGAAGGCAAGAAAATCACAGATGTCGCGCAGCTCCTCATATTTAAAACGATTTAAACTTAATTTTCGATTCTTCTACGAAATAGACGTTATCACGTAAAACCATTGTCCGTAAACCGACTTTACAGACAACCAATTTTTTTTTTAGTTTTTTTATTTATACTAGTTGAGGTCAAGGTCAAGTCAGCGAAATAAGTGAAGAAGTTATGGACAAAATGAATTACGGTGGATATTTTTTATGCATACGTTACAGTATGCATAGACCATACTGTAGTATCATACTCACGATGCCACTGCTAGTGATGTTCGCGAACTTGCACATGGAGGTACAGCAGAGCCCCTGCGACGGATGGCAGTCGGCAGAGGGCGCCACCGAGCAACCCTCCTTGTGTAGAGCCCTGTTGCAACAATACATAGCAGTGTATACTAATATATAGATATAGTAGAACGATAGTGAACTATAGGTATATAGGAATAGCAGAACTATGATAAATGGAGGCCCTAATAGCCTTCGCAGACGAGAGGCAGCCCTTGTCCTACTTTTGTCTGCATCAATAGGACTCGCACGAGGGATTGAAAGTACGCGAAGCAAAGCCTTTGACACAACGAAAATTACGAGTATTGTAATGAAGGAGCATTTGTAACACGCTGCCACATCCAAGTATACTAATAAAACGAACCCATCTTCAAAGACAAGAGCGCCACCAGCGCGCGGCGTGCAGCACGGGTCCCGCCGGCTGCAGTGAGACGGTAGACCGCAGTCGCACGCCTCACCTTCCTCCACGATACCTGAAGAGACACAGGATTAACAAGAGATACAGTAACATGAGTTATTTTTAAGGATTTTGCAAATTAAACTAAGATACTTACCGTTTGACATTTTCATAGTTCACGCCCACTTTTAGAAGTTATACTTCTTGTGGGGCATTTGGAAGGTGCGTGATATTAGGTGCACAGCATTCGCTGGAATTGTTTTGGATTGCAAGCGCGCGCCGGGTCGTGCGTGCGAGCGAGAGGTACGTGGTTGGATTGCAAGCGCGCTCCAAGTCATGGGTACGAGCAAGAGGTACTAATAAGTAAGAGGTAAGTATAACTGCTTACGTGCGTATAGAAGTGCACACACACGTTTTTTTACTATACCTAGTTCTGTGATATCTACTGATATCGAAACACAAAAAACATTTTAGATAGTGGATGATACAGAACCTGCAGAGACCTTTAGAAGTTTATTCACAAAAGCCTTTTTCAACATGATTTGTAATTTCCTCACCGTTCCCACAAAACGGCCGTTCTTCCTCCACCAGACAGTAGCTCATGCTACTGAGCGTGGCAGCGATGAGCCGCTTGCTGCACATGGAGAACTGGAAGCTGTGGCCAGCAGCGCTGGTGGAGGACTGCGAGCCCATGAGGTAGCCGCGGCATTCCGGGTTCGGGAAGTTGTCGTCGTGATGCGCGCCGAAACTGTGACCTGGGGAAGATTGGTTATTAGAAAAGTTGGGATGGACAGGTTCGTCATGACGTGTTATGCGGACGACACGCTCGTAACTGCCCGAGGGAGTTCGCACAGGGAAGCGACGTTGATAGCCACGGCTGCGGTGTCACAGGTGGTGAACCGCATCCGGCGCCTGGGCCTGGAGGTGGCCCTAAACAAGTCGGAGGCCATGGTGTTTCATGGCCCCCGACGTGCGCCGGCGCCGGGATCACACATCGTGGTCAGCGGGGCCCGGATAGCTGTCGAGTCCACCATGAAGTATCTGGGATTGGTGCTCGACAGCCGATGGGAATTCGGGCCCCACTTCCGGCGGCTGGTGCCCAAGCTGATGGGCGCAGCGGGCGCGCTTTCAACGTTGCTTCCCAACATGGGGGGCCCGAGCGCCGCCTGTAGGCGGTTGTACGTGGGAATCGTGCGGTCCATGGCCCTGTATGGGGCCCCTGTGTGGGCAATGGATATGACGGCCAACACTCTCGCCATTCTGCGCAAACCGCAGAGGGCGATGGCCGTCAGAGTCATCCGCGGGTATCGCACGATTTCCTACGAGGCGGCTTGCGTCCTGGCCGGATCCCCGCCCTGGGACCTAGAGGCGAAAGTACTCGCGTCATTATATCGATGGCGCGAGGAAGAGCGGGCACGGGGCTCGATGCTGGTGCAGCGGCAGATCGCGCTGCGCCGAGAGGAGCTCCGGAAGGTCTTGGTGGCGGAATGGCGGCAAAGGCTTCTGCGCCCTGCCGCCGGCCTCGCTACCGTCGAGGCGATCCGGCCAGTACTCGACGACTGGCTCGGGAGAAGGCACGGCTCCCTGTCATTTAGGGTGACGCAGGTGCTGTCGGGGCACGGCTGCTTCGGCAAGTACCTATGCCGCATAGACAGGGAGCCGGACGCTCGGTGCCACCACTGCGTCCATTGCGGGGAGGACACGGCGCAACACACGCTTGCCGAGTGTGTAGCTTGGGAGGAGCAGCGCCGTGTCCTCACAAATGTAGTAGGAGACGATCTGTCGCTGCAGGCCATAGTGCGGAGGATGGTCGGTAGCGCAGAGTCGTGGGACGCGGTGGTGTCCTTCTGCGAGGACGTGATGTCGCAGAAGGAATCTGCGGAACGGGAGAGGGAGATCTCGACTCCCTTCCCCGGCCGCAGAAGACGCACCGGGCGCAGGAGAAGGGCGGATAACGCCCTTTTCCAGCCCCCATGAATGGGTCCAGGGGCGAGGGACTTGGGGAAGTCCCCACCCCCTATTCGATGGACCCGAGTCGCAGGCGCACGCGGGTGTCGGCGTGCGCCTCCGAGGCGATGCACGGGGTAGTTCAACACCTCACTACCTCGTGCAGGAGACGAGGCCGGGATAGACCCGGCCAGCACTAGGGTGGGGCTGCGGAAGAATGTGGATTCCCGCGGCCCCGCGCGCACGTGCGAGGAGACACCGGGGTGGTTTTAGCCGGTAAGAGTCCGGCACACTCCTCCGCCTTACCCCAGGCGGAGGTAGTCCATGAGGATTTCCCCCCGAAAAAAAAAAAAAAAAAAAAAAAAAAAAAGGACAGGTTCGTCATGCCTGTTGAGGTTGGTACTTGGTAGGCAAAGGTTGGACACATGTATAGTGGTTGGTCGTGTAAAGGTTGGTCATGTAGTGGTTGGACATTTAGGGGTTGGTTGCGGAAGATGAGTGACCTACGTTTGATGTTGAACCATTATTACTAGTTACATTCTTAATACGTAGAATCTACTTTGCCGCCCATAAAGGCACATTCGTCACATTCAAAGTCTACGCTAAAAAAGGAACAACGAATTTGTAGCCAGATCAGTGAAATTTATCGTGATAAATCCTTTTATTTGCACTATTTCCCGAATAGCGATAGGCTCATCTTGGATACATCGTGAAATTACGAATTGTTCGGCCACATTTGTCGCGATAAGGTGAATCTTTACCCAATCCCGCTGATATAGCCGAAGCATGTGAGAGACAAAATAGAGATAGAGAAAGCGATGACAAGTATTCGTATTCGGGATGTGACAATAAAATCTCGCCTTTGCCATGAGTGATATTTCTTATTTCTGTCGCCATTCTTTAAGCACACGCGTAAAACAACGCGAATCTTTGCCAAAGGCTGTGATAGCCGCACTGCGGCAGCATAACCAGCAATAGAGAGATATAGCGATAAAAACAGCAATGGCACGGACTTCATTAAACATACCCATCTCATGCGCCAACGTGAGTGCAGCGATCCTCTCGGGTACTCGTTCCCTATCGTCAGCGGTGGCGTGCGCCAGCGCCAGCGTATTGAACGAGCGCCCGTATGCGCGCCGGTCGCACAGCCCACCCGCCGCGCCACCTAGCCCGCCACCCAGAGAGGTGAAGCTGGAAGAGAGGAAAGTGGGTTTAGCATTGGCCAAGTCAAGCCTTACCCCCTACAACAACATTAACCCCGTCGCCCAGAGTGGTGAAGCTATGAAACAGGATTGATATCAAAAGGATGGACAGATCCGTCAGTATGTTGTTCACACAACCAGGAAGTAGCGCCATTCCTCTCCCTCTTTCTCTAACGAATTGGCTGCCCTCCTTAAGCCTTACTGGATAGCCATCTTGTTTATTTCAACAACTAAACAACTTGTCGTGGACTCGTCGCGTCGGGCTGGAGGCTTGAGAAACAATTTTTCCTTTCCTTCTTCTTCTTTCATTTTTGGCAGCAATGCATCATTGGTGCCTATAAGATGTAGCTGATGAGTGATGCCCATTCACGATTGTGATCACTTACCATAATCTTGTCAGCTCGTTTGGTTAAAGTTTGTCAGCTATTTACATAAATAGTTACATAACAATAACAATAACATTTGCGGGCTAAGCCAAACCAAGGTATTACTGACCTCAATCCAAGAGTCCTATTATGAAACGCATGTCCAGAAAATGCAACTCCCAAGCACACTTCAGACAACCGTCGCAGCCGAGCGAACCTCATCAGGTAGTTCCGGCCGTCCAGAGAGTGTTCCTTGAGGAGGTCTCCAAACACTCTGGTGTTGGTCTCATTTGACGTCAGCACTAGGATATACTTGACTGAGAAACCTGTTCAACCAACGTACCTACTGTTAACTAAGGGATGAATGAATTATGCTAGACCGTGTCGGGCACGTGCCGTGCCCCGAACGAGGCACGGACGAGGCACGGATTCAAAACTTCACTAACATTTTATATGACGCGGACATCGAGCGTTCATGCTATACCGTGCAACGAGTGCGTCCGAGCCTCGTAAAATGTTAGTGAAGTGCCTCTTACGAGGCACGGCTCGTGCCCGACACGGTCTATGGTCAGATAATACAATGGCCGGCCTTATCGATTAAGCGATTTATTTCAGACAACCCATAGAAACGAGATAAGAAAAAACGAAAAAGGAAGAGAAAGATACCGATATTGTCAGGAATCCCATCCTCATTGAAATCAGCATTCCTGAATATGATATCAGCCTGAGCGACAGCATGCATCATTCGTCTCACGACGTGGTTCAGACTGGAGTTGGCGTCTTTATCGAAGAACTTCTTATCTGCTAGAAGCAGGAGATCGCATATCCTGGCTCTCGCGACACCTGACTTGCTGCCATAATTCTCTATCTCAAAGGGTAACTTGGATAGCTGGCTGTAGAGAGCTCCGAACTAAAAGATGTATTTTGATTGTGTTAAGGGCCTTATCACACTGACGGATTTCGAGCGGATTCAAAGCGGAACGGAGGCGCGACGGATTCGCCGCGGAAGCGCAGCTAAAAGCTTCCTAATTTTCAACTTTTTCAATAATTGTGAGATTGGCTAGCTTCGACCCATTAATGGCCTACTACTGAGCACGGATACTTTTCCTTAAGGAGGCCTAGAGAGTAGAGTCTACTCCACAATGCTGCTCCAGTGCGAATGATTAGGCTGGTGCCAGTGGTGCCAAATAATTGATAGTGTAAATTTATTCCTATCCTGTTGTTTCTACAAAAAGTGCTCACTATATGCTGTTTTAGTGCAGCACTAGTACCTTAATGGCTTTACATGCAATAAAATAAGTAGTTAGAGTAGTTTAAAGATGGTAGATAGTTCTTTGTAGACTATTGCCTACAAAAATATTGAAATATTTGAATAATTTAACCGTAGATATAGGTACCTATCATTGAAACACTTATTCACGTAAATTTGATTGTACCACCATTAATTTCTCAAAGGTGCATAGTCATGGAGAAGACAGCGAAAGAAGGAAAGAAAGATGTGAATAATATGTCAAACTTTATAAGTCCATCATCACCTGATCACCTGGGCATGGTCGCGGCGCGGGCGCACGGGAGCCGCCATGTTGTCATTTTCGAAGGCGCCAAAGAACTTGCTGAGGTCATCCTTGCCGTAAGGGTCTGCGTGCAGGGTACGATTTCCTGGAGTTTTAAGTTTTTATTTTAATTATAAAAGCCTCAGGATGTTGGACTTATGAGTAGGTACATTTAGAGCCACTAGTTTCTTTATTTGTGGTGGAGGAGGCTTTGATATTGGATCCGAAAAATGACCTGACGAGCCACCACATGTATAGATAGAAGTCACCGTCACCCGTAGACAGAATGCAGACTGCAACACAAGACAGGGGTTGGCAGGCAATGACGTTACAGCCATACAAGCCCAACTTACTATAATTGTCTTGTTCTGACGGCCTAGGCACGCCAGTGTCGGCAGGCAAGGTCACAATTGGGATACAATACAGTCAAATTTAGTCCTTATAGTTACAGCGTAAAATGACTACACTTTAATTACCCAAATGCAAAACACCATAGAAGTGATGGTCATCTCCAATGTATCCCTCGGCAGACCCCGCTGCAGGATCCTCTAGCGGGAAACCGTATGCCATAGTGACGTCAGCTAAAGGAAATTCCTGGATGGAGTTGCCTTCTTCTGTTTCCTCTGGGTCCAGGAGCAGTGTGGACTGATAGCTTGTAAGAGTGGAAGATCCTGAAATGAGTCAATGAATCCTGCACTTTGAAATTCATATTTTATTGTTTATTGAATTATTATTATATTTAAGCAACTATTATAGTAGTCGCAGTATTTCGCTGCACTCGTTGACAGTGCGAAGCGTATTGCGCGCTCACTTGCACTTAGGCGCAATATGCTTCGCCCTGTTCGCACTTTTACGTCAATGAGTGCAGCGGGATAATGCGACTCTATGGGTGTAATATTGAAACAAAAGGCGGACTTTAATGCTGAAAAAATTATCTTAGTCTTAGGACAATGGGAGAAAAAACGGTGTTCAGATTACAAATAATTTATGAGGTTTTTGATTAATATTTTCTGTGATGATATGATTTCATCAGATTCAGACTGGGCGTTCTATTGTTGCCGTACTATACTGATATTTGTTTTTCAGTTTAAAGTCTTAGGACCTACTTCAAGAGAATTCACAAAAGCGAGTACTAATTGGGGTACGGAGTCGTCAATCTATTTATTTATTCATTTATTTATTATTTATTGCACCTTAAAAATAATAGATACAAAAGGCGCATTTAATACTAAAATATTCTCTACCAGTCAACATTAAGGCAGTGGGAGAACAAAAAAGGCGGTAGCAAAAAGAAACAGGAAAAAAACTATATCATTAAATGATATTGAATTATCGTTATTTTTTATATCCAGTTTAACGACCTAACCAGATGAAGTGTGGATTACTATCAAGATAGTCAATAGTCAGTATACATAGTAATAGTTAGTAGTTGTGACTCAGGAGTTGTGTCAGGTTCCGTTAATTAAGGCAATTTGTATCTACGAATATATTTACCTATCTATTATTAATATTAATGGATACTTCAAAGATAACCTGTCTTAGTCGTAAATTATGTTTATTCTTCTGACGTATAACTTAGCGTACGTGTAACTGATAAAACAGGCTTTATATCAATTTGTATTCGATCTAATCAATGATATTAAACTATAGATACGTTATGCCCTTACAAATTAACAAAAAAATCTGTTCCGACCGAGCTACTACACACACACGTTTATCTTTTGTTTCACTACATCAATCACTATTACATTGGTAAATTATGTAAAAGGGATGGCACTACTAAAACCATAATAGTGAAAAAGACAGCTAGACGGCCTCACTCAGAGGCAGCAATCAACTGTCTGAATTAAAATCGCTACACTTGTCTAAATTCGACTGACATAATTTCAGCGCCATCTTGGCATATCTTGTATATAATATCATTGGATCTAATCCACTTACTATGTAAATATAGGTACCTGTTTGGTGTTTTAATAAGGTGTGAAGAGCTAATAGAGCGGTGGATTTAATCGTGGCGATTAAAAAAAAATAATTTCAGATTTAGGAGTGTGTTTAGAGTGTCCACCTGTATTTAGATCAGATAGATATCTATTCGTTCATTCACCTATGATGGATTATCCATACAAAAACGTAGCCATTCACCAAGCCATCCATCCATACATCGTGAAGTCCATGCCAACCTGACTGTACACCATGAGGAAAAGTTAACGTCGCTTTGGCGTCAGGTCCCTCTTTCAGTATGATGGACCCTGTATTTGGACGATGAACGAGCGTCATTCGAGTTCTTATTTCACCTGATAGGGAAGTCGTAGGAAGGTTTTATGTAGTACATATGTATTATGTAGGTAAGATGTCTACTTGCATTTATGTACCTATCTCTTACTTATTCATTTATGGATAAATTCTAAACGGTTGCTGTTTGATTTAACATGTTTTAAAAGTAAATAACTTTTAATTAGAGCTGGATTTTAAGTCCTTGCAACTACGCTTTTATCTTTAATTTAATGCAACTTAACGAAAATATTATTAAGTTAAGATTGCATAGTTTGCGCTAGATATGTATAAAGCAAAGCAACAACCCATAATTGTCCCACTGCTGGGCTCGGGGTCTCCTCTCACAATGTGAGGGGTACAGGCCATAGTCTACCACGCTGGCCAAGTGCGGATTGGTAGACTTCACACACCTTTTGAGAACATTATGGAGAACTCTCAGGTGTGCAGGTTTCCTCACGATGTTTTCCTTCACCGAAGCAAGTGATAATTAACTTGTAATACGCACATAATATTTGAAAATTAGAGGTGCGTGCCAGGATTTGAACCCGGGCCCCCGCGTTCGGGAGACCAACGTTCTAACCACTAGGCTATCACTGCTACAATACGAAGCTAGATATGTATACCTACCTAGTTTGTCGATTTACTGTTATAATTGCCGCACAAAACAAATAGTGGACGATGTTAACTGCACTTCTTTACGTGTGGTTATGCAAAACCAGTCTGTTAGTGAGTTTAACTAACAGGAGATAATGACTATAGTAAGTATTGAATACTAATTCTCCGTTAAATCTTAAATCTTTAATGTCTATGCTCAAACAAATGAGACAACTTGACCGACCTTGTTTAGGTTACTTGGTCTTGTAGCACACTTATTGTCAGTTGCCTTCTTCCTTGCTGAAGGGTTCTGGGTTTGATTTTTTTGATAAAATTAATGTAATATACATATAAATTAATATTGGCTTTCGGATTTTTTTCGTTGTTTATTTATGTGTATGTGTATAACAATGTTTTTCAATGTGGGAGAATTTGTGAGCGTTTTTTTTTTATTTAGTTACTAGGTTTTACACGAATCTAATACCTTTGGGTAGCGAAGATTTTGTCCTCAATTTATTTTGCTCTTGACAGTGATAATGTAAGTATTATTTAGATTTATTTCTATAATGATGCGGCTTATAAAGTGCTCTTCAACTAAATCTGCACTTGGGCGTAATGTTACCAACATCGCATTGAAATAAGTGTCTTATGTTATAAAAATCTGGATGATTGGGTGGATATAAACAAACAAAATGAGTATTATAGATTTAACTACTTGTCATGTGGTTTCGTGATAAAAATACCGTTCTGAGTTATAGTTATTTAATTACGAATAGTGAGTTCTAAGTTGCAAGAAATCTTTTAATAGTCACATACCTATGGTCCTCAGTTTCAGACAGAGCCAATGAGATTCCTTGCCAAACTTGCCATTAACAATTATGTAGCCATAAGACCCACAAGTCTTCTGATCAGCTGCCTGGTTTCCAAGGGATGTAATGCTAGCTATCACCAAAACCGATATGAAATATGACGGAATCATTATTATTCATTATACAATTTTGAATTCTCTGTGTGTTTCACACTAATTTGTCATGTTTTGTTGGCATGAGTTGTCAATGTCTTCTAAAGAGTAGAAGAAATAAATATCTAGAAAATCTAGACACATAATCAAATGGTGGCCATACACGATCAAGTATACTTGTCAAGTTTGCAGCGGACTTGACGCGACATCCAGTAAACTTGACGATTTTTGGCCACGGTATAGCTATCATGGCCACCATGGAGTATAAAAGATAGAAAGAAGGAGGGCCATCTCTGTGTATGAAAAGTGTCCGGAAAAACGCGTCTAATTACGAGTGGTTTTCAGTAAACAGCTGAACACTTTTTCAACTTTCCCCTCATATGAGATGGCCCTCCTTCTACTCTATCCTCCATGCTGGCCATATAACTGTCTCATGCACACTGGATGCCGCATCAAATCAAACTGCAAACTTGACAAGTACACTTGATCCTGTATGGCCACCATAATGGTACAGATAATTATATCTACTTATGCTTTACTGTAGCTCACAAGTTGACACGAGTTTATGCACACAAGAACTCAATGCGCAGATCTAGACACGCGGTAGCGTGTCAAGCCAAGTTCTAACAAACAGAACTGGCGTACGGCACTGTTTGTAACAAGATAAGATTGTAGTGTATACGATTACACGAATCATTTGGAGCCACTTTTGACCCCCTCATAACTCAAAAACGGTTCGACATAAACCTGTCAAATTTGGCTCATTTATTTATGTTTCACCTCACAACAGAAGTTTCACCATTCCGCACAAATTTCACCACACAAGGTGCATTTTTTGCTACTCTTCATAATGCCAGATTTGGCTATCCACACACACTCGAAAAATACACTCTATATACCTACGTGTAAATTAGCTAGAAAGAAAGAAAAGAAAGAAACATTTATTCCGACATAGGCATTGCAATTTTTTTTGAATTGGTGATATGTTTATTATTTATACAACAATTTACAACTGCGTTCGAAATTGCAGCTACCAACATGCCGGAAAAGGGTCGCACTCAGAGTACAGCGTAGCAAGTAGCAGGTACTTTCTACATCCTCTGATTTTAGAACCATGACAATATTCGTCGCAGTGAACGAATATACTACTTAATAGTTCATTGATTTTGTCGAGTAAGTTGGAAAAATGCGTGCAATTTGAGAGCTTTCACAGCGTGCGCTGCGAATAGCTGCTATAGTTTAGGTAATCTACAAGAAAACAATGTAGGTATGCCTCATAAAAAGTCCAGAATTAAAGAAAATATTTTTTGCTACACATTTTTAGAAAGGGTTTTGGTGCCATATTCAAAAATAAATCGAATTTGGAAATATTTGCCAATAAAACCGGCATTAGAATTCGCTTGCGCATAAGACAAATGATGTATCATTACGTCAATTACAAAGTCCATTACTTACTACCATTCATTATTACACTATAATAACGATTTTCTTTGCGTGAATCTACTTATCATACAGATCACGAAGCCGCGAGCTTTATTTCTGTCTTATTAGCAAAGCGCGCATCGGCCGAGGTGTCAACGACTAGTCAATTGAACATTGGAGCCGTGTTTCCTTGCATTCGCCTTCTCAGACATACATTACGTGCAGCGATTAATATAAAGAGTACTTTCATTTAAATTATTCTGTTGATTCAAATGCAATTTTCCGATTCCACGAAACGGTCGGGTAATAACATGTGTGTGTCGCTAGTCGCTTGCTCTTGTGTATGTTTACTGTGTTTAAGCAATCTGTGGATGTGTAATGTGTAGAAAAACTTTGGATTATCTTTCACCCCAACTCAGATTCACTAACGGTTACTTAATTCGCTTCTTAGCACAGAATTTGAATGGATATTCTTTACTAAGGAGCGATTAAAGTAACTTCAAAGTAAGTTAGTTTTACTTAAGTTTTACTTAAAGTAAGTTTGACTGATAGTTTTCTGGTATTTTATGAGGTAATAAACTGTAGCTTAAAAGCTTTAACTCATTAATAACCCGCTACAGGGCACGGGTTCCTCATAGCTGAGGAGGTCTAGGGCATATTGAAGTGAAGCGGTTAGTTCCTAAGGTGTGCCTAAGACCTTCGACACGGCTTGAGGATTGGACCAACGGCTTTATGTGCCCTCCGAAACCACCAAGGCAACGCTCAAGAATTCTGCCACTACCGGTCACCCTTCAAACTATCAATCGCGACTGCAGTTTATAAAATCTATATCTATCTATTCTATACTATAATAAAACTCAACTGTCTGTTTGTCTGTCCAGGCATCACATGAAAACCCTTAAAAGGATTTCGATGAAAATTGGTGAAGTTGTTACTATTACTCCGGGTCATATTTTATGAAACTTTTTATCCCAGAAAATTGAAAGGTTTCCCTGGGAAATGGGACGAAAAATTGTATGGAATATTTTTAAAATATCAACCGATTTGCTTCAAATTTGCAACTAAGGTAAAACATAGTTTCCGTATGCGAAGCTGCAACAGCTAGTTTATTTAATAAATTAGTAAATCGGAATTGGAGTTAAGTGAACTTAACCGGTATTGTGTATCTATGCTTACGTAGAACTCAGTAGAGTTCCGTTACAATAGTTTTGGGTATATTATTTTTAATTTTTATCTTAATAGCTGTCCAACGAGCATTTGAGCCATCTGGGTAGACATCGTCGCCGAAAGACGTCAGTAAGGCCAAAGCCAAAAGCATGACTGACATTGATGCATTGCTGCGCAAGACGTTAGATATTGTTAATGGTATGTTTTGTTGTGTATATAAAGCAACTTTATTAGGGTTCCGAAGTAAAATCGGAACCCTTATATTATAACAGTTTCGTCATGTCCGTCCGTCCGTCTCTCCGAGGTGTAGCACCGAGGTCCTTAGTGCTAGAAAGCTGTAATTTGGCATGGATATACATACTTATTAGAGCTCTAAAATCGTGAAATAAAATATTGAAAAAAAAATTCAGGGTACCTCCCGTACCTACAGGTATCGTTGAAAAGGTCTTTCAAAAATATTATGGGTCTTGTAAGACCATTTTTGGATTTAGTGGTTCACTTGCGAAGTATTGGGCTTTAAAGTGCTAATTTTTGTTAAAGTCAAGTGTGGGGGACGCTTGACTCTGCCGGCTAAACTGTTGGAGTTGAAAAACTGAAAAAATTGTCAAAAACAGGTTATATGATAAATTTACAAGGAAAACTTTTACATGGTCGATAAACTTACTACTTCGGAACCCTACATTGCATGTGGCCTGACACGCACTTACCCGGTTTTGTACCAAACGACAAAATCGCGGTCAATAATTTGATGACCGTCCATCGTGGTTAATTTTTTATAATTATATATGCTTTCCTCGTTTTGACATCACAGAGTTAATCTGTAAGACTTCTGAAATCTGGTCCTTACTCTGGTTGACCATTAATCCCTCTACCAATTTGCACTGGAGCAGCTTTGAGTACCTCATGACGAGGCTAGGCCCTTGCTCTGCTGTCGATTGTGATATCATTATATGTATCTCATTCTTATAGGAGACTATAGGCAAAAAATTACATAATTAGTTGTTGTTATTGATGATGATGATGATGATGATAATGGAATTAATTAGGTGATGAATCTGTAAGGTTAAGGCGACAATACTGCTAATTGAATACAAACAACCATTGAACAGAACTTACACACGATGTCATTCGAAATTCGAATCCGGCCGGAGCCGCGCGTTTCTGCTGAATCAAAAAGTTTCTGTTTTTTTTTTATGTTTAATCTGTGATACAAAAACTTTTTTCTGTTAAGAAATATTTTTATTTAAAGTATAGTTTTAAATACGGTGAAAAATGTTGAAATATACAGTGAAAAAATATTGTTCCGAGGGAAGCAAAGTCAACCAGATTATTGTAGCAACTCTCAGTAAGTACATATTATTTTTTTAATTAATAAAAAAATACATGAATAAACATTTTTGTCAAAAATACAGGTATTTTCTTATAATTTTATTTTTATTTTGGATTGTGTTTATTAAGTATTCGCTGTGTTTTTAATGATCCATAATATTATTGATAAAAACAATAATAGAATATAGAATATAGATAGAAACAATATTAATTAAATAATATTTTTTGAGATAAAAAATAAATGACTTGTGTAAGTATTAAAAAAAATATAAAGCATTCTTATTTTAAATTTTCGTTCATTCATTCATTTGTTGGAACCTGTTTTACTCGTTAAGTTGGAAAGCATTATGTTATTTGCATGCAAAGCCTAGTTGAACTGTAATCTGTCAATCACTAAACGGCATATTCGTACCAGCTTTCTCGAGGCGATCCTACAATCTCATGCTTGAATATCAAGTGATTTTATTGAATCATTTTGTATTAATGAGTTCACGATAAGAGGCGAGTATGTTTGTTTGATAGAAACAGCCATGTAGCTATCGCAAATTGTAGACATACTTATTTATTATTTTATTAATAGAAATAGTATACTTAATCACTGGTTTACGTATTTTCGGCATAACATTTCGAATTTTCTACAATAAATTTATCTATAATACATAATATTTATATAATATCTATTAATCTATACTAATATTATAAAGAGGAAGGATTTGATTGTTTGTTTGCAATGAATAGGCACCGAAACTACCGAACCGATTTGAAAAATTCTTACATGTTGGGAAGCTACACTATCCCCGGGTGACATATAGACTATATTATATATATTTTGTTTACTATTTTTCCCGAAGCGAAGCGAGGGCGATTTCCTAGTAATTCATAAAATTATCAATTTAGAAGAGGAAAGCATTGGTAACCTGAGAATTTACCTGATTTTCATAATAGGTACCTACATATCGAGAGGCTATGTTTAGTGTAAATCGAAGTGTCCGGGGTTTTTAAAGTGTTTTATTTAGCTTGCCCTGGTTGGGTCAAATCGTGCAAGCCTAGTTAGACCTACTTCCACTTATCCTAAGGAGTTGAAATTTTAATAATCTTACGTAAGAATGGGGCGTCCAAAAAATCTTATGTGTCCTTACATGAGGGTGGAGGGGGGTTCAAAAATAGGCAAAATCATCCTTAGATTACATAATTAATGAATGGCCCCAAGGTACCTGCATAACTAGGACAGTAGAACAAATCTGGATATGCTTTCTGCGTTCGAATGGCAGCCTACATTATGGCCATCTGAGCAAATTTTGATCGATGGACGAACCAAATGTTTAGCGGTGTCGAGAATAACTACTTCAATATTTAATTTTGCACTAAGAAGTCTACTAACCTTAATAGTTTATTACTGCATAACTGTATTTTTATGATAAGACTAGCGCTTTGCACGCGTGTTTGCCTGCGTTTTATGGGATAATAAGCACTCTATATCTTTATTACAGACAGTAAATGTATGAATGTACGTTAGTATATTACATAGTTCATTGATTAAAGATCATGGTCTACCAGTTTGCTAAATTTCATAAAAATGCGTTTAGTAGTTTTTTCTTAAAAGCGCAATAGATTTTCATACGAGCTTTTTGCTTCGGTTTTCTTTATTTTTTACACCTTGGGTTACATTATTGGAGTTTTATTAAGGATTCCTAATTTTTTGATATTATAATATAGCCTATTTCACACGGAGATAGTGTAGCTTCCCAACAGTGCAAGAATTTTTCAAATCGGTTCGGTAGTTTCGGAGCCTATTCAATGCAAACAAACAATCAAATCTTTCCTCTTTATAATATTAGTAGGTATAGATTAGTAGTTTAAAAGGAAAACAATCTCGGTTAGGTTAACTAAAGCTAGCTGGTTGAAAAGGGGTGAATTTTAAACTTGAATAAATTTAAAAATAATAAAACCCGCCTGCTACCAAAAGAGCTATAATGATATACCTTTTTGAAATCCTTATGATGAGTTATTTAATATGATACCCATATGGCACTATCAGATTTATTTTTATTTTTTGATACTTCAAACAATGGCATCTGGCCACCATATGTATTTTTTTAATTTCACTTATATAAGAACACTTGGGTTATCAAGACGAATCCAACGCTGTGTGGAACATACATATAATATATACAAGATACGCGCGAAAAACATAACCCCTCCTGGCAGTCGGGTAAAAATATACAATTTAAAGTAGTCTGTATTGTTTATTTTTGGGAATCTCCATAAAGCAGGCAAGTTTTTAAAGTAATTAGCAACAATTGCCCAGTACATTTCTTTCTCCAACCTATCTTCCCTTTTGGGATCACCTGTATCTACTAATCCCTATTGGGCAGGCCTGGATTTGTCAATAGGCCTTATAGGCCGCGGCCTAGGGGCGGCGGAGTCCTAGGGGCGGCGGAGTCCTAGGGGCGGCGGAGTCCTAGGGGCGGCAGATTTCAGAAGATGATGTATTATAGATGATTCTATTAAAAAGTGTCGCAAAAAATTGTTATTCTTGTTTTTTTACGCACTTTCTTAGTGACTAATTCAGTGCGTTCATTACTATGAATGGAAAATTATTATTTTAGAAAGGTACATGGGGCGGCAAAAATAAATTGGCCTACACTCATAAAAAATATAAATCCGGCACTGCTATTGGGCATAAAATGAGTTAACAAAACGCGAAAGGTTCTCTAAAAATGTTATTGGTAACTATACCTTATAAAACCACTTATAACTTGGTATGTCACAAGCGATGTATTCTTACGAGGCGAATAAATCTCTTGTTAACGGGTATTGAATTTTGATAAAAGATTTCTGAGTAAAACTTTTGAGGCTTCGGCGCCCTACTGCGAGGGCTCATACATTTTAACGCACTTAAATTACTGAGATGATGGACTAAGATTGATTTAAACAAAGGTTCTCAGGCGCGAATTTTGATTAGGTATATTTTAATTTGTTGGGGAGTAGAGTCAGTGAGAACTGAGAAGAGTACAGCTATAATATTATAGTGCATCAGATAAATGAATACATGTCATAATCTAATATACAGTGTGTCCAGCGACCAACTAGCGATAATTTAAGGGCATCAAATATGTATTACCTAATTATAATTCGACAAAAATATCCATATTTAGCCATTGAAGTTTCATGTAATAGAACAGACATCTCAATAGGTAATTCAATAAAGTTTAAATAAATAAAAATAAATATATGGATGTTTCGATGTCTTGATGTATGGATGTTAGTCTTTCACATTATAACGTGACTTTGAAGTTGAACAGATTTTCATATAATTTAACCCACAGGCAGACCATGATCTGGAATATGTCATGGGGTACTTACTTATATCCCGGAAGACGCGGGCAAAGCCGCGAGTATAACACTAGTTTTTAACACACACAGATTATTATTATTAAAGGCTCTATTCTACTCAATACGCGAAGTCTTTGTCCGACCCATAATTAATCCGGTTTACTGCCTTTTGAAGTGACCTCAAAAGTCTATGACCCCATATAAAAAAGTCTATGACCCCAATCAAAATTATACTAATGCAAAAAACAAAAAACCGGTATCAAACTCCGCAAGAATATAAATAGAATGTTACAATTTAACTTAAGTTAAAAATACCGGTTACATGACGTGTCTAGTTAAGCCCGAACCGGCTAGTCGTGAGGTGAGCAAGCTAAAAATAGTGGCGGCATGTAAATAGCTAGTTGCCATGGAAATCCAGCTTATCAGTATTCAATTCATTCTGACACTAATTATATTAAATGTTCTGTGATTCAGACACTACACACTACCTGATTGCATGGACGTACCAAAGGGACAGGGGACAATTCCCTGGATTTTGTTTAACTTACTACTTATTAACCGACTTCAAAAAAAGGAGATTCTCAATTCGACTGTATTTTTTTATGTTTGTTATCCCATAACTTTGGACTGGGTGAACCGATTTTGATGATTCTTTTTTCAATCGAAAGCTGGTGATTGTCGTGTGGTCCCACATAAATTTGAGCGAGATCTGACAATGGCATCCATGTCGAAAGCATATAACTCTTAAATTTGCATTAAGTATGTGCGTGATAAATGGACGAATAACTCAATATCACGCCAAACGATTTCGATGATTTTTTTATTCGATGTACTTCATTTGAAGTCGGTTATTTTTTTGTTAAAATTTTAGATTAAGTATCTACTGTAAGAGATTTCGTTTCTCTGTTTAATGTGCATAAATTATTAAATAATAGCAACTGGTGTCAATAAGTACACATTCTATATCACTCCCACATTTAATTTTATTACTTATATCTTTGGAACAGATCACTTTTAGAGATAAGCTCGCCTTTGTACTAACTCTCATAATTATTGTCATGTTGTAATTTCTGTGTACAATAAAGCATTAAATAAATAAGTTCTTTTCTTTCTATTCATTATTTTTCGAGTAGAAGTGTGAAGAAATTGACCGTCATCTCCTCCCCCTCCCCTTTTAGACAAAAGAACTGATTTGTTTCAATCTGGTTTGAAGCTGTGTACCTACCTACGTCCATGATTATATCTAGTTTATGGTATTTTTAGCCACTATTTATATTCCAAAGGATTTTCTAATAATATCTCTGAGACGATAAGTTCCTAATTACAAATTAACTAGGCAACTGTAACGAGGGTACAGTTTTTACTTATGACGTTATTTAGTGACTGACTACTCCTCACTTAACTCAATATTACAATAACACAGTGACATCACACACCATCATACTAGGATTTTTTTTGTCGCAGGTGGCATGTGCAACAAAATGAACGAGATAAATATCAGATACCTAACTGATAATAATCTTTATTTGCATTTTAAAAACATGATTACAATAATATAATGATAACCATGATCCTGCGATAGTTAGTGCGAGTTAGTTGCAGTGATCAACGCCCTCCACACTGAGTTCCACAATACATATTTCACAGATTTCATTATGCATAAGATAGTAAAATAAATTACAAGGATGAATTTTGCGTTAGTGATTTAGATTGCTGTGTGAGAAGTGTGTAAGTAATGTGTTAGTGTATGTGTGTGTGTGTGTGTGTGTGTGTGTGCGCGTGTGTGTGTGTGTGTGTGCCGCGCGCCTGTGTGCGTGGGTGGGTGGGTGTGTGTGATTTGTTTAACTAAAAGACTTTACAGTTGTTCCGTTTCATCATAAGAGAGGTAGTTATAACATATTATCATCACGCTATTACAAATATTAGGTAACAAAGGTGAATAATATTGAAACTTACGTTCGTTAAAATGTAATGCTCAGTTTCTTGATATTTTCTTCGGAATAATATTGAATGACATTATCCATTTGCCACACACTTGGCACAGTTTCAACCTCCTGC
Organism: Thymelicus lineola; assembly: GCA_963932265.1. Classification (NCBI taxonomy): domain Eukaryota; kingdom Metazoa; phylum Arthropoda; class Insecta; order Lepidoptera; family Hesperiidae; genus Thymelicus; species Thymelicus lineola. The sequence continues at coordinate 5,636,731 of OZ010705.1, read as the reverse complement.
CATAAACTTAAACATTGATTAGAAAAACCATTTTCTTAGGAGAAACTATATTTTTAATACTAAGAAAATGCTTATTAATTTAATTATTATTATTATTCTTTCAAGTTACATTTATAAATAGTTACAAGTCGGGTTAAACATAACCGTAATAAACACACAATACGATTGATCGAAGATTTAATTACATATCGCGTCAGACTTGTTTGACGCAAGAGATTATGGTGTGGATTTTATTTAAACACGGTGTTAATAAAACACATTATATCACAGGCTTATAATCTTACCATCACCTAATAGGTATACCTACTATGAAAAAACTACCAGTGTCTAGATAAAAATATTTTTAAACGATTTAAAAAAGGACGAGGTTCTCAATTCCACTGTATTATTTTTGTACGCTAACCTGTTTCAGTATCTCAAACCGAATCTTGAGATCACTGATATCTTAAAATTGGGTTATTATTATAATATGGGCATAAGCGCAATAGAGAGGGAGAGGGAGAGGGAGAGGGAGAGGGAGAGGGAGAGGGAGAGGGAGAGGGAGAGGGAGAGGGAGAGGGAGAGGGAGAGGGAGAGGGAGAGGGAGAGGGAGAGGGAGAGGGAGAGGGAGAGGGAGAGGGAGAGGGAGAGGGAGAGGGAGAGGGAGAGGGAGAGGGAGAGGGAGAGGGAGAGGGAGAGGGAGAGGGAGAGGGAGAGGGAGAGGGAGAGGGAGAGGGAGAGGGTGAGGGAGAGGGAGAGGGAGAGGGAGAGGGAGGGGGAGAGGGAAAGGGAGAGGGAGGGGGAGAGGGAAAGGGAGAGGGAGGGGGAGAGGGAAAGGGAGAGGGAGGGAGAGAGGGAGAGGGGGAGTCACGTTCTCATTTTCATAATACTTACTAGCGCTCTGCCTGTGGCTTTGCCTGCGTTTTTCGGGATATTAAGTACCCCATGACATATTCCAGATCATGGTCTGCCGTGTGCTAAGTTTTACAATATGAAAATCCTCTCAGTAGTTTTTATATGATAGAGTGACAAACATCCATACAATTTTTCTTATTTATAATTATTATTCAATTATAATAAAAATTAAATCAGGTTCAGAATTATTATCTTCATTCTTAATTTGTATTTAGTTGCTTTTCTTATATTAATGTAGTTCCTACGAGTACTTCCTATGTGAATGATAATTATATAATAGGGTTATGTTTATGTATTGTATGTATGTGTGTATTTATTTATATTTACTATGTATAATTGTTGCACCCCTGCCTCAGCTCTTCAAATGTATTTTGTCCTTCGCTCAAAGGGTTGTCTGGTAGAGGTCGCTACTGTAGCGATAAGACCGCCTGTTGTGTATTACTTTATTTGCTGTGTTATTTTCTCTCTTTTTGTCATTTATTACTGTGCACAATAAAGAATATTGTATTGTATCTATTGTATTATTACTAGGAGCTCTTATAAAGAAAAACATTTTAGATATACGAAAAAAATCTTACTGTATGCAAACAACGGAGTGGGAACAAAAAATTGTAACAATTTGTTTTTGTATGTTTACTAAATCAGAAACGTGTTTGTGACGCCTCTAACTGCTAATTGGTAGGTACCGTGACCACGATGAGGCTCTAGGATAGATCAACAACTTGATTATTGCCATTTCAAAAATATCAGGCGTACCCATATACCCATCATTCATAAAAACAATCCTGGAAGCATCAACAAGGTACATGCTCCAGTGATCGACACTTCATTGAGTAGTAATTGCGTAGACTGAGATTAAAATTCATTTGAAGAATTAAATTGTTTTTCAACTAAATCAGAAACGTGTCGGTGATGCCTCTAATTGCGAATTGATGCCGCGGCCACCGTCTTGGATAGGTCAACGACTTAATCATTTTATTGCTATTTGTAAACAAAAATATCAGGCGTATCTACTCCTACCTATCATTCATGAAAACAATCCTGGAAGCATCAACAGGGTACATGCTCCAAAGATCGACATCAGTTAACTTTACTTCATAATTGCGCAGACTAAAATTCAAATTCATTTGAAGAATTAAATAGGTGAGTAGTTACATAGTTTAAAACTGTAGTAGGTAAAAACCAATATCCAAAGTAGACACAATTTTCTCAGGGTTTCCTGATAATTTCTACAAAATTACATAATTGTAAAGCAACTATCTAAGAGTTGTTAGAAAAAAAAATCAAAATATCTGCTCATTTGTGGACTCAACATCAAAAACCCTTCGTACCTTTACCCTTCGTAAAGGAGCCGAATTTTCAAAATAAAAAAGGTCTAAAATCTTGAAAACAGTGACACTTTTACTTAAGTAATTTTTTGACATAGACAATTACGATAGGTCCACTCTCAAGCTTTCTGCCAGATCCACGGTTGATCCTTTACTTATGGGACACCCTGTATACGTAACATCATTAATTTTAATAATAAATAAACTAATTCTAAGTCATTGAACCATTATTACTACGTATTCTTAGTAGTTATCCTTTCTTCCTTTAAAATAAAAAAAATGGTTTGCGAAGTTATTTCTCTTTATTCATCACTGGCACAAATATCTCACAACATATTGTGATACATTTGCATACAAGTGATCAAAGTGGAATTCAATTGACTGTACGTATTTCTCAGTGAGATTCTAGAATCGTCAGTAGACAGGCCGGCGACCGGAGCGCGGCCGCAACAACAAAACAATTCAATCAGCTGTTGTACCAGAATCAAAGTGCACCATTCATTGTTATTACGACCCTAGGAATCAATTGATGTGTCTGTCTTTATTGGCGTAAGGGTATTATAGATGCTAGATAGCTAGAGGCTGCATTGCTGTAAGGGAACCTTTTAGACTCATGCTTGCCGCGAGATATACCGGCTTGAACCAATAGAGGAGTAGAAGAGCCTACGTATTGTAATAAAAGTTAAGGTCGTAGCTCATTTATACGACACTGATCCCGCACCGCAACCGCACAACACCACCTGTAAAGCAAGCAGACAACTCGCTTCCCCGCGCCTACTGCTAGCAGGCTACACGCTTCCCCGCGGCTACTGCTAGCAGACTCCACGCTTCCCCGCGCCTACAGCTAGCAGGCTACACGCGGACCCTGCGCCTACAGCTAGCAGGCTACTGCCTTTCACACGTATACGACGGAGCCAGTTGCGATCTGTCTCGATTGGAAGCACTTGTCTTTTTTGTTATGTCTCAATTTACATTGCGCGAACTGGCTGTCTCGCTCTTACATGGAATGCGAAGTATTTCCGTAATATTACAGTATGCTTTCTATCTCTGTCTATGTTTAACTAACATTCTTTACAATTTAATATAGACTAGCTGATTTGGCGAACTTCGTTTTTTTCTAAAACAATTTTTTATTTCTAAAATAAAAGTAGCCTAAGTCACTCCTTGTTACATCAGCTATCTGCCAGTGAAAGTTTCGTCAAAATCGGTCCAGCCATTTCGGAGATTAGCCGAAACAAACAGACAGACAAACAGTGATTGTTGAAACATCTCGCAATCGCGTTTCGCTACTTTCGAGAGTGTGGCCAGGCCCACTAGTACGGCGGGGCGGGCCGACCTCCATCCATCCGCGCACGTACGCCGTCCGTTAGCGGGCTTCAAGCCAGCAGCCGCCGTGCTAAAGCATGCGGGCCGCTCGCTTACGTGTGCGGTACGCCAGACGTTAACTATTGAGGAGGAAGGTTGCGGTTAGCTTGCTTCCCGCGTGCGGCCTGCTAATTTTTGTTGTTACTGTAAAGTGCACCTACAGAGCACGATTTTAAGTTTATATTTGAATTCTCATACTTCGGTTGGATGGGAGCGGTGTCGTATAAGTCAGCTACGACCTTTATCCTGTACCTCCCCTACAGATAACGTGAGGATGAATTTTTTATTCATCGCCTACCCTATAGTGTGGACTATCGTAGAAAAGGTCTTCCAAAAATATTATGGGTCTCTTAGACCATTTTTGGAATTAGGAGTCTGTTTGCGAAATATTTGGCTATAAAATGCAAATTTAGTTAGAGTCAAATGTCCCCCCCCCCCTGCTGGCTAAACAGTTGCAGTTGGTCAAGTGAAAAAATTCTCAAAAATAGGTTATAATATATAATTCACAAGGAAAACTATCACGGGCCACGGCTATGTTAGCCTAAGTATTTAATGAGTAATAGTCGATAAACTTACTACTTCGGAACCCTACATTTCATGTGGCCTGACACGCTCATACTCGGTTTTTAACATTAGGTAGTACCTACAGACTCTTTAATTTAGTTTTTTTGCATTCAATAGTAAATTGTTAAATAATAGTGAAACAATGCGAGGCATGACGTGAAAGAGCACCATTTACGTTGTCGAAATTTATTTATTCCTATCACACTTAAATATTAATTTTATATCATCAGAAAATATCTGTAGTACAATATCCAATATTAATATAAACAAATTTTATTCATTATTTATTTAGCTCCTATTCCCGGGCAGATAGTCCTAAAAATGTAAAAGTTTCTGAAGATGTTTGAATGTTTGTTCCTCAATCACGCCACCGATTTGGCTGAAATTTTATATATGTAGAAAGACTTGGAAAATACGTACCGTATTTACACGTGCCATTAGGAGCCATGCTTACCGTCGCATCCTTGACTTCGATTGAACCCTGTAATTAATAGGGAGCGATCATTATCCCCTTGGAATTAATTGTAGCTATCAACATCTCCTACATTGTTGTCAAGAGATTCGATTACAACAAATAAATCAATATACAATATTGTGTAAACAAATCTATACCTACATAAATCTGTAACCGATCGATGTCTGTACATGTAAGATATCTGAGAAAATAAGCGGGTATTGATTTTTAGAATTTCTGTCTATTTATGGAAAATTGGTGTTGTTTTAAACTGTAATCGATACCTAGATATATGATCTATATATGATAATTGATGGAATATATCCGAGAAAAGTGCGGCTATATTTAGTATTGATTTTTAAATTTTTTGTCTTTTCTTGCTTTGAGCTTTGTCAGAAACAGCCAAACCAATTTGTTGCAATTTTCACTGATGTATTTTAGTCAAATTAGTACTTTGAAATAACTAACATTCAGTATTTGTTTTATTTAAATCCTCAAAGAATCCTCGATGTAATAATTTTTTCGAGTTGTAATCTTTACTACAATTATGTATTACTAGCTGTGCTCCGCGGTTTCACCCGCATTAATTTGTGGAAAAAACTAACTTCTTAAATATATGATGTTATAGCCTATAGCCTTCCTCGATAAATGGACTATCAAACACAAAAATAATTTTTCAATTCGAACCTGTAGTTCCTGAGATTAGTGCGTTCAACCAAACAAACTCTTCAGCTTTATAATAGTAATAGATTATGTCTTCTGTGTTTTTACTAAGGCCTAAAGTGTCCCTAAACGAAGCAAAGCCGGCGGTTACTACTACTTCGTTACGTAAACATTCATATTCAATCGATGGGAACCAGTTATATTATATTATGGATTTATCATACAAACACAATAAAAGCAACATTTTAGTACATACTTTTTATGTTAATAACTGACATACAGACGAACCACCTGATGGTAATTAAGTGGTCATCACCGGTCAAGGTCAGCCATATGTCACAGATGCGTTGCTGGCCGAGCGTCAAAACTGTTACTATACTTAAGTATTCTGTGGCCAAAGTGGAAATAAATCGTTCTCAAAAATTGTTAAATCAAGCAAGGTTTTTAAAAAGTACATACTTCGATAAAGTTGCCACCACACTCGATTGCTAGCCTGATTACAGAGTCCAGACCTGCTAAATCTTACGAGAGGTTATGAGAAGAGTGTCGTTTAATTAAAGGGGTCGGTTAATTGAATCGTAGCCAAAATAAATTAAGAAAAGAATTGGTTTTTCTTTACGGTATTTGTTCTCCTACATGACAAAGCCTTAGATAGTTAGATTTAAAAAAATTACTTGCACAAGTGTATCAATGCAGTGATACCTTACTTATTGAATAAATGATTTTGAATGTAGAATTTTGGTTATTTCCAGTGGTCCTGCCAGTCCTATCATATGGCACGGCTGTGGGCTGGCTGTCCCCCATGGGTCCCCGGCTCATGTCCGAAGACACTCCAGCGGCTGCTCCAGTACATCCAGACGTCATATCCTGGATGGCATCCATCGTGTACATCGTTGGAACACCAAGTGTCTTCCTGTTTGGGTTTATCGTAGACAACTTTGGAAGGAAAAAAGCATTGATGCTCACTTCTTTTTCTATGGCCGTGAGTAGAATTTGTTCTTCATGTTAATTTTGACCTATTTAGAAACCTATAAGACGAGGTTACCTGTATCACCTCGCTGCTCCATTGGGCGTTAACGTCATGTCATGATTATATGACGATATAGTCGAGGGTAGTGAGACCACTAACTTTTTAAAAGCCCATTCACTATTTTATGCCAGGAACGCGCCAGTTTACCCGCTATTTACATCAAAACAGCATAAAAACACAATCAAATTTCTCTCAATCTGATCATAACGACTCGCGTGGCGCAATGGTTACCTACCATGCTGGGTTCGATTCCCAGCGAGGCGGAAACTTGAATGATGAGTTTGAATTTCTGTTCTCGGTCTGAGTGTGAGTGTCCTTGTCTTGTATGTTGTCCATGGCACCCACGACACAGGGAATCTTATTGTGGAGCTATGAGTGTGAAGCCTTATTTATAACTGTTTCAGCTGTGCTGGAGTTTAAAGCTGTACTCGACAGAAAAATGGGCGCTGATCACAGCCCGAGCGATCGTCGGCTTCGGAGTAAGCGGATGTTATGTTGTCACACCACTTTACATAAAGGAAATAAGTGAAGACACAATCAGAGGCATGCTCGGGAGCTTGGTGGTGTTGTCACAAAACTTGGGGAATCTCTTAGTGTATATCCTGGGGGAGTACCTGTGCTACCATGCGACGTTGTGGATCTGTCTGTCCGTCCCTCTGATCCATATCCTGGTGTTCACTGCGATGCCGGAGACACCCTCGTTTCTACTAAAGCGGGGGAAGGTGGAGGTGAGATTTTTTTAAATTTTAATCTTTACAAACTTTTTTTAACTTGCACGGTTTGATGATTTATTGGTTAGTTATCTTGTTTGTTTGTACGTAAGTATATTAGTTTGTTTGTACCTACTCGTATGGATTAAATCTTGATCAGTTAGTCTTGCACTAAGTAGGTGTATTTTACACTTAAGGACACGAGAATGTGATGATGTAAGTAACTATGATAACTAATAATATATTTTTTAGGAAGCTCGAGACACATTGGCGTGGCTTCGTTGTCGACAGAATACAGACATAGTGGTAGAAGAAGAGATGCAACGCTTGATTCTTGAGCTGGAGAATAAAAGTACTGGAAAGTTTTTTAGCACGATCAAAGAAATCGGTGAGTTTTTGTCAGGAATATTAATTTAATCCTCGATCTGTATCTGTATGTCTGTCTTGTGGCATCATAGCTCCAAACGGATGAACCTGTTTTGATCTAGTTTTTTTTTGTATGAAAGGTGACATAATATGTATAAGTATAGTATTCGAAGACTCAGATTAAATTCCTTAATCTGAGTCTTCAAAAACTATACTCTTCCCAGTTTCACTTCGCTTCGAGAGTTTATGTTTACGTTTACATACATGATAGCTATCTGTCTGCAATGGAAACAATTGTTGCTCTGTTTCATAAACATGTTTACCACAATACTCGGTAATCACAACACAGGAAACAAATGATTGTTACTAAGTAACCTTCAAAAGTCGTGTAAAATTTTTTTGTTTATGAAAGAAAAGAAAGAAAGAAACATTTATTTCGTCATGGAAAATAACATGGTACAAGGTTATAACAAATGTGTGACATAATACATATATTTAGTGGGTAGTTGGGTACCATGTAACCTGACGAAAAAGGACTACCCTCAGCCTGTGCCATGGAGCGGCTAGGAACCACGGCTGCTGGTTTACAGTGTAGTCCCCTTTTTATGCAAGTATTCCATTGTACAATTTTGCAAGAGTTCAGTTTTTGGTAATAAGCACAGGCTTTTTGGAGTTGCTGGTATCTGCACTCTGCACTGGAGCATCATAATGGATACTTGAGGTTACCAACTGTCAGGACTTTTAACTTGTCAGATTTTTGTTCGGCTTTTTGGTTTGTTTTGTGAATGTTTTATTAGGAGGATGTCACTTTTGAAAGTGTCGACAAAAGGACGCAGAAAGACCATATCTACCAATGCAGATATAGCGAATCAATAATGAAGGCTAGATCTAGCCTTTATTAAATAATAAAGCCTTTATTAAATAATAAAGGCTAGACGACTATATAGTCGACGTTGAGTTCTGGATTTTTTTATATTATCGAATTAATTATCTGGACTAAATATTACGTAATACGTACAGCCACGAAAGACCCGTGAGCCATTATATAGTTATGACCTTTCTATCGGTAACCTACAAACCTACCTACGCCGTAATACTTTTAATATTACCGCAATAATATAAAGTTACAAGCCACACCCTATTTCCCCCAAAACCCTGGAATCGTAATATCACTTAATGAGCAAACACCTGTGACCCATAACTGGTGTTGTTACCTTACGTCTCGTTAGCGGAGTGGACAAACATACTCCAGTAATCAGTATTTGCTTGGTAATGACGCTCGCCACTGTTTACGCTTGTAAGTGGTCGGGAAGAAGGATCAGGTTTGGGGGCTTGAAGATCGCCGTCGATGTTATAGATTGTTTTGTTGTTGCTAAGAGGAATTGAGTTTCACGTCGCTGACATGAAAGAATTTATATAATATTATAAAATCTTAATACTTCACATACTTATACAACAACTTTACATGTACCTACCTACTACAGATCAGGCTAAGCAAAATGGAACTTGAATATTTAAAAAAATAATTGTTTTAATTATTTTTTAAGACACATCTTTTACGTAGGATCATTTGATGGCTTTTACCCTTCTGTCTGTAGGTTTACAATAGACTAATGAAATGCATTTGGAAACCACATCGATGCGGGAGTTTTACTCTGTTTGCAATAGTAGGTACTGAGTATGGTATTAAAAAAATGTCATGACACAAAATCGAGCTTTATATAATAATACACTATGCATTGGTAGGAAATGTGTGGCGGACAGGACAGTGTCTTTAACCGCTGCTATATTAAGAAGTCTTTAACTTATGCTGGCCATACACGATTAATTAGTATATTGTCAAGTTTGCAGAGGATTTGACGCGGCATCTAGTAAACTTGATGGTGTATGACCACGGTATGGCTATCTGACCACTGACCATATAGCTATCTCATGGACACTGGATGCCGCATCAAGTCAAACTACAAACTTGACAAGTAGACGACACTTTATCGTGTATGGCCAGCTTAAAAGTATAGGTTATATTAAACCGTGTTGCTGCTTTACGAGTACATGCAGTAAGTAGGTCTATAAGTTCACTATTAGAGCGGATGTCCTAGTTAATATAGATCATTGATTCAAACATAATTATTTCCAGTTTCGGATCGCAGCACCTTCCGCGCATTCCGCATAACCCTAACCATCACGATCGCCCGCGAGCTGTGCGGCTGTCTCGCCGTGCTGCACTTCGCGTCGCTGATCTTCAGCCAGGCCGGAGGAGGCTGGGTGCTGACGCCCAACCAGCAGGCCATCGTCCTGGGAGTCGTGCAAATGGTCGGATCCTGTACCGCTTCTAGCTTGGTGGAGAGGACTGGACGGAAGGTTTGTGGGATAATAATATAGTTTAAAGGTATTTTTAAATATCCGACTTGGCTATTTAAATTGGCTTCCACTCCAAGAGGCATACTCCACTACGCTGCTCCAATGCGAATTAGTGGAGAGGTTGGCCGGAATTCGGAATTCCAAAGGCCTCCGATATGGTTTAACGATTGCTATCGACTGACAATAACTAATGTAAGACGGCTTCATTTATTTAAAGCAGTTGGTACAGAAGTCATTCCGCAAAATCATTTAAATAAATAACGACTCTTGCACCGACAAAATAAAGTGTAATTCAGGTCGCACAGCGCCAATCGTCAACAGATATTGACATTTAGACGTTGCCCCTCTATCTAATCATAACTCATCCTCTCTGACAACGTCAGGGTTGTCTTTTTTTGTAATGACATGTGTGATAGATTACGAATGTTATGACACGGCGTGGCAGCCCTTCTGAAATTGGCCCGACACGTCGAACGCGGCACGTTTTTGTAACATCATACCAAAAGTGCGGAGTGCGCCAGGCCTGCCTTTAGTCGCGTGATGCATTGAAACTGTTAGCGGATCGAAGATGGCCCCCGGGACGTAGTTTGCCCAGTCCCATGTACCATCGGTTTCTGAAAGGCTAATCAAAATCAACTAACACGTGTGTTAACTTAACAGCTCTGTCAAATTAAATGGAATTTCTGAAACGTTGATTAGAGAAAAGGGGCCATCCATAAATTACGTCATACTAATTTCATGATTGTTTGATCCCTCCCCCGTCCTTGTCACAGCTGGTCACATTTGTGAGACCTCCCCCCCCAAGTGTGACGTCACATATTATGAAATTTTACACCTAGAAATTATTAAATTAAAACAGCAGTTCAGAAATAAATTTAATTATCATTAATTGTTTTTTTTTAATATTTGCCTATACATAACGATTATTCGGTTTTGAAATGTGACGTCACGAAATTTAGAGCCCCTCCCACCCCTTGTCATACTACATCGACCCCCCCCCCCTCCCCCTAACATGTGACGTAATTTATGGATGGCCCCAAAGTTGTTATTTTGACACACGATTTTGAGGTAGGTATAATTTGACAGCTCTGTTACTTGAAATGTTGTTCAATGTTTTTAGCAACGATTGCCAACTCTGTTGAATGGTCTTCCTGCCAGGTCCTCCTCGGCAGCACCTGCCTGGTATCCGGGCTCTCTCTGGGTGCGCTGGGGGCGTGGTTCTGGGTCGGCAACGGGTCCGCGGCGTGGCTGCCCGTGCTGGCGCTCTGTCTGTGCATCTACTGCGATGCCGCGGGACTGCAGCCCGTGCCCTTTGTGGTTATGACTGAGATGTTTGCTTTTCAAGTGAGTGTCCACATTATTACCTACTAGGGAGTATTACTCTAACCGTCTTGTGGCAGCTTACTAACCTCAATCCCATGTAGGATGGGTGTCGTAAGAGGCGACTAAATCCGGCTCTGTAGTAGGACTTCTCGAGGGATTATATTGACTTTAATAGTTCATTTTTGACGACCCGTGTGGCGCAATGTTACCATGCCGGATCGTCGCGCCAAGGGACCTGGGGTCGATTCCCAGCGAGGCGGAAAATTGAATGATGAGTTTGAATTTATGTTCTTGGTCTAGGCGTTTGTCTGTTGTCCATGGCACCCACGACACAGGGAATCCTAGTGTGGGACTATGAGTGTGAAACGTTATTACTTATTAATACCATTGTAACTATTATTATTTCTCCATGGGGTCCGCCTAAATAGTTACCACCCTCTTGCTTGAGTCAGCCGCCAACGACTCATGTTCCGGGGACTAGAGAGCCAGTTCTTACTTTCTTCTTACGTACTTCTTTTTTGACCGGCAACGCATCCGTATTGCCTTTGGTGTTACTAATGTCCATGGGCGACAATTTTTTAGGTGTTTGCTTATTTAATTTGTCGGTTATTGAGCGTCTCCAAAATATCTGTATACTACGATTCATATTTGGTGTTCGAAAATATGATCATATTTCTGAATTCCGGGCTAAGCTCCCAATTCTTCTTCGCCGGAATAGTCATATTCTTTCATGTAATAAAACCGCCTATTGTACTAATTCCGACATTATCAAATGTATTCAGATATACTTAATTTTAGTGTACAATAAAGAGGATTTTATTGTTGTTATTAAAATTTAAAAAAGTTCGTCAGCTTTACACGGCACTTTTAGCTTGGTGATACTCTAAAAATCAATTACACTTTCCAGTTCCGAGGCACAGTAACATCAGTAGTGATATCCTTCGCATGTGCGCTGGTCTCCATAGAACTCAGGGTGTTCCACCCACTGGCCATGTCCCTCGGCCTCCACGCAGTGTTCCTCATGTTCTCCGCCGTGTGCCTGGTCAGCACGGTCTACATCGCTTGCTGCGTGCCCGAGACCAAACGGAGAAGCATCGAGGAGATATACGCCGAGCTGGCGGGGAAGAATGTGAAGGAAGACTGCGAGGCTTCCGTTACTAGGCTGTAGGTTGTAGGTCATGATGTCGTTTATTGTAAGCTGCACAGTGCGCTTTATTGATTTAATTCGTTTGTGGCATTTTAAGCGCCATTTTATGAATTTTTTGTTTTATCTCAATGCCAAAAGATCACAAGTATCTACGGAATCGTTGTTGATAACATTACAATGTGAAACATGTTTGACATAGGTACTATAATCTCGAGCCATGTCTTGAAACAAGTAATTTGAAAGATCCGTGACCGTTTTTTTGTTTTCCAATTTGTTTATTAAGCAAAAATTCAGTCAACTTTTCATGAATTTGTTTTTTAGATAATTTTTCAAAACGCTACTGTACAAATCCAAGGACAAAACAAATTGTTGTAAAAGATTTACGTCAGTGGAAACAATGCAAGATAAAACAAGTTGTGTTATTTGTTCTATGCGACGTGTTTCGAAATATCGCACCCTCAGTGGAAAAAAAGCATAAGTCGTCTTACGTTGAATTTTAGTTATTAATATAATTGGAAAGAGGGACAAAAGATGCATATGCTCAATTTTTTTTAAATTTTTTTAATGTTTTGTACCAGAAATCATAATTTAAATTCTTTTGACTACCTACTTAGGTACCTACTGATATTTTAACACTCTTTTTGCTCTCCTGTAAAATAGCAATTTTCAACTTATGCCTTTTTTCCACTGAAGGTGCGAATATAATAATACTTATTATAATAATATATCTTGATATTATCAAGTTTAAAGTTGAATAGGTGTATAGGGGAAAAGTGCCACCCTTCGTACAGAGGGAACTTTCGTACAGTGTGCATATCTACGGTTGTAAATATGTTAGCGCTGTTGTAGTAGTGTGCCTAGATTATACTCACCACTCCTGCGCCCCATACGGAACGCAGCGACAGTCCAGCCGAGAATTTTGCCGGTACAAATTGTAACGTGTAACACTCGGTAAGTAATTTTTTAAGTAAAATTTTAAAACAATATTTCTGATGTATTATTAGCTTTAGTCGAATAAATAGTTTGATGTAATTGATGAATTAATGTTATAGTTTCATATTTTAACGACGTTTTGTAGAAATCCTTGACAGTCTATTTTATTTTAAAATTTATTTACTGATAAAGTGGGTTGGGGTACTTTCGTACAAGTTCATGTAGGGAGCATTCGTATACTGTACGAATGCTCCCCGTGCTGTACGGGCCTATCCTAAAGTAAACAGGGATCAAAGTACAAAGCCGGAGAAAGGAAAAATACCTGGAAAGTCCAGAATTTACATAGACACACCCGAAAAGCAGACTTCTAGAAAAACAAAAAGTTAAAAAATGAAAAAACAAGAGCTAAACCAAAGAGACAAAAGAAAGATGCAGAGTTGGAAACTGATAGTGAAGATGAAGCCAATATAAGTTAAAGGGAGAGCTGTTCTTCACCTTTATCGACCGAAAGATCTGATTTTGAAGAAGAATCCAATAAAGAAGAACCAGTATTGAGCCAGAAAATGAATGAAGAAACCTTTGTATTAGTAAAACTTGAGAAAAAATCAACTGTTCTTCATTATGACGGAAAAGATTAAAAAAAAATATGGGCCAATGCAATATCACGTTTTTTTAAAGAAAGAAACCAGGTTCTTGGAATTTGTTTTTCCAAATGTGAAAGACCAAGGAGCGGTCTTTTTATCGGACGTTGTTGCAGTTCTACCTGAAACTTTATTGGCCACAATGTTCAGTAGATTAATAATTAATTAATAATACTGTTACATAATATGTAAACAACAGATTAATAATATGTTTTGAATAAGTAAACAGCTTTTTTTATTTCATTGTACGAAAGGTCCCTAGGCCCTGTACGAATGTACCCCTGCTACGGGGCACTTTCGTACATTTCCCATTTTTCAGAAAAATTATCATTACTAGCTCATATTAGTTTGTTTCGATACTATAGTAAATTTTATTTATGCCCAGATATATTTATCATAAAATAGTACTAAAATCAGGCAATAATATTTGTTAGCTATTTTTTTTATAACACATAGAAAAAAAGGTGTACGAAGGGTGCCACTCTTACCCTACCTACTTATACATAACTCGTAGAGTACTTAGTATTTAATATCACCATCGCTGTTTTCTGCTTTGCCCAAAGGTTGGCTGGTAGAGAATGCTCTTAGCATTAAGCTCGCCTTTTATACCATCTGTATTAGGTATAATAAAGATTAAATAAATAAATATTTTTGTGCAAATGCACGTTAAAAACTACTGGCGTAATATTGTAAAAATGCATAACGAATGTATACATGAAAAAAATATAATTCGGTTTTAGTTATAAGTCCACTAAAACCATAATATCTAATTTAACTAATTTGTTTAAATACAGTGAAATCATTGAGTTTAAATAATGTAAGAATTTTATTTATGTCACTCAATATTTATGATTTAGTAATTAAGTGTGAATAGACCTCCGAACTCTATAATATGTAGAATTATAATACCTACATACTTAGTAAGTAAGAAATGCTTAAAAAATAAAATTATTTTTGTCCCTGCATTAGAATAAGTAGCTATACCAATTTTTTTTTTTTTTTTTTTTTATAAATTATAAGTTAATGCTTGACCACAATCCCACCTGATGGTAAGTGGCGATGTAGTCATTGATGGTAAAGCGCATTAACTTAGTAAAAGCCTACTCACTCTTGCCTTGAAGACACTCACATCATAATCGAGCGGAAATACCGACGCGGGCAATTTATTCCAATCCTTCGCTGTACGCATAATAAATGACGAAGCAAAGCGCTTCGTCCGTACAGGGGGAATGTCAACGACGAAGGGATGGATACCCGCCGTGCGTCGGGACGTTCGATGGTGGAATGGGGATGGCGGAATCAAATCATATATTTCCTGCGCACACTCTCCAAAATGCATCCTGTAGAATACCGAGAGGCTAGCAACTCTGCGCCTGTGCTCGAGGCTCTGAAGATTGGTTTCAACCAATTTAGGGTCACCAATAAGTCTCTTAGCACGCCTCTCCATTGAATCCAATGCTGACAGGTGGCATTTAGCAGCACCAGCCCAAATGTGACAGCAGTACTCCATACAAGGCCGAACCTGTGCTTTATATAAGGTTAATAGTTGTTGTGGTGTGAAGTACCGCCGCACCTTTGCTAGGATTCCAAGCTTCCTAGCAGCTGCTTTAGCTTTAGCTTTACCAATATTTATAATATATTGTTTAACAATACAATTGAACCAGTAATCGACCCGTAAATGAAAACGTTTCATAATATAGTGGGTACAGTCTTAATTTCATTATAAGTAAAAGAGCTTGTGATATGAAAATGTAATTTCACAAAGTGTTTACCATTGAAAAATTTTGAAAATTTGAAAATTTTGATGTTTTACCTCAAATTACAATTAAATAAATCAGCTGTAGTCTTCCAGTTATTCGTTTGAAAAATAAATTTATATATATATATTTATATTTATATATATTTATTATATATATATATATATATATTTATAATTTTGTAGAAAAAATTCACAATACTGTCGAACTTGTCTGCAAGTTAAATAAAAATTAGGTATTTAGTAGGTATGTTACCCAGTATTAAGATAAATACCTAATAGATTTTTGCCAATTGGCAACAACATACCCTATTAAAAATATTTTTAGCTAAATATTACACAAATTCAAATCTTTGTAATTTAAGTTAAAAAAGTTTCTATTTTACAAAAATTCATGTCACTGTCTGCCCAAAACTGGAGCCGGAATCTTACATGCCCACTCATTATTATTTTCATTAAATTTTAATAATACATACATATATGTATTATGTACTCGTACCTACAAAATATTGAACACCTGCTACGAATATTAAGTTTTACATCAATAATTATATAGTTTAATAGATCTATTACTATTTTATATAATACTAGGAAATCGCCCTCACTTCGCTTCGGGAAAAATAGTAAAAAAAATTATAGCC
The DNA here is from genome assembly GCA_963932265.1 of Thymelicus lineola. Lineage (NCBI taxonomy): Eukaryota > Metazoa > Arthropoda > Insecta > Lepidoptera > Hesperiidae > Thymelicus > Thymelicus lineola. Next base: position 5,620,555 of record OZ010705.1, on the reverse strand, counting down.
TATGTCACCCGAGGATAGTGTAGCTTTCCAACAGTGAAAGAATTTTTCAAATCGGTTCGGTAGTTTCGGAGCCTATTCAATGCAAACAATCAAATCTTTCCTCTTTATAATATTAGTATAGATAATATATAAGATATGAATATAAGTTAAGAAAAGTCAGAACTTAGTTCTTTAACGAAGGTACATATTTATTAAAAATTTAAATGTAACGGTAACTCCCGATTCATCTATACAAATAAATAAAATTGGAGTATCTGTAATATTAAAATAACCGCTTTTTACTAAGTGCATTTGGATGTATACACGGTACATATACCAAAACAACATTTTTTACAATTTTTGTCTGATCTCTGAAATGACGACTGGACTGATATTGATGGGACTTTCACTGACAGATAGCTGATGTAACAAGGAGTAACTTAGGCTACTTTTATTTTAGAAAATACGAAGTTCGCCGGGTCAGCTAGTATTTTATAAAACCGTTATTTCGACCCAAATCCATTGATCGTAGTCACGGCGAGATTGTGATACGAACCGTGAGTCCCCGTTACATTTAAAATGTTCTGTCTCCGCGATGATATATGACTTTAAAATTCTATTGAAAATGTCACTTAGTTACTAATTTAAAATTTTTATCAAGCTTATGCTATTAAATCTCATTACCTATTGTATAAAGATATACTACTACTAGATATACTTAATCAAAATGCTTTTAAAAACTCTATTATGACAGTTTACTTATAAATCACGATTATTTTATAAGCATTAACCGAATTTCTTGCCCGATCTGTTCGGTGCAAATCTAATATTGGAGAGGCGGCGAAAAAATTTATTTAACAACCTTTAAGTGCCATGTTAGGCCTAAGAGAAAATAAAGTATTTTGAATTTAGAGTTTGATTTATTTACTTTACCTACTTACTACTTACCTCATTGAAGTATTATTACTAGCGTATAGAACTGACACAGCGAACACCATGTATGTCCCAATGCATTGGCGCCACGTGGCTTCAATCTTCAATGGATTCGTTCCATTTTGAAAGGAGAACCGGGGCTCAATTTTGAAAGGAGAACCTCCTGGCTGGACACACATTTTGTTCGAGATGTCTGTTCTATGACATTATACTTCAATGCTTTACCTATATAGTATTTTGGCCGAGCCATTAAGCCTGCAATGACTTGAGTAAGCTGCTTGGTTATTTATTGGGATCATAAAGAAATAAAACACAAAATCACAAGCAATGGAATGTTTATAATTGCAATGACACCGTCCTTACAATACACAGATGTTAATAGTTAAGCCTCGTCTAGAAAGACAGTCTTGCTTTGTTTTACAAATTCATAAAAGTAATGGAAAGGTTTTATGGCTTTATGACTTTTATATCAAATCCTAAGGTTTTATGACTTTTATATTATAATCCTCCAAACTTGCAATCTTTCGTTGTCATCACAACCATCATACAAATCTTTTCAGATAAAAATATCAACAATAATAATCTGGGAATAAATAAACAAATATACCGGTTTCAGATTAGATCTAAATTTTATAAAAAAAACTATTTTCAATAAAAAGCTGCCTATGTTGTCTTTATAATTAGTGCATTGTATTTTACAATATGGCCAAGTTATGTTATTTGTTTTATAAAGGGCTCCAACAAAACTTTATTTACAATCAACCTTCCTTGCTTTTCGTGGTCAATTAAAATTAGAAATAATCGTCAAATAACAAAATTAAAATAAATTTTAAAAATTAATTCTTTAAGTTAAAATAATTAATTAACGACAATAATGACATTTAATATATATTATAAAATTGACAGTAATTTACAGCACCTTAAAAGTAAATATCTTCTAATTATTGCAAGAAATGTAAAAATTCGCATTTTAAGCCCCAACTATTCAATTTTCTGACTTGTCTCTTGTCATACATTGCAATACCTAAAAAAACATAAAATATTCCCAGATTAATGATAACATTCTTAAATTTTTTCTCATTCTTTATATTCTCCTCATTTGACAATAAAAAAATTAAATCGAATGACTCTACTCAAAAGTTTGTGTCTTTACAAAGCAAGACCACCTTTCTTTATCAGTCTGAAGCATTTATACACAAATACAAAACACTGCGTAAAATACATGATTATACAATACATACAATACACATGTGTATGCCCGACGTATACAACACAGATACAAATCGCACTTATAAAATGACGACATATTTAGAAACAGAGTGTATTTTGTGCTTCATCTAACGATACTCACATAACAGTATATAATGTCGCTTATGACATACTACTCACTACTCTATATCATATGAAATCTATTATATATTTTCACGGTATAAAAGATTATGTATTCAAATACATTTTATTTTAAACAATGCGTTTATGGTCGGACACAGGTCCAAGGTATATCGACTACTTAAAAAAATATCATGGTATTTATCTATGGGAGATTTGGATCAAATAAGTACAATTCGACTTATCACTACTGATATTAAGACTATATTACGCTTTGGGTTCAATTTAACCAATATTATGAAACCTATCCGAATTTAAGTAACTAATTAATTAATTAAATATGTAAATAAAAACGTAATTCCATCACATTTTACGGCAAGACGTTTATCAACCGTATGTATATTGCACTTAAAGTCTAAAATTAAATGATATGCAAATACCTAGCCTAGTGAAAGAAATAAAAAAGTTGAACGACCAATAAACGAAGTATTTTAAAATAATCCTAACGGATACGAACAAAAAAAATATAAAGTGTAACTATAAATTTTATGCAACTCAATATTGTAGGTGTGACTATATATTTAATATTATGCATTTTATAGGATCATTACTTTAAATTTGATGTAGAATAACTATAAACAACAATGTGCCAAAGAAGAAGGAAGATAAAGAACTAAACTAATTTGGTTTACAGCAATTTGGCTTTCCACATATTCGGTGGTTGACATGATTCATTAATAGATTACGAGTAATAATAAAAGAAAAATCAGTCTTAATTCTTATACGGCGTGTTCGGGTGAGCAAATCTGAATTTTATTTATTAAATCACCAAAAAAAGTCCTTAAAACTTTTATTTATGTAATTTTAGCGCCAACATTTTTTAATTAATGTTTTATTTATGTAATACCTATATTTAAATTTTAAAGTATACGGTTATGTTCAAGTAAGTACAAAGTGCTTTAATTATAGCAATACCATTTTGCGTACAACTTACTAATTGAAAAAAAAAATGTTTTAAGCAACAAAAAATGTATTGTTATACAATGACGTGCAATTTTATTAATTTATTCTATTACATAATTATGTTTTAATGCAAACTTAAGTACATCAATTGATTTATTAGAAATAACTTAATAACAACGCAGTAGGTAACAAAAGCATTCATTCAGATCAATATTGAAACAAGTATACACTATTATAATAAATTAAATGATATCTATACGGGACATATTATTTAAATACCATTTGAAATAATGAAAGCTGCCATAAGTCTTAAAAGATTTGGTATAAAGTTTTAAAATCTGAAAAGAATCAATTCAAAGTCAGTAAATAATCATCTGGTTATCTATTAAAATTAATAGATGTTTGAAATATCATTTCAAAGGGTATGAAAATATGAAGTAAAAGAATATGATGTGGGAAGAATCAATTGACGATTTTGTACATTTTGGAAGGAATTGACAAATGGAAGACAGAAAAGGAATTAAGAGATGTAAACATTTTCAGGTTTGAACTGTAGTAGACTTGCGCACACGCAATTTTAAAATTCATTTTTATTAAAATAACTCAAGTACAAATTGGGACTAGATATAAGGCGAATAAAATTATATAATAACATGTTTTTATATACAGAATAAATAAGCAAAAGCAGTTTTTGTAAAAGTTGCCGTATCGCAATTTTATCTGTATTATAGATCCTTTTATATTTTCATACAAACAGTCTGACACTTAAAATCTGCTTCTATTTTAATTTAGACAACGTTAAAATATTCTCTCTGCTTTGCGTGTTTTAATGAAAAACTTTGATATATTTTTTTGCCAACGTTACCTCAGCGAATTGAAAAGAATCTCATGACGTAATGAAGATAATGAATTAAAAAAAACAATCAAATCGACACAAATCACGAACATAAACAATTGACACACGTTTTATCTGTGACCACCCACACATTCACAACATACATTATTATGCATAATTTATATCTATCAAAATCCTATAATAAAAGGAAAGTTACTTAATCTACTTCGGTACATAAACAAGAGGTTCAGTCCACTCTAATGCTGGCCATACACGATCAAGTATACTTGTCAAGTTTGCAGTGGACTTGACGCGGCATCCAGTAAACTTGACGGTGAATGGCCACGGTATGCTAGCTATATGACCATATAGCTATCTGACGCACACTGGATGCCGCATCAAGTCAAACTGCAAACCTGATAAGTACACTTGATCGTGTATGGCCACCATAACACGGCCCTCCCTGACAATGGCGCAACGTGGAGACATATGTTCCACGCTTCCTCAGTTCTTAGACAAGTCTCCTTACAACATGTATTACATATAACTTTATAATATTACAAACTTAGCTATCTTGCACTCGACTAAGTAATCCAAGTAGTAATAAAAGTACATATCTACATTATATTTAAATAACCATATGGTAACTTAACGGCCAAACATGTTTTTAACTATTTGAGAGGTAGCTACATTGGGTAGCTATGATAAAGGAACCTATTCATAAATATTCAGAATAATTTTCAGTTTCACTACATCTCGCTAACTCGAAATTTTGAATTAAAATACCAAAACTATTATTATAAATCTAATCCATTCATATTTAAAAAAAAATTATAATTCATGTTTGAATTTTCGTAATAAATAGGCATTACTGAATCAATTTTGATGAGGCATTTACTGCTAAAAGATTTGATCATAAACGTACACAATTAATTTGGCAAAATATATAATAATAACTGTACTAAGAAACTCATTACAATAATGTATCTGTATAACAAATTATGTTAATTATTATAATTCTTTAGATGCCAAATTATGATATAAGTTGATTGTTATCCTAAACTTTTATGTGTAAAATTCAGAAATATGTAAATCAAATATACTTAAGGTCGGGGTTTGAATGCAATTTGCTGTATCTATCTATGTCATGGTTTCTCAATGTAATATATTGTGTACAATGTCCCTTACCTACACTCTCTTAATAGTTACATACAAAATTAAATACATGGTAACATGCTCGTATAAATATATTAGTAACGTAGTAATATTCTATTATACGTACACAAGAAAATGGCGTTTGAAACATACTTAAAAGGCTTTCGATTTAAATAATTGTAGATGGTACTTCTATTATCTAAACTAGGAAAGTAGAAATGTTATAAAAGTGCAGCTTTTAGGATTCATTTATGTTTTTTATCTGTAGTTCATTATAATTATATTATTACAAAAGAAGATATTATAATAAATATTAGAACGACATATAGTATACACATTTTAGAGCTTTGAATTATCACTGTCAAGAAAGAAGAAAACAGAGAATTAGGTCTTAAAATACGTAAAATTTTGATTTTGATTGAATTTTCACCCTTATTTTACATACAATTTTGGTGATAATTCGATTCGTGACTATCAAATATTTACCTATTGAACAAATAGGATACTGTATAAGTAAGACATGAGAATAACGCGATATATAAACGCTGTATACGAAACTTACGACGGGTTTAATATTTGTTTATGAATATGCACAGTTATAACATCCTACGAAATTGTACGCAGTCGTTGATATGATTATCTGTGGTCGATTTTTGTAGTCTGTAATACATTTTTATGGGGGTTTAAAATATCTAAATAATTAATACGAACGTGACATATTAAGCATTACTTTAATAGTTAGTGGAGTTTACAAATTTCTATCTATCTTATCTATCTTTATCAGTTATAGACTTTGGTAGAAACAGATTAAAAAAATCACTTTAATAAACATGGAAATTAGAATTCAAGATAAACTAAATACGTAAGTAAATAAGTAAGATAGACGACAACCAACTACCAATACCAACGACTGGTTTCTCACTAATTATATATAATAAAGTATAAAGTATACATTAATATATTTATAAATACATAGCTATATAAAGGAAGTTCACATCACTTGTCACAATTCTCAAAGGCATTCGGGTTAAGAAAGTTCGGGGTGACCTACTCGCTAACTTTAGGAGTAGCATATAGTATATAATAGGTATATATGTATATAACAGTATATGTGTGTGTGTGTGTGTAAAGCTATGTGCGAGGGTAGTAGTGGCCAGTGCGGGCGGGCAATGGCGGCGGAGTGTCCTGTAAATAGTCATATATTAATTATTTACCAAACAAACGATATTAGGCCACATAATAAATATTTAGAGGTAATTTACTTCTTTTCATATGTAAAATGTATATATTATTTTTTTATTTATTTTATTTTACAGTTTATGCACACGTATAACAGTGGTTACAAAAGGTCATAAAAGTAATTTTGTACATAGGCAATGCTTATTTCTAAAAGAAATCTCTTCCAGCACACCTAGGAATGGAAAAGTGGTATAAAATTAAAGTGGTATATATATATATACCAACTGAAAATACCAAATGTACTTTCGGATACGTAAAATCAATTCTCCATTTACTTGGTAAGAAACAAATTTAATAATTAAATAGTTAATTAGTGTTTATTCGAAATATAAATTACCAAATGAGTATTGTCTCTTTGAATCAATTTTAATTTAAGTTTTAGTACATTACATCTAAAAAAAAGAATACGCGATGGGTGTCCAAAATCATCACAAGGAACCATGGACATAAAAAATATTTAAGACACATTTTTATTACTTAAATAAGAAATATTTTTACATAACGCAAGAAAATGTAACAAAAATGGAACGAAAAAAAATTGGCATAAAAATAATACTACTACAGCATGCAAATCAAAATATGTAAATGATATAAAAACCAAATTCTGTAAAACGAACCTTTAGCTATATGTACTTGAAAGCAAAATTTTACGACTGCGTTGTAACACTAGGAGCCATGCTCTGGAAATAAAACCATACAACTGATTGCAAACAAAAAACAAAAAAATATAACTTAATTAAAAAAAAAATCTGAAGCATTGAAATATACAAACATAAATATAGAAGTAATGTTTTATTTACAAAATAATAAATGAAATATGGAACTTATTAGAACTACAACTCATTAAAACACTGAAAATAATTTTAGGATACATACATCTTTGGTATAGAACTTAGAACTGGCTAACTATAAAACGAAAATTGTAAAAAAAAAATCTTTCACCAAGAAATCGTTGATTTGAATATTTTTTCCAACCGAAAAGCGTGTCTTAATAAAGGTCAGTGCTTGAAACAAAAAACAAAAAAAAAAACAAAAATACAATAACATACTCGTATAATTGTAAAAGCAGCGATACAAAACCAACCGTAAAGCAACGCACACAAGGTCGAGACTCACCTGTACGTTGTTATCGTGCAGGTAGTGACGCGGCAGCTGCGGGCGAGGGCGGGGCATGGGCTCGTCGCTGTCGTCATCCTCCTCGAAATCTATAAAAAAATATATTTTTTTCGTTAACTTTGGAGTCATTTAACCAAGTACTTTGTTAATGCGCAAATACAACAAAACAACCTTCTGAATCTTTTAAACGCTTACACTCATACATAGATGCACTCATACCAACGCAGTAGGTTTTCCTGTGTCGCGGGTGGCATTTACAATACTTAGACATCAGTATTACACCCATGACCCGAGCATAAATACTTATCTGTCACACAAATGTCTGCCCTAGCCGGGAATCGAAACCGGGACTCTTCGCTTCACAGCAAGAGTCACTACCACAACAACTAGGCTATGGTGTCGTATTCTTTAAATAGTTTATTTTTTTCATGTAGACGGGATTGATATTGATATTGACGGATTGATCATTATTAAGCGTTCATGGTCATCTTCTCAAAGGTTATCTGGAACAGATCGCTACTGAGCGATAAGATCGCCTTTTGTGCACTTGTAATATTAACATTGAAAAGCTTTTACTGACTCTGTAAATTTGGTGTGCAATAAAGTGTAATAAATAAATAAATATGGTCTTAGTACCGGGGAAGTTACCAAGTTGATGGAAAATACAGCGATGGATCAGTGTCCCATCTTTAATAGCTTATTTTTTCATGAGTAAATATTTCATTTTACCCAATACATCTAAACTTTCCTCCTGAGTTCCGAATACTTAAAAATGCTTGAAAAACCAGTCAACGGTTTTATGCCTAGATCAAAGGCTTTCAGTTTTTCTTTGAAATTCAATAAGTTTTAAAAGCCCAGTTGTCAGAAAACAATTATATAACCTATTTATTTTTTATCACAATATATTTGTACATATAAAAAACATATGTGTCACTATACTGAGGTTGGAAATATGAGATGACAACATGCACAATTATCATGCATATACATAGATAAAAAATAAGATAAACTTATTACGTATCCCTGGACTATTTAGCATATATTAAATGCTATGTTAATTTTATGATACAATAAAATAAATTTATCTTTTACAAAAAATAAGCTGAGCAAACTACACTGTCGTCTTAGAGGAAAGGGGCACAACTAACATTTTTTCGAAACTGACTTCTACATATTCGGAATTAGGAAAAAAAGCGTATCTGCCTAATTTTTCGTGCATTTTTACTGTTAAGATAGAAGATTTTGTACATAAAAAGCACATCTTACTTAAAGTGCGTCAAAAAGTCACAAAAGTACAGGATAGTACTTTTATTTTACCTGCATGTTGACTGAGGTCAAATATTAAAGGCTTATGTGATAAATGTGCTCTTTTATTTAATATTATTCAATATTAAACCTTAACATGTAATGTAAAAGAAAAGTCACAACTGGCAGTTATACCTTTATGTATACCATATTACATGTACTATTATGATCACTTTTTACTAAAATGAACAGGCACAGTTGAATAAAAGTGCGTTCTCATTGCATTATTATTTTATATTTGTACGCAAAATGTTATATTGAAAAGTAGTATGTGGTTTTTTGTTCCTTTGAGACATAATAATACTGGTTAATTATACTTGATTTTTATGTTACGTGGAAAAAAAATGCTTATTATTAAATAAGTATCCATAAAATAAAAAAATCTAATTTAATAATCTTGTACGTATTGTGTAAATACAGGTATTTTCATTCGAACATTTTCGAAAATTGTCATATTGTTTTCTCTAAACACAAAAAAAAATTCTCAGTATTTACAAAGTGTTAGTTGTGCCCCTTTTCTCTAAGACGGCAGTACAATATCTTGACACTAATGTAAAAAAGTTAAAACATTGAGAGAAAATGTAATGTATTGTGACTATATATTTCGTTTATAACCCTGTATACATTTTCTAAATCGCAATTGATGTCTGGTCACAATATCTTGCAAATATATTTTAGAGCAGTCTTATTTAACTAAATAAATACCCTACAAACAACATTTTCTATAAGATCTGTACCTATAAGTATAAGATGTGTTACAAATGTTACAGTTGATCTCATTTAAACAACATTAAGTATAATCAACAGAGTGTTGTGTTCAATCAAATAGTGTTGTGTTTGTATGAGATAAGTATGAAAACAACTAACCTCTCTGCTTTCTTACGTCCAAGCCGCCTTTCACAGTGTCTTCCGTGTCCGAGCCCTCTGCAAAACATTTATCGACATAAAAACCACACACATACACACCGACATAATGCATGTTTTATGTATCATACACAAAGTGTAGCATAGTATCATGTTTTGAATTTTGTAATATTTTTATTGCCTTGAAAAGTAAGTTACTTTAAACATTTCACGTATAAAAAACAACTTTGACACGTGTAAAAAACACAATTACTAAAAACAATTGTTTTTAAATTGCAACAATATTTAATTTGATTATTCCATTGTAATTAAGTTTCCCTTTCAATTATTGAATGTGTAACTTTTGTATTTGTTGCTTAAAGAAATATTTCTATGTAGTAAAAAAAATCAGAAAAACCAACCAATAAGACATGCAGAAAAAATTATAATACGTGCTAGAGTCTAAAATATGTAGAATATCAAAACATGCAAGCCTTGTAATTTGGCGTGTAAAATATAATTACAGAATTATTTTTCAAAAGTTTCTTGGATTTTAAAATCGAGACTACATTCGGAAGATCGTGTCACAATAATTTAGACTGCCATCTAGGAATCAATTTTTTTTTTATATATTGTAACTACAGTCAATTACAATCAATTGATTAAATAACATAAAATGTGACAATGATCAAAAGATCAACTCATATGAACTGTGACTAAGATCAATAAATCAAATCTATGATCGAATGATCAAGTCATAAATTAATTAAGGTTTAAAACGGTCACCACCACAGTTAATTATTGTAATTAAACTTTGCACGACAGTTTCATGAAAATGAATAACTAAACGGTTATGATGAAAACCTAATGTATAGTTGCGTATGAGAGCTAGCGCATACATACAATGTTAAATGATTCCATGAGAATAAAATTGAATTGGAAATGAAAACCTAGTGGGGTGAGTAATATAATGTTTAAAAGTCACACATCCTATGAATGAAATTCGTTATAAAAAGATGGGAACTTCCATAAGTATTTAATTCTAAGTAATATTATTAATCTGATTAAGATGTAATAGGTGAGATGTCAGTGTGCACTTAAAAAATAAAAGTGTTACTAAACCTATAAGAGTAGAACTAATGTCATCTATCGATCATGTGTGATAGTAATGTCCCTCTTTATTGTATTTCTAAATATAGCTAACAAAATGAGTAAACCAGTCCATTTGTCTTAAATTACAAGTCAACCTTTTTTTTAACACAACTAATGGTTGTTCATAAAATTGGATCAGTGACACCATAAGATAATACCGAACCATTTATGCTATGCCCGTTTCTATTCAAAACTTGAATCTACTTTCCAATTTTAGAAATCGTTACCCTTTTTATTATTGTTGACATGAATCTTAGTGATCACTCAAAAATGTCACCTAATGAATATCTAAAGTCACTATAAAGACTATGAGTCCTAGTTTTACCGCTTGGAATCATTAGCACCATGGACAAGTCTAGACTCCTCTAGCCGTTGTATAGCTTTACTTCTTCGGACTGTAGCTATAGTCTCCATAAGCTGCACATGTGGTTACATAAATACTTCATTAAACTACATATAGCACTATATGTAGTGTAAGTCGGATAAATATGACATATCAAATTTTAATAAACATTAAAAAATCAAATAGGGCAACTTTCATATCTGAAGTAGGGTAGTTAGGCCAAAATATACCTTATAAGAAAAATACAAAAACTACGGCAAATGGTATTTAATATAATAGGGATGTTGACACTTATTATAAATTAATATAAATTTGTCTAAAATATTAGTGGTAACATTTAAAGGCCTAACATATGATTCTTTTATTGAAATCAATCACAATAAATTAAATATCATTATTTTAAGATGTTTAAAATTGTACTCACTCTCACGTGACCTCAAACGCCATTTTGAGAATATGACGTCATTGGAACAATTTTATATGGAAATCCGACAAACTTAGTAGACAGATAGTATTGAATATAGTTTAGTGACGTCACGTGACGTTTTTGGTGGGTTAGATAATGATTTTTATTTATCAATTTTTGTTTTTAAATTGAAGATTATTATTTTTATAATATTTTTTTCGTGAATATTGAGGTTCTATCTATAAAATAAAATTGAATTCTAAAATTAGTCAACATCCCTATTATGTTATATTGTGCCCCACCTTACTCTATTACAGAAAAGAGTGTTGTCCAGTGTGATTTCTGATTTTATATGACACATACATACTATGTCTTCACATATGCATTTTTCCGACAAACTTATATCCCATAAGTTGTCATAAGGTGTTGCAATGTCGCCACAGAGTAATAAATATGTACATATAAAGAGTTAGATTCAGAATTAAGGAAAGTATAATAATCCTTTTAGCTATTTTGTTTTTGTGTCTGTATGTGCGCACCTGATATTTGAATTACCTATTATTATTATTTTTAGATGTCATAACATAACTAATAAATGTACAGATAAAATAATATAAATTAATAAAAAAAAATCCAAATTTTCAATTGAAATAGTCATTTAAAATTGGCTGTATGCGCTCATTGAACGATAAAAATATAAATTAATAATGAACATTTATTTTTTATAAATCTAGCACTCACCAGAATTCAGTTCTCTAACCAGCGTAGACATGGCGTTTGTAACGGAGTCGGCCGCGTATAGCAAGTCACTTCTGAGGCTTCTATTGTCTATGCCCACTATAAGAAAATAATACATAAATGGCGTCACAATTTCTCCATCAATGGATAACGTTTTAATTAAGAGTTTTTGAATTAAATCTAGCGGACACTCTGCGTGTGCTACTCCGAAATAATTTTTGTATGGAAAAAGTCTAAAATCAACTTCATGAATGGACTGAATGTGCCCAATGCATTGTTTTAGTGGCCTAAAACCATGATCGCATTATTGCCTTTCAAATGAAATCGGTTGGATGGTTTCAAAGTCTATAATGGACATAGAAACAATTATTGTGTTTTATATATGTATTTATATAGATAGACTTGAAAATCCATTTCTATTGGAAGTCCATCTATGAAACTCAGTGCCGGATTAAGCAAGCGCGGGGCCCGTAGCAAATTCTTTCAAAGAGCCCTAAATCTACTATGGGTTCTTAAGTATAAAGTGTAATATATGCGGGGCCCCGGCACCGATGAAATTGCAAAACTTTTGCAATCGTTCACAATTTACAAGCATGCAAGGATAATATGACACTGCTTACTCGTAGTCGGTCGCTGGTTTTGGTGAAAGTTCCTCACGTCATTCCCCATACTCTCCATGCCACCTAGAAGGATAAATATACTAGATGAATAACCTTATCATAAAAAATGGGTAAGTGCGAGTTAGGGTTACATCGCTTTCGTAAATTTCGTAATAAATTAAATCATTAATTATTGAAGTAAATTAAATTAAACCCAACCAGAATGTTCTAATCTATAAAACCTATTACAAATAAAACCTATTGAAAAAAAAATTAAGCAAACTCTTATGCGTATAACGTATCGCCATACGTATTTAGTATGGTACTGACAGATGTCAACGTCATATAGACAACTGTCACCGGCACCATGCTACAGCGCACAAGGTACAGTGGAATCCGTTTATAATGACATCGAAGGGAATTAACAAACACGTCATACTAAGCGGACGTCATACAAAGCATTTTTGTGAAAAAAAAAACCAACCTTATTTTTTTTAGGTAAATAAATACTTATTTTAATAAAGAAACATAGCATATTAAACAAAAATTAAAATTGTACGTAATAAATGCATAAAATTTTATAGTAAATTAATTTTGTAGTAAATTATTTATTCCATCTAACGCCCCAAGATGGAATAAATAATTTTGTAATAATTAATAGTGACATAACATAGTTAAGTACAATTTAGTTTAATAGACCAATTAAATAAATAATGTTAATGTTTTTAATTTAATAATTTAATAAAATTTAATTTAATATAATGTAATTGTATTTTAATACAATGTTCTTATCTTTGATTTAATATGATGTAATTTAATTTTAATTTATATAAATCTCATTAATATGTTATATGGAATTATAATTAGATACATGTGTATGGTACTCACCGAGGCTATGCGTCATGTCAATCCGCTCGCGCTCGCCGAGCGACGGTGTCTGCGGCGCGCTGCGCACCGTTCCGCGCGCGCCCGGCTCTCTGTACACAGTTACCATTGTTACCTTTACCATTTCATATCATTTACCTTTAAATTATGTTATTTACCATTTAATAACAATAACCTTTTAAAACTTCAACTCATTAATGGACCATTTTTGAGCAAGGATATTTCCACTTGAGCCATCAGAACAAGGCAAGCCCAGTTGTGTCGTACAACCCAGGATCTTGGGATCTTTGGCCCGACAACACAGAACACTCCATTCCATACGTATAATATTTACCAACAAATAATATGAGTTAACAGAGTTAACAGCTGCAGAGTGATGATAGTAAAGCAATGATAGTAAGCTGGGCTTTTCGGTTTGTATGGCTTACCGCCAATGCCTAGAGCATACTCCAACACGCTGCTCTAGTGCGAAATGGTGGAGTTAATACTTACCTTACAATTTATATTTTTTAATTATAAATACTTTTAGCTTATTTTTTAATTATAAATAATTATATTCCATACTAGCAGTCTATTGAAGTTTGTTGAACTTGCTTATAAAATCGAACCATGATGTCATAAGTTCAAAATGGCGTTTGAGGTCACGTGACAAACCATAAAAACCCAATTGAATAATTAGTGACATTAGCACCTGTCAGATTTCTCCGTGGAAATAAAAAACAGACTACATACGACTAATACATAAGTGTTTGTTTAACCTACAGTTTCCAATGAGCAAAGTTAGGTAAGGTTAAGTAAGGTTGAAGTTAACGTTACCTTTCCGGGGCAGAGGGCTGGGGCTGCGAGCCGGGCAGCGGGGGGCTCTTAGTGGACCGCGGCGAAGAGTTCGGCGTCGAACGGGGGGACGATTGTTGAGTCTGAAACAATGATATTAAATACAAGATATGCCAAGATGGCGCTGAAATTATGTCAGTCGAATTTAGACAAGTGTAGCGATTTTAATTCAGACAGTTGATAGCTGCCTCTGAGTGAGGCCGTCTAGCTGTCTTTTTCACTATTATGGTTTTAGTAGTGCCATCCCTTTTACATAATTTACCAATGTAATAGTGATGATGTAGTGAAACAAAAGATAAACGTGTGTGTGTGTTGTAGCTCGGTCGGAACAGATTTTTTGGTTGATTTGTAAGGGCATAAAGTATCTGTAGTTTAATATCATTGGTCTGAAATAAACGTTAACAGTTAAAAAACCTTAATTATTAAGGTTTTGCTTGAAACCTACATACAGGTTATTTTTTTATTTATGTCCGTTGCGTTGAACTGAATCTATTGTTAATGTGGTTGTTATTAAGTCTTGTAACTTCTCTTTGGTCCATAAGCAAGCATAATATTCTGCCACAATATCATAATATTTTTTGTATTTAATACCAATATTTCAACCCAGTCATATCAATCCATGTAATGTGGAAATTCAAAAATTGTAAGTACTCATTGCTTTTAAAATCTTCGGTTCGGTTTAAAGAACTTTATTTCTCATAAGATTTTTACATCACTTAAAATGAGAAACTTAAATACTAAAATAAGTTACGGTTTGTGTCCGGCATGCATTCTTGTGCGTGCGTGTGTGTGTGTGTGTGTGTGTGTTTATGTATTTGTGCGTGTCTATGTGTGGTGTGGTGTGTGATCCTGCATTATCACTGTCTGAATCTTATAAATTTAGTCTTTGGGTATACAACCCTGTATAGATTGATTTTTTTACAATATTTTTATTTACATGAACACGGGAATTATATTACCTAATTATATTACCTATGTACATAACGGATTACAGTAAATGTTTAGGTATGCCAAGTTCCACCTATTGAGGTATGCAAAATGTAAAATATTTTTTAAAGTAAAATTTGGCAATATATTACATTAAATTTTGCAACTCAATTCAATTCAAATTCAATTCAAATATTTTATTCAAAATTGGTTTGGTTTACAAACACTTTTTGAAACCAATGTGTTTACTATCTTAGACTTTCTTTCAATTCTAAATTATAATTATTTTATTTGTTATAAATTTGATTTGATTCCATTAGATTTGATTTTGTTATGAATTTATTTTGTTTTAATACTATTTTATCAATGTTACTAATATTTTAGATTTTATTTTAGAGCGTTAATAAGTGAATGTTGTGCTCGTCTATAATTGTATGTACACGATTGGAAGTTTTATTTATCATGTACCTAATTTTTGTATTGTGAAGTGTAACATATGTTGGTGTGCCAAATAAAATAAATAAATGAAAGTCATGCATATTATAAGATCACCTTCAACATCCGCATGAGCCCCTCGAGCTGCTGCATGAGATGTTTCCGTGACTCCTGCAGCGAGGACAGGTGGCCCTCCAGCTCGTCCTTGCGCTGCCGCAGCGCGCGTAGCTCCGACACCAGCGGCGGGGCGGAGCCCCCACCCGCAGCCCCACTCGCAGCTTCCGCTTCTTGTTGGCGTCTGTACAGGTTATGTTACAACGTATTTAAAGAGAAGAAGTTTATTTGTAAAAATATAATTATTATTCGCGTAGTCGTTTCAGTTGTTGACATTACACAAGAGTAAATAATCTTAAATTAAAATTTAAGCCCGCAGACTGCAGACTTTAAATCGGCCAAATCTTAGCAATGTGCGTTACATACCTCCCCATACTGATTACGAACCCGATCAAACTATCGGCCGATTTAAAGTGTACAGTCTGCGGGGACTCTAAATGAGTCGGCAAGAGTACGATTCTCTACATACAACAATACGTCACCTCAACCTAGCGATCTCCCTCATGATCTCCCGGTTCTTGGCCTCCAGCTGCGAGATCAGCTCCCGTTGCTGCCTCGCCGCGTCCACCTCCGAACCCTCAGATGATGAACGACCCTGCGATAACATCCTATATTGAGCCGGCTTAGATTACTGACACCGATTTTATGCCGGCATTAGAGTGTCATAAGGAGTGTCATTAATTACGCAAGGACAATTTTTGCCATTTTTACACCCCTACTCTTATGTAAGACTACATAAGATTTCTCCCACTCCCCTTCCCCTACTTACGTAAGATTTTACCTGATTTTGGAAAAGACCAATTGCACTAAAATTCAAAAGAGCTAAAACAAAGACTTTTAGTCTTTATTATTATTATATTATATCGACTTGAATGTCTTTACCCCCTCCCCCCAAGATAAGGACATGTAGAGATTTTGAGGACCCCCTCCTCTTGGGACAAAAGCCGCCCCGCTTGGTAGGTAAGGCTTCACATAAGGATTATATTATAAATGTTATATAATATATTATTACTAAAGATAAAATAAACTCATTCATATTTATCACACTGCTAGGCTCAGGTCTCCTCAAATATGAGAAGTCCAGGTCATACTCCACCATCATGGCCAGGTGTGAATCAGACTTTACGAATATCTGAGCACATTACTGAGATACTTTCCATGGCCTTGAAATAAAAATAAATTTCTAATGCTCATTTAAAATTCTAATTTTTCTAACAAACACTATCTTGAATAATTATATTTTGCCCCTTACCAATTCTGGAGTTAGCGAAGCCGACCTCCCTGCGCGGGGCTGTAAAAGAATTTGACGTTATAAAACTCATAATGACTTGTTACACAAAAATACACAATAGGGATGTTGATTAATTTTAGGATCTAATTTTATTGTAGAGATAGAACCTTAATATCAACGAAAAAAATATTATAAAAATAATAGTCTTCAATTTAAAAAAAAAACATTATCAAAATCCCACCAAAAACGTCAGGTGACGTCACTAACCGATATTCCATACTAGCAGTCTATTGAAGTTTGTGGAACTTGCATATAAAATCGAACAATGATGTCATAAGTTCAAAATGGCGTTTGAGGTCACGTGACAATAGGTACATACTATTTCGGACATTTTAAATTATATTATTAAATTATAAATTACATATATTTAATTTATTGTGATTGATTTCAACCATAAAGTATTATTTTAGGTGTTTAAACGTTACCATAAAGAACAATGCCCAAAAATTATTTTTTATTTTTTGTAGCGTCTTAAAACGTCAGTTATACCGAAGCAATTCATTTATTTTTTTTACGTATTTTAAAATTAATACCTGTGCCCGTATTACCCAGCATAAAATAATTTTATTAATAAGTGATGAATTGACTATAATAACAATTATGTCAACAATGTCCATTTTCATTCGGACACTCACTTCGATACATAGCTTGTATCAAGCAAGATATAGGGAGACTTCTGGCCAATATTACACACAGAATTTCGTTATAAATGTTGGTAACAAATGTAATGATGTCAAATTTCCATTTCCGGTTGTCAATCAAAAAAAAGTCAGAATAAAAAATAATGGTAAAAATTACGTTCTCCCCTACTCTATGACTCAATGGTTATAAGAATTCAATCTCAAAATACTTTGGTTCTGGGGTGTGTCTGCTGAAAATTCTTATATATCTAAGCTCAGAAATTAAAGCGGCGATTTTTAGATTTTTTTTATTTTAAGACGCTAAAGTTGAAAATCAAATAAAACTATGTATGGCAGTTGGGCATTGTTCTTTATATTGATTTACAGTTAGTGTAAATATCCATAATATACCTACTGACTATATAACTATAAAAAAAATGTTACCATAGTACGGTTTTCATGAGCAAGCCTCGCAGCATATCTGGCGATCAGTCTGTGTTCGTCATCCACTCCGCGGGACAGGTGCTCTGCTATGCCTACAATTATAAAAATTTATATGTTCTCCGAGTCCAAAGGTATACTAATTGCAAATCTCGATACGCAGCAAAATAACCTCAAAATGGCGGCGCTTCCCCTCCACCGCACGCGATGCGTCACTGTCCTGTTCCTCGTTTATCGTAATGAATTCTTTGATCCTTTAACTATCCAGTGGTATAATTTCATTTTGGATGTAGAGGATAGATTCTGAACTACAACGTCAAACTGTATCCCCCGATGTTATCATTAGGTTGTTTGTATAACCTCCGTATGGTATCAAATTTAAAGACGTATTCACGTCAAAAGAATGTATACATACTGCGGTGCGTGGAGCGAGACGAGCGCGAGTCCAGTGAGCCGGTATTGACGTACCCGCCCACGTATTCCGGGAACCCGTTGTGCGCCGGCACCGGAGACGGGGGCCTAGAGATTGACACGTTGAGAATAAAACATATAGTAAATGTTACCCTAACTTTATTACAGTAGATCATTGAACAGTGAATATAATACAAAACCCTTAGACAAGTAATAGAAAATATCTATAAAAACAAATGTAACCTAACGGCCTTGTTCATAAACGCTTAACAAACCTATTTTAGCTACTTCACTGTTATAATGAAAGAAACAAAACATCTTATAAGCCTTCTAGAACGTTGCACGTTTTTATGAATAAGGGGGTAAATGTATTGTGTTAACATACTCAAAACTGTGTGAAGCGCACATAGCCCTTGGCATGTGTCGATTCAAGAGCATGATCGTTATCAAATATAAGACACTAGACTCTAACACTAGGGAATTCTAGTATAAACCCTTACACACTCATACCCCCGCAGGTTTTTACCTGTGTCGCTGGTGGCATGTACCTATACATTACAATAACACCTATGACCCGAGTACAAATATGTATCTGACACATAAATATCTGCCCCGGCCGGGAATTGAACGGCCGGGACTCGCTTCGCAAGCAGGATCGCTACCAACTAAGCTACAGAATCGACAAGTATGGGACAAGTAACTATGTTATTCAATTTTGCATTTTATAGTCAACTTTGGAGGGCACGGAGCCGTCGGTCCCGGTTATCATAAGATAACATTCGTCAAGCCATGTCGGAGGCCCTCGGGCGATTTGAAAACTTCCGACACTCGGGTTGGCCACTAACCCCTCCACCAATCCGCACTGGAGTAGCGTGGTGGAGTATGCTCTAGGCCTCCTCAAGAGGAGAGACCCGTGGCCATTAATGGGTTGAAGCCAGCCAGCCAAACACATTTTAAACTCAGTACTCACACAATATGGCTGAGGTTTAGCGTCCGCTCAGGCTGGTCGGGGTAGCGCGGCAGTTGCGGGCGCGCGCGCTCGGGCACGCACCGGAACGACTTGCGCAGCGTCGCGCCGATCTGCTTCGACGGGGATTTCTGGATGGATGGATAGAATGTTACATGACATTATTTATTATTTATTTATTTATTTATTTATTTATTTATTATATAATTTACAAGCTTAGCAAACATTACAGATCAGTTCACCCAATTCGTTTGCCAAGCGTTTCGAGATACTCTCTTGCTGTTCTGCGAAATGCAGCAACAGGTGTACAGAAGACATCTAACTGACGATCCCAAGCCACTAAGCCGTTGAGCAAGATCAGCGCCCTCACAAGGGGAGACTCCGTTACCCGCGATAGCCTGCATCTTGATATCCAGAACAACTGATGTCGCCGCGCCCAGACGTAGTTGTTTGGGGCGTACAGTGGGATCAGCTCTAGCACTGACGGATTACTCAAATTACCCCTGAGTAGTTGGACAAAGTATTCAATCAAGGCGATGTTGCGGCGCAATTCCAATGTGTTATATCCCAGCATTCCTAATAAGAAATTACTAGGGTATATGTGGGGATATCCCACAAAGTAACCATACCGCCTGAAATACAACTGCCTCATAAATTTCTTTTGGAGCTTCTCCAACATGAGTTATAACATGATTATATAACTGATCACCCTCACTTTGCTTCGGTTTTTGTACAGATCATTAATTTTTCAACCTATATATAGAAAACTAGGAAATCTACCTCGCTTCGCTTCGGAAAAAGTAGTAAAAAAATTATAGCCTATGTTATCTGGGGATAGTGTAGCTTCCCAACAGTGAAAGAATTTTTCAAATGGGTTCGGTAGTTTCGGAGCCTATTCAATGCAAACAAACAATCAAATCTTTCCTCTTTATAATATTAGTATAGATAAAGCATCCTATTGGTGAAAGAATCTTTGAAATCGACCGGAAAAGTAGTGCTTGAGGTTATGAATTATTCAATAAGATATATAACGTATCGTAGAATTTATGAAAATCTACCCCCTAAAGCGGTTAAAAATGAGGCAAGATGAAGCCGAAGAAATCAATTTAAAAATTTCTGTAGCAGCAAAATGTTTTGCTTTTATCATATTTTAAATAACCCTAAATATCACTCAAGGATTCTGTAACACTTACATTTTCTTACATTCTCAATCACTACACTATAATTAGTACCAACGTCTATATTGACCAAGTTCATGATCCGTGAAGTGAATGAAGAATGTCAATAAAACTAATGCCAAGGTAGTAATCGTGATCCGATGTTAAAGTGTTAACTGGTTATATGTATGTGTATCCAATTACTTCGTTTATTATTCGCATTCCGTCTAGGGTTGTCAACAGTGATATAATATGTGGTATTGAACATTTCTGGTTATTGTATCCACTGTTGAAAAGAGTAGTTGTAGAATCATACAGCACTATTACTATATCAGATTATTTATTTTTTCTTCGGCTTCAAAAGTTATAAAAAAAATATTACATTATTTATTTTAAAAATTCAAGAACTGATCACATAAGAACATTACGTGTAATATTTTAGACAAAAACATTGCAAATATAAAAAAATGTTACCACTAATCTTATTTTTACCATAATTAAAATATATTTTTTTACTTTTTAAATAGATACTTTTTTTGGAATATTGTTTTCAGGTAATCCTTGTCTACAATCCGAAAAATGTTGGCAACCCTAATTCCGACGCATACGATTCAATCCTCACGTTTATTGCGGTCAATCGTTAGTGGTTTTATTCAACGTATTTATTTCCATAAAAAAATTGTAACATTCATTGAACAGCAAGTTCTGAGATGTCTATAAATTAATATACATAATAGAGGCCATACACAATCATGTGTACTTGATCGAGTCTGCAGTTTGACTTGTCTTTGTAGTTTAACTTGACGCGCCATCCAGTGTGTATGAGATATGGCCAAATAGCTTACCGTGACCATACACGATCAAGTATACTGGATGCCGTGTTAAGTCCGCTTGACGCTTGATCAAGTGTACTTGATCGTTTATGGCCTCCATAATATTAATGTTATAAATGTTAATGATTAATGAGTTCAGTATTTAACCTATATTGTATATTGCAGTTAGGTTAATATTATGTATGTATGTGACAACACGGTAGGTACCTACTATAAAGTTACGATTATTGAAAGTGGTCTACTACCTATATACAGGGTGTCCCAGCGCGAAGTGACCGCCCTGCGTCTATTGATTATGTGGACAAAACTATCGACAAAAACTATTAAAGTAAAGCTCTTATCGGTTTGGTTAATTTTTTATTAGCTTTTTAATTTTTTTGTAAAAAAACCTGACTTGTTGCACTATTTTCAAAATTTTTTTTTTTGTTTTTACGTTTATTTTCATTCTGTTTTTTTTTATTTACTAGCTGTTTTCATAGTTTATCTATTCGAGGTCTAAAATCTACCTAAAATTGTATAGGACATTTTTTACAAAGATATTAAGTGAATTTTTTTTGAAAAAAATTACCCTTTTTTATTGAATTTCGCTAAAAAGTTGGAAAAATGCCCTATGAATATTATTATTTTATAATTTATTATTAAATAACATAATATTACCTACAAAATCTCAAAAGAATGTTTGTAGTTATCTCAGTCATTTACCGAACTACAAACTCTTGAAGTATGCACCCTATCTTCGATAATAAGAAAAGGAGACTTTTAAAACCAGAATAGTGGATCATTTAAGTGTCTTACAATCAAAAATACTTTTGCCCTTTGATAGAACAATTTTAAAGGTAAGGAAACAATAAAAACAAATGGAAATTTAAATCATTAATTTAAAAAAAAAACAGTAATTCATTCATAACGTTTTCGAAATGACCGCCATTGGCATTAATACAGACTAAGGCTCAAAATGACATCCTTTGAGTGGTTCTTTGCACTTCCAAGAGGTTCGCTCCTATTTTTGTAGCATCAGCATCAATACTTTGTTTCAATTGAGACCTTCGAGGACCATGCTACTGGACCATCTCTCTCTCTTGGTCTCCTGATTTAACGCTTCTTAATTATTATTTTTGGGGCCACATTAAACAAAAAGTGTATGCTGTGCCAATAGCTACGAGAGAACAATAGAAACAGAGGATTGATGCTGCTGCTATAAAAATAGGAGCGAACCTTTTGGAAGTGCAAAGAACCACTCAAAGGATGTCATTTTGAGCCTTAGTCTGTATTAATGCCAATGGCGGTCATTTCGAAAACGTTATGAATGAATTACTGTTTTTTTTTTAAATTATTGATTAAAAATTTCCATTTGTTTTTATTGTTTCCTTATCTTTAAAATTGTTCTATCAAAGGGCAAAAGTATTTTTGATTGTAAGACACATCAATGATCCACTAGCCTGGTTTTAAAAGTCTCCTCTTCTTATTATCGAAGATAGGGTGCATACTTCAAGAGTTTGTAGTTCGGTAAATGACTGAGATAACTACAAACATTCTTATGAGATTTTGTAGGTAATATTATGTTATTTAATAATAAATTATAAAATAATAATATTCATAGGGCATTTTTCCAACATTTTAGCGAAATTCAATAAAAAAGGGTAATTTTTTTCAAAAAATTTTCACTTCATTTCTTTGTAAAAAATGTCCTATACAATTTTAGGTAGATTTTAGACCTCGAATAGATAAACTATGAAAACAGCTAGTAAATAAAAAAAACAGAATGAAAATAAATGTAAAAACAAAAAAAATATTTTGAAAATACTGCAACAAGTCAGGTTTTTTTACAAAAAAATTAAAAAGCTAATAAAAAAATAACCAAACCGATAAGACCTTTACTTTAATGGTTTTTGTCGATAGTTTTGTCCACATAATCAATAGACGCCGGGCGGTCACTTCGCGCTGGGACACCCTGTATAACTTAGGCACCACAATACGTACAGTACGGCCGACGTATCTTGGCGCGTCTGAACATAGGCTTTGCGAACTTTAGCGCATGTAAGACAGAGATATCGACACAAACATGCTAACATGTGACTGAGACATAATACGCCGCGTACCGAGCATTGCCGAATTATGTTACTACGCAGCCTTCTGCGCGAAGTTCAGACGCGCCAAGATACGTCGGCCGTACTGTACAAGCATACTCAGTCTAATGCCCCTGCTACATCTGCGTTGATATCAACGGCTACGCCGTAATGCGCCTTGCTTATCTCGTTAGGCTCGCAGATGAAGCCAACAAAATTTAATTCCTATGATGTGTCTACATCACCAAACAAGTTATATCTTATCGTGTATTCTTATCGTACATTAACCAGGCCATGCCTCTTTTAGTACGCTAACTGTTGGCCACATCAGCATAATAAACAAACAAGTTAAACACAACTCCTTAGCTCGCACACACTCACGACCTCTCTCTCTCACACACACACACATACACGCACGGACACAAGCACGCACGTACGCACGCACATACGCACACGTACGTCAGAGACAGTAATAAACACAGGTAATAAACTAAGTAAACACAACTCACATAAGCCGAGTACTCCTTGACCTCGTGTTCATTGGTGTGCGTGCCAGAGACGCGGCCGCGCCAGAAGCACTCCTGGCACAGCGTGTATGCCGCGCAGCGCGTGCAACGGTACCGGAAGCCCGTCAGCGAGCCGCGCCGGCACACGCTACAGGCCAGCGGGTGGACCACTGTAGGGGGGCGAGGGGGGGCAAGGGGGGCGAAATATAGTTCGGAATTTAGGCAACTTGTATACTCAAAATTATCTAAGAAGCCATTAATGATAGCTGCCATATATTAATATGAACCAACCTTGTACGGACGTTTTTGAGCAAAATGGAATAATCATTTAATTGACATGAATAGTTGGATACTTACGAACAAAGAATTTTACCATTTGTTAAAAATCCCTATTCGTCCCTATTCGTATAATAAATTTAATAGTGATATTATTATATAATTTAATTTAATAATATATTGTTAATTGTTTGAAAATTATATAAATAGAATAGTTTTTTTTTTGCACGCCTATGAAGGCAGAGCATAAGGAAGCTATAAAATGTAAACCACCTGTATAACACTATGTTCTTGCAAAATAAATGATATTATTATTATTATTATATCTCAATTTCTACCTCGGGTCCAAGATGTAAGCGGACCCGGTATTTTGGAAGGCTTGCGTGGGGACACAGGTCCAACACGCAGAAGCCCCTTTGAGAACATTAATAAAGTGCGTGTGTAGGACACAAGGTGGATACTACCCTCGATTGCACAATCTGATACACCCGAAGATAGTCCCCACCGTGTGCACAACAACTATTTAGAATCTACAAAAACAAAAAATCTATACTAATACTGGGCTATTGGGATGAAATTCCGAGGGACTGGTTTCTGGGTTATGGGAAACTATGGACACCTGCCGTTCAGACTGTAAAACAACTGAAAAAAATGGCAGGTGGTGGCTCGCCACTCATTATTATTATTATTATTCGTTTTCATTGACGTTATTTATAAATCAATAATGTTTTAAGAATTTACAATTTAATTATTGAATCGATTAGAAAGTCTTACAATTTTGAATCAATTTGTTGCAAAAATTGATTCTTTCATAAACCGATTTTTTTTGTACATCTCTAGTGTCACTGCGATGACAAACGACAAATATGGCTTTTTAGTTCGTGGCGACTATAGGTGTAAGTTTAAATCGCGTGAGAATTTGAATACAGTTATTGTGACGGCTTATACATTCACGTACAAATTCAAACAATGTCACTGCACGGACTACACATTTGTTTAGAGCGTCGGAAAAAAGTGGATATGTCCAATTTTTATAAACATAAAAAAATTGATAGGGCAACACGCTTACCTGAAATACAGTAAGTCGTGGAAAAAAATTACAAATAAAACAAATATAAATGCTACTGCAAATATGTCATAATGTGCCCCACCTTACTCTATTATACACAAGTGTGTTACCCTATCGGATTTTTTCAATTTAACATATCTTAACATGTATCCGACAAATTCTACTAACGCTTCACACTGACGCTTGTATCGCAGAGCGAGTTCGCTTCGAACGTTACAACTCGTGGCCCCCGAGCTAGTCTGCTGCTTCATAACAAAGTTATAACTTGTGTTCCGAAAGAAAATATTAGAAACCTACCTAAAGAATAATCTACAACCAGTGAAGTATAATGTCATAGAACAGACATCTCGAACAAAATGTGTGTCCCGCCCGGGAGGTTCCATTTTCAAAATTGAGCCCCCGTTCTCCTTTTGAAAATCGAACGAAACCATTGAAGATTGAAGCCACGTGGCGCCAATGCACTGGGACATACATGGTGTTCGCGATGTCGGTTCTAAACGCTAGTAATATGTTCAATGTCTACAACATATATAATGATATAATATCATTGAGATAGATAGAGCTCGTAAAATCGTGTATCTGTTATTACAGGTGAGTACGACTTGCATAATACTGACGTAATCTATGTAATCTGTCGTCTATAAAGTGATTACAGATCATCATTACATCATCGTTGATATTAAATGTGTATAATGTATGTTTTACTAAACTAACAAGTGGTCTAATATGCCGGTTGAAAAATAAAAACAAAATAAATAAAACAAAATTAACAACTACCCTCTTTTTATTTTATTTGCAAATCCACTCTTTTTAATCTAAATGAGTCACCTAATGCCAAATGGTCATCATTGCCCATATGAGTAATACCAAAGGGTCACGAAGAAAGAATAGAGAAGAAAAGAAAGAAAGAAAAAGAAGGACAAACTATATGTTTGTACATATATTTCACTCACCGTTCTCAACGCTAGCCAGCCTATGTAACAGAGGTAGCCAGACAAGGCAAGGCGGGCCGGGGTCCGACATCAGAGTATCCAAGAAGTCATTCACAGTTATTTTACCGTTCTGAAACAATATTCAAGCGTCAATTGACAGGTCAAGATAAAATAATCTGACATAACACAGTATACATTGTCTTCCAATTGAGTATAATTTAAATTGATTCATTGTGTGTCAACAAACAACCAGTCTCAATCTCTTCAATGAAATTGCATCAATGTAATGTCGATTTAATTGTTTATTTATAGCAAATGTAAAGTGGGCATGTATCAGGCTGCACTGATAAGTTGTGCTATTTTTTAGGCATAAGTGACTGCTAGGGCGACTGATTAATTATGAACACAGACAGCTTCAAATAAAGAACACACAACTGTTTATTAAAGATGACAATATTTTCTCCATTGTCTTTTACACGACGATTATGTATTTTGTACTGCATATATATTGTTTTCTATCACACACCGTTTTATTTATTTAACTCCTATTCCTGGGCAGTTATATTAATTTCATTAGATAATGGGCCCAGACGCCCGTTAGTTCAGTTAAAGGGAAAAGTTTTAGTTCAAGTACAGTACGGCCGACTTATCTTGGCGCGTCTGAACATCGCGCAGAAGGCTGCACAGTAAGATAATTCAGCAATGCTCGGTACGCGACGTATTATGTCTCAGTCACACGTTAGCATGTTCGTGTCGCTATCTCTGTCTTTCATGCGCTAAAGTTCGCAAAGCCTATGTTCAGACGCACCAAAATATGTCGGCCGTAATGTACGTTCGCGAATATAAAAGTGGATTATACAAGTCGATTAGGAAAAAAAAATTCACTCCGGTATTTTCGCGAGTTGTCTCTTTTTCAGGATTTGCAATTGGCTAGTAATTTCATTAGTGACAAATTCTACAAACCCGTGCCGCTGTTGCTCATTTAGGATCTAGGAGACTGACTCTAAGTCTCAGTCGATTACCTAGAATTGACACAAGTCTTCTAGCTGCTTACCTGGTTGAATATAGAGAGGGCGAGCGAGTCGTTATAGCTGAAGGAGGGCGACTCGTACACTGCCGCGGGCAACGCCAACACCTCACGCAGGTAGTCCGACAGACGCTTCATAAGCAGATGGCCATTACCGTCTGACAGCTGGGAGAATATGTCTGGAACAACACACATGTTATGTTATGAGGAAACTGAGAGATGTGTCAATCTCTCTCAAATATAGCAGGTAAAATTTGCACACGCACACACACACACATAAAAAATCGGACAAATAAAAAATCTGGAACCCAAGATCATCATACTGTTCATTTCGACTGTTAACCTTGGCGAACAGATTTCGACGGGTGCAAAGTAAAAAGAGTTATCTATAATACAAAACAGCAGATAACTTTACAGATAACTTTTTTTACTTTGCACCCGTCAATTTAACAATTCATACAGCTACAATAGATGTAAGTTCATGGTCACTGGCCATTTGGAAGACTTCACCCACTCTAGAATATCTTCTTACGTGCGTGCTTTTCCATGGCTTATATTTGTTAAAATATAATCCATTTAGAGAAACCCTATAGACAAACTACCCTATAGACAAACAAGTATAATTATCATGATAAAAATATAAAATAATACTTATTTGTAATTAAGTACTTACATCTTAACTTATCCATAAGCTTGCCAGCGCACATCGTCGCTAGTGCCACTTTGATAGAGAACACTCGGATTTTGCCCACATTTTCACTGTAAAGAGAAAAATGAAGTTATGTTTTTTTTAATTTATTTCTTATGAAAAAGGAAACATTACAGGAGATACATTCATTGTACTTAGTTTTCTGCCAAACTGTTGGCCAGTTTGTCGACAGTACACAAATCAGTTCTCGTTTCTTTACATGTCGCAGGGAAATGATGAAAATCGAGATTTGATCAAGTCCTACAGTATTTTAGTGAAATTATGAAGATAGATTTATGAAAATTCCTTTCCCACGTACATAAAATTAATGACCTAACTAATATAACTGAACCGTCTTTGGACTTGAATATTAGGGCCAAGGGCCTATAGCGGGGGAGCTTCCAGTCTCCCTCTACCTAAAAACAAGGAAACAGGATTAGATTAAATCTCCTTCTTTATCATTTCCCTGCGACATTTACAAGGTACATGGTATATTTATGACTGCTTGGTCATCTAAACCAAGATTGATTTATAATTATTTTTTCTATCCTTCATTAATCCGTGATTGCAGGAGAAAATAATATGTAAAAAAAGTATAATAAACATGTTAGCCTAATGCAGATTTACACCAAATTTATTCATATGGCTAGCTGTTGCCCGCAGCTTCGCACGCGGAAAATATGCTTATCACCCCTTGGGCTTTTCACCCCTCAGGGGTTGAATTATTTTCTAAAATAAAAATCGCCTAAGTTACTCCTTGTTACATCAGCTATCTGGCAGTGAAAGTCCCGTCAAAATAGGTCCAACCATTTCAGAGATTAGCCGGAACAAACAGACAGACAGACAAAAATTGTAAAAAATTTTGTTTTGGTATATGGACCGTATATACCAACAAATGCACTTAGTAAAAATCGTTTATTTTAATATTACAAAAAGACACCTCAATTTTATTTATTTGTATAGATTAGGTCTATTTTTCCAATTTAATAAATATTTTTCATACCCAGTGCTATACGCAGCTAGCAGCCAGTTGAGCAGCAACGCAGAACAAGCCTCCACCGACACCTGGTGAGCTGGTGGCAGCCTCTTGTTGAGGTTGTGGTAGAGCGATGACACCAGCGTCTCCAGCCGGGTCACGTTCACACATGCTGTCGGCTCCAGTGTGTTCAGAGCGTTCTCGCGGAACGCTTCTATCACATTCCATATGTCTATTGCGTGTACTGTGGAGAATATAGCAAGTGTAAAGATGTTTTGCAGTTTTGAAGTTTGCACTTATGAATTAAATTAAGTCTGTAGTAAAAATCAAGAGAAATCTACATTGCCAGTCAAGAAAGAAAAGAGAAGAACGATAGACTCAAGTGACCTGCCAGAACAAGTCATTTGGCGGCTGACTCAAGCAAGGTAAACTTTGACTGCCCACCCACTTTAATGTATCAAATAAACAGAAAAAAAAATCTACAATAAATACAAAATTCATTATGAGTTATCCACAAAACCAAGTTTGTAAGTAAGAAACCCCGACGACCCGTGTGGCGCAATGGTTACCATGCCGGATCGCCGCGCCAAGGGTCCTGGGTTCGATTACCCGCGAGGCGGTTTGAATGATGAGTTTTAATTTCTGTTCTCGGTCTGGGTGTGAATGTCCTTGTCTTGTGTGTTGTCCATGGCACCCACGACACAGAGAATCCTAGTGTGGGGCTATGAGTGTGAAGCGTTATTTATTTATTTATTTAAGAAAAATAAACCCCACTACTCACAATTGCATTTCTTCTGAACATATCGGAGTTTACACGCCGTTCTGTAGGAGGCAAATCTGATGAGGTCAAAGTTCTGATCCCTCATCTCCTGCAGCAGTTGTGATCGGGGGTCCACGGACCCGGTGCCGATGTTAACTGCAGGAGCCATCACGCCCACAGCCTCACGTTCAAGGGACATTTTGGCCTTCAAGTTAATAGATTATGTTTATTTGTTTACTTCTGCGATATTTGCATATTGTAAGCACTTCCAAAACAAGAATATAGCCTATATACTTAAGAGACTTTAAGAAAAGAGTGAATAGTTTTAATAAGTGCTCTTTCCATATTCACTTAACATCGAGTAGAACTGCAGTCAAGCCCTAAATTATTTAAAGTTTAAACTTGAGAAATCAATCACATCCCTTTGATTCCATGTATGATAATAAATTATACATGGGATCAAATAGAAGAAGAAAATTTAAGAAGTGTCATTATATAAATATACTTGAATATTTGTTTTATTGCTCATTAATCAGTTGAGTCAATCTAAATGACTCATCTTATTGAACTTGCAAATTGCAAGTGTGAGTCATTCAATAAACAATGCTCATAATGTACAGCAAATAATATTCAATTCCTGGTTGGTTATAACTAAGCAATATAACAAAGCAAAATAATATCAATTGAATACATAGTTGGTAAATTATATTAATGTTAAGCCTGACAAGTTTTTTTTTATGGAAATTCCATTTTCAAAACTTCATAAGACATTGGTCCATTATATTGTTCACATAGACAAGCACAACCACCAAAATCATTCTATTAATTTTTCTATTTACAACACATGAGCACTTCTGTTTTCACAGACTATTGAATTCCATAGTCTAAGTTTTAGGTAAAAAATATACATAGAGGGCCAGATTAAAAGGGATTTCTTGTAGCACAAAAGAATAGTAAATCAATACATTATGAGCAGAGAACCCAACCTAAAATTCTATTTGTTTATAGATAAATAATACTGAAATAACACATAACGCCAACAAATAGTAATTCAGAGTCAAAGTCAAAATATTTTATTCATATAGGTATCACTGATACACTTATGCACATCATTTTTTTCATTCATTTCATTCTATCTACACAGCATAAAGTCTCAGCTCAAAGTCCCAAAACACATGTGTGAATAATTCTTGACAAAAAATAATCAACTTCAAAATTAAGGATAACTCAAAAACTTTTAGTTAGATCTCGCTCAAATTTAAGAGATACCACATGACAGGCACCAGCTCTCGATTATAAAAAGAATCATCAAAATCGGGTCACCCAGACGAAAGTTCTGAGGTAACTAATATAAAAAATACAGTCAAATTAGGAACCTCCGTTTTTGAAGTTGGTTAAAAATAAATTTGGTTGCTGTGGTACCACATAATATTAGTGTCTAAGCTATACATAAAATAAGGAATGAAATTAGTTTGCCTCTTGTAGTCATTAACGGCTCCAATATTGGAGAACTTGGGCTCTACCGTAAATAAAAATATTACTTATTTAAGCAGCTTTGATAACATAACTTGGTATCATTACCAGTATGCTAGTGTAGTAGGATAATTAATATATTTTTAGATTAAAATAGTGATATGATATGAGGTGCAGTCGAGTACCTATTGCTATGAAGGTCAAATATATCAATTTAATTCGATACTAGATACTTGTTAACGAACGCCATACGGGAAAAAATTACAACAGGATTTTTAGTTAATTCCTTGTAATACCTACTATTTATAAAAGTCGTTAATCATCGGTAAAGTCATTACGGTAACGGATTATCCTATCACCGATAGGAAACTTGCGAAAAATGTCAATAACATATGTTTACTAATAAATAGGAGATCCAGGGACACAGCCAACCGAGCAAGCAATAGTTTCTTCTTACCTTTAGTTATCTCATAACTTTGTTGACACGGTAGATAAGCAGTTCACTACAAATTACAATAATTTCTTATTTATATCGATTCTAAGATAATGAATCGGGTATTTCACTTATTCTCTCTACAAATATCAAATATTTTGCATAGGACACGTAGTACGCTCAAATATACACTGTAGAAAACAATAACACCATTACACACACTGTTTTCATTTAAATTATTTAGTTAAAAATAAAATGATAGAATCCGTAAATGGAAACTACATGACAAGTCTGCCATTGGATTGAACTAACGTTTCTATTCACGTAGATCGAGTCTATGTATGTTATAATATTATGTCTATAGGAGTAATATTTTTTGTATATCATTAATAAATATATATAACATAGTATAAGTATTTTATGTATAATAAAATTAGATATATTACAACTAAATTAAATATTTAATTTGGGTATATTCAAACCTGAACCTCTCTCTAGCGAATTATAGCAAATTATTGATAGTTGGAGTGGGCGTGCGTATGACGGAACGCAAATAGATGTTCATAGACAATATTTAAAGGTTTTATATTAGTAGGTAACATTATCTATCTATATACAAAGGAATTTAATAGCGAAGTGCATACTTACTTGAAACGTATATAATTTATTCGATGTATTCGAATAATCACATCGAAAAGCGAGGCGACGACGAGCACCCTGTATTTTTAAATGGCAATAGAAGTATCTCCAAACCACAGACATGTAATACCTAGAGTAGATGCCGCATGTTCATACATTTCACGTGTAACAGAAAGGATTTGAAATCCTATTTGAGCGCCGGCCGTGTCATTTAGTTGGCGTTTCATTGCTATTGGCAATAGATGTCAACTGAAATAACGAAAAATGCCTAATTGTAACGTTTTAAACTGTAGGAATTCTACAAATACAGTTAGCAGAGGTAAAGGAAATATTTCTTTTCATCGGTAAGTAATTTCTTTATAAAATTGTGCAGTAATTTATAAAAATAATTTTTTTCATATTTATTGCAGTTCTACCACGTTTTACAACGAAAAGCACTAACTTACTGTGTACTGCATACTAGTCAATACATTGCTGATTTTGGTAGCAAAATTTATACGGCTTGTTTAATGGAACACGCAATGAAAGTAAAACAATCGTTACTATAAATCGTCGCTTAGCTTCGTAGTACGGTGAATATTGTCGTGTTTCTGTAAAATATAGTATATAGTGTTGTTCATTTACTCGGTGTGGTCTCGATGTTAATCAATTTTGAAAACCAATGAATAATAATATTTACATAGAGACAGTTTTTAACAGGCAAATTATTTTTAATGACAATATTTATGTTTCTGTATAGTGATTTTATTCATGATAACATTATAATTAAAGGTTTTCAAGTGACCCCAATGTTAAAGCAAAATGAATTATAGCGACGGGGCATAGAGATTGGTTTCCAACAAAACATAGCCGTATATGTTCTATTCATTTCAATGATGACTGTTTTACGGATTCGAAAAAGAAACGAAGGCTGATTTCAAGCGCAATACCGAATATTGATGTACTGTTTTTTTTTATTTTGAATTAGAAAAAAAATATTCGTTTAACTTTAGGTAAGTTTAAATGTGTCCATAATAAGATGTTTTGATTTTCATAAAAGAAATGTTTATAAAATATTTAATTTCTTGAAAGCAAATAATAAACAATCATAATATTTATGATCTCTTTATTTATCTTTACATTTTTGAAGCTTGTGTTTATAATTAACAAATAATCAAGTTAAATTAAACACAAAACAACAATATTGTTTAATAGATAAAAGCAAAGCAAGCAAAGCAACAACCCATAATTGTCCCACTGCTGGGCTCGGGGTCTCCTCTCACAATGTGAGGGTTACAGGCCATAGTCTACCACGCTGGCCAAGTGCGGATTGGTAGACTTCACACACCTTTGAGAACATTATGGAGAACTCTTAGGTGTGCAGGTTTCCTCACGATGTTTTCCTTCACCGAAGCAAGTGATAATTAACTTGTAATACGCACATAATATTTGAAAATTAGAGGTGCGTGCCAGGATTTGAACCCGGGCCCCCGCGTTCGGGAGACCAACGTTCTAACCACTAGGCTATCACTGCCGTAACTAACGTTAATAGATAACAAAATGTAAAATTATTCATTCGGTCATATTCAAGCACTATACTATATTATGTAATAACAACCAACCAAAGGCATTTTTTATGCTTTACACATGCTACGCCTACAAACGATCATACGATTTTCTATATACCTAATTAAAATCGGTAATCGATTTTGAGAATCATTAATCGTTGTCGAGAATCGGTAACGAATCAGTATCGAATTGATATCTCTAGGATGGGGAATTTCAGCACTAAATATTCTTGTGACAAAACAATGTGTCAAAAAAAGTGACACGCTTGGTTTTCATACAATTCGAGGTACATGCGTCGTCTATTCTTGATATATGTCTGTGCTCCAAACACCTTATTTGAAACTTGAAGTAAAGTCCTTTTCATGAAAGAAGTCCCGCGGTGATTTTTGGAACTAAATTTGACAGGTCGGCAATGACAAAATAAAAAGAGAGGACAGGCCCTAATTTGCGTATATATTTTTTCATTATACATGTATTGTGCAAATATGACCCGAAATACCAAAAATATATCTGTCTTCTTCTTACACGTTACAATATGGATTTGTAGAAAAAGTACAATACATATAGCATATTTCAATTTTCTAGTAACATTTTAATAAAGTCTATGCAAGCCCCGCCTTGAAGCGCTTTTCGGTTCGGACGACATTTTATGAAACGAACATACTAAGTAGTTCGGCTGTCATCTAACGCGTTGTTCGAAGTTTATTTTTGATTTTAATAGTGAATTTGTGTATTTTGCTACTTTTTATTGTGTATCTAAAGTGAACTAAGTAAAACCTAACATGGCAAAGTGTTGCATCAGAGGGTGCAATTCAAACTTTCGAAAAAATTACGAAGGATTATCATTCTTCAGGTTAGTTGTAATTTTCATGTGTATTTTGGGTTTATTAAGATTATGTGTCTACATTAGGAATTCTGGACTGCGTTTTCCGCTATTATCTATAATTTCTGATAACTAATTTCAACATAAATAGATCAAGTAAATATTTGAAATGGTTACAAACACACCTAGCGTTGTACCGTACTTTTCGAGTTATCGATATTATATGCAACATTTATTTACATTAGTGATTAAATACTGTTTACCAAAATGTCGCTTTGCCAATGTATCAAAATTCAGAGCCATTGTCATATGTTTCTGGAAATAATATTTAAACATAATATTGCACATTATTATTACGAGTAGATAATAGCACAAACTATTAAAAATTTATTAATACTGCTCCTACTGAACTGAAGCCTCTTCCAATAATGGAAGTGTTTGCCCATAATCACCAAGCTGGGCAGGCAGGATTGTGATTGTAGTAAATGGTAGTTGTTACTTAGAGGACGCTTCTGCCTGTTCTCCATTATATTCCCTTATTTGCCTCTTATGACACCTGGGGCAAAAAGAGGGATGGCGACAATTGTATTTTGTTCTGCTGTCACCACACAGCTGATAAGGATATAATTTTATATTTTTAAGCAGTGATCTAAAATACATGTGAACTTATTTTATTATGGATTTATAACAAATTTATTTTATCGGTGCATGTATTTTTTTTAGATTTCCGAAGAATGAAGGACTTAAAAAATTATGGACTGATGATATAGGAGGACCTGCAGGAGTAATATGAATATGCTCCAAGGATCAAGAAAAAAAAACTGCGAATAGGACGTTGGATGTTGTTAGGCTAAAGGATGATGTGGTTCCCACTCTTTTTCAGTAAGTATACCTACATTTTTTATAATGTAGTAAAATGAATGCTTGTCTAGGCTCTTTGTTGTCTATACTTTTAAATGTTAATGTAGGTTATTATTCTTTTAGTTTATTTTACACATAATTATACTAAATTGTTGTCATATAAACTTTTGATTTCCATGTTTTATTGTGATAACTATACATTGCATATTCAGTGATAATCTAGCACAGTAATAACTTAATAAGTAAGTAATAATATATGTTTTCTTGCAGCGTATATGCCCATTGACATCAATAAACTTAATCTGATTTACATGGATCAACTGCCAACGACACCAACAAATATGGATGTAGACTTAACAGTTAATATAGGAGTCAGTACCATGGTGAGTATTTTCATCATATCATATAAAAAGAAATCAACTCTCTGATGTATTAATGTACAAAAAAATGATTTCAAATTAAAAATGCTGTTACAACAATTATTTATACAAAAAATCTTTATCAGTTTAAAGCATTTTTATATCTCGTATGTATATGGAATAATCGCCTGGCCACACTTAATGATTATACTCTATATATAATTGTATATGGATATCCTAGTTAATACTTAATATATTGTAAATTACTTTCCAGGTTTTAGCAGCTAAATCTGAAGATAAAATTAAAAAATTAGGCAGACAAGTACAAGAACAGCGTAAGAAAATAAAGATGCTGAAGCAGAAAGTATCGACATATCAAATCAAAATTGACGAGTTGGGGAAACAAAATTTAATTTATAAAAATGAACCTGATAGGTATTATATGTACCTAATGGTGCCAGAAATACAGGCTTTGATCCTAGTTCAGGCATCAGACAGTTTTAAATACATGCAATTAAAATGTAACAACTAAAACTGTAACACTGTCAATAAACGATTATTTCATTTCATTTCATTTCAATGGTAACATTTTCAATAGCGTCAACAGCAAACATGAGAGTTCGTATGAATTACTTTTAATTAAATCAGTAATTATGACTTCTTTATTATCTTTTGTTCTACGATAGTTTTAAATTTTTTTAGATGAACAGCAAATGACGGCACCGTCCACCGTCTTTCGCAGTTCAAGCCTCGGAAGAAAAGGGTCCAAAGTGACTACGAGAAATACCTTAGGTTTATCTTTATAAATTAAATTATATTGTTCGTGCTTGCTACCAACATTACTCGGGACGAAGGAGGTGAGGCGGGGGCTCCAGCCCTTTGCCCACGCCTATGAACGCCTGCCAACGAGGGACTCCTCTCCTCACGCGTATCGCCATCAGACTTAATAGCATTCTAGACCAATTACTATAAGCTGTATCTTTGTAATATGGTAATTGTTTGCAATAAATATTGTGAAGTTTAACCTTCTTTCTCTCATGTACATGCGTGTACATATATTATATATATTTTATTTCGCAAGAACCTTGAAGTGTACCCAGGATTTTAGGAGACTTATATTTGCGTTTGACAATCACCTTTTCCCTCCTGAATTGTTGAATGCTGAAACACTATGTTGGAACATTAGGTTGGATCTTGCTATTTTGAATACATAACAAAACAAAATTCTTTGCGAGATTTAGCCAGAAGTAAGTGTAAAACATAATTATAACGATTAAAAAACTTCTATTTTGGACTACCACAGAAAATAAATTATATTAGGTATTTTTGTCTTAAAATATTATATCGATATGTAAAAATACAACACTATTTTTATGGGTGGAGCATGGGCGGAGTCGGCGCCATTTTAGAGACCTATTTGGCTTCAGATCACGTGACCTTATGGCCTGTCCTCTCTTTTTATTTTGTCATTGCAGGTCGGTCATCATGTTGTCGTTCGTCGATGTTATGAAGTGCGTTTGTTGTGGTAGATTTTTGTGAGTTTTTAACTAGCTTAGTGCATTTTAAAGATTGTTTACAATGCTAAAAGTTGTAAAAAGTTCGGCTCGAGATATGATATTGAAGGTGAAAGAGTTCTGTGAAGCGGAACAAAAGAACCAAGGTGTTTTAATACCACTAAACAATGTTCGGAAGAGAGTTGCCGCCATAACAGGTACTTTTTAGAGTTGCCATATATTAATTTTTTGCTGTATTGATGGGACTTTTATGATATAAATTCATTTTTGCGACAAAATTGAACAAATACTTAATGTGATGGAACTAGGTAACTGAAATTTAAACATATATTACATAGTACATAAGCATTATAAACTTAAAGTTACTATTATTTTTAATTGTTCATTATTTAATTGCAGGTGTGTCAGAGAAAACTGTAACAAGAATTACAAAAGAAGGTATAACAGCGGCGAGGACTTCGAAAAAAATTGTCACCCCGGGGAAGAGTCGCCCGCATCCGAAAAAGTTCGACTTAGACGGGTTCGATTTGTGCGCTATCTGGCAAAAAATTCACAGTTTTTACGTTGTGCATAAAGAATTACCAACTTTGGCTAAATTACGGGCAGCTCTGAGAGAAGACATCAATTTTCAGGGAAGCATCATAACATTGCACAGGATATTAAATTGGATTGGTTTCAAGTACAAGCGATGTCAATCCAGACGCAAACTACTTATGGAACGTCACGACATTACCGCATGGCGTGCAAAATATTTGAATAAAATACGTAATACGTAATATGTTCGTCTCAGAGTCATCAGGGAGTCGCTGGATAATCGCTCATGCGGGAAAAAAAGATGGATTCATAAATGGTGCATTATTAATGTTCAAATCCCAATCAAAGTCCTCAGATTACCACGATGACATGAACTCTGCAAATTTCTTAAAATGGGTGACGGAAAAACTAATACCTAATCTACCTGAAAGGTCCCTTGTGGTAATGGACAACGCTCCTTACCATTGCACTCAATTAAACAAAGCCCCTTCAATGTCAAATATAAAAAGTAGTATGCAGGAATGGCTCCGGCAAAAGGGTATATATTTTGAAGACACCTGCAGAAAAGCTGTGCTGTTTGAGCTAATCAAACAAAATAAAGGTCCACCGACATTTGCAGTTGATGAATTATTAACAGCTCACGGACACGAAGTATTAAGGTTGCCGCCTTACCATTGCGACCTCAACCCGATTGAGAAAATCTGGAGCCTTGTAAAAAGAAAGGTGGCGAATAAGAACGTGGCACAAGATCCAAAAGAAATTTTAAAATTAACCGAAGTGGCCTTTGAGTCTATTACGGCGGAAGATTGGACAGCTCAGTGCACGCATGTCGAACATTTAGAGGAGGAATATTTAAAAAATGACGGCCTTATGGATGAAGAGATGGACCGAATAATTATATCTACGGCTAGTGATACTGAAACAGAATCTGATTCTGTTTCCATCCACTCTTCAGACAATGATGTTCCTATGGCCGCTGATCACAATTATGCAATAAAACTCTGAATAAAAAATTGTAATGCTTTTCTTTACCCTATTTTCTCATCTTTTCCCTGTAAATAAGTAGAACACCGCTTATATAAGTAAAAATATACTTTTTACATAACAGGAATATAGTAAATAGTATAGGTAAATGGGCATTTTTATCAAAATGTCTACTAACATAGACATACATTAGACATTTTGATAAAAATGCCCAAATATACTTTTGACTTATCAGAAATATACATGTTTCACTTATCTGAACTATTGTTATAATATGCTTGCTTATTGTTATAATTGGCTTGAGTAATGAAATTACAGCCTATCTAAAATGTATTTATTTCTTAATACAATTTAAGAGCTTATATTGTTTCATCGAAGTATGCAGGAAATAGTATTATTTGATAAATTACATAAGCTAAATGTAAAATAGGTATTTACTCGTAAATGGCAACATTATGTCACGCGAGTACAGCGCTGCGTCTGGGGGACTTCTTTCATGAAAAGGACTTTAGCTGGCCTCTTCAAAGTTCAAACAAAGTTGTTTGAAAATTGAACGCTTCGCGCCTCAGTGTGAATGCTGCCTTAGGGTGCTTTTATTTATTTCCGTTTGTCTATCAAATAAGTCGTCTTAAAAAACAAAGTTTATATTAAAATTAGTAGTAGGTATAATATTTTATTTAATAATTTTATCGTTTTATTCCGCTTATGAGGTGAAAGTCAGTGGAAGTCTTCAAAATAATAGTGAATTGGCTTTTACTAAGTTAGTACGCTAATCATCATAAGCTTCAGTGCCTTATCACCAGATGGCGTTAACTTGTCAGATGTAAAAAAAAGTTGTTTGTAATCGTATCCCCAGATCCATCAATCCATTAATGGGAAGAAAAGTGTCCTAAATAAACCGGTGATATAATATTATATTCAAATATGCCATGTCAAATATCATCATATCAAACAGCGATTTCCATGTGAGAATGTACGTGTAGACCAGTTGCCGCCAGTTGGTAATTTGTCCTGAAAACGAGAGGTCCCCCGTTTGATTTCCAGCCGGGGCAGATTTTATTTATTTATTTGTTGATACCAAAGCCTATCTACATTTAAATTTTGCAAAAAAAGGCTTAAATAATCCGAACCGATTTGAAAAATTCTTTCTGTTGGGAAGTTATACTATCCCCATCACCCCATGAATGTAAAAAAAAAATATGGATGACATAGGCCATATCTATATATACAGGGTGTCCCAGCACGAAGTGACCGCCCGGCGTCTATTGATTATGTGGACAAAACTATCGACAAAAACCATTAAAGTAAAGGTCTTATCGGTTTAGTTTATTTTTTATTAGCTTTTTAATTTTTTTGTAGAAAATCCTGACTTGTTGCACTATTTTCAAAATATTTGTTTTGTTTTTACATTTATTTTCATTCTGTTTTTTTGTATTTACTAGCTGTTTTCATAGTTTATCTGTTCTAGGTATAAAATTTTATTTAAATTGAATACGAAATTATTAAAAACAAATAAAGTAAATTTTTTTTGAAAAAAATTACCCTTTTTCATTGAATTTCGCTAAAAAGTTGGAAAAATACCCTATGAATATTATTATTTTGTTATTTATTATTAAATAACATGATATTACCTACTAAATCTCATAAAAATGTTTGTAGTTATCTCAGTCATTTACCGAACTACAAACTCTTGAAGTATGCGCCCTATTTTCGATAATAAGAAGAGTAGAGTTTTAAAACCAGGCTAGTGGATCATTTAAGTGTCTTACAATCAAAAATACCTTTTGCTATTTGATAGGATAATTTTAAAGGTAAGGAAACATTAAAAACAAATGGAAATTTAAATCATTTATTTAAAAAAGAAACAGTAATTCATTCATAAGGTTTTCTAAACAACCGCCATTGGTATTAATACAGGCTAAGGCTCAAAATGACATCCTTTGAGTGGTTCTTTGTACTTTCAAAATGTTCGCTCCTATTTTTATGGTAGCAGCATCAATCCTCTGTTTCAATTGTTCTCTCGTAGCTATTGGCACAGCATACACTTTTTGTTTAATGTGACCCCAAAAATAATAATTAAGAGGCGTTAAATAAGGAGACCAAGAGAGAGAGGTGGTCTAGTAGCATGGTCCTCCAAGGTCTCAATTGAAACAAAGTATTGATGCTGATGCTACAAAAATAGGAGCGAACCTCTTGGAAGTGCAAAGAACCACTCAAAGGATATCATTTTGAGCCTTAGCTTGTATTAGTACCAATGGCGGTCGTTTAGAAAACCTTATGAATGAATTACTGTTTTTTTTTAAATAAATGATTTAAATTTCCATTTGTTTTTATTGTTTCCTTACCTTTAAAATTATCCTATCAAAGAGCAAAAGGTATTTTTGATTGTAAGACACTTAAATGATCCACTAGCCGGGTTTTAAAAGTCTACTCTTCTTATTATCGAAAATAGGGTGCATACTTCAAGAGTTTGTAGTTCGGTGAATGACTGAGATAACTACAAACATTTTTTTGAGATTTTGTAGGTAATATCATGTTATTTAATAATAAATAATAAAATAATAATATTCATAGAGCATTTTTCCAACTTTTTAGCGAAATTAAAAGAAAAAGGGTAACTTTTTTCAAAAAAATTTTACTTAATTTGTTTTTAAAAAATTTCGTATTCAATTTAAGGTAGATTTTATACCTCGAATAGATAAATTATCAAAACAGCTAATAAATACAAAAAACAGAATGAAAATAAATGTAAAAACGAAAAAAATATTTTGAAAATAGTGCAACAAGTCAGGTTTTTCTACAAAAAAATTAAAAAGCTAATAAAAAATAAACCAAACCGATAAGACCTTTACTTTAATGGTTTTAGTCGATAATTTTGTCCACATAATCAATAGACGCCGGGCGGTCACTTCGCGCTGGGACACCCTGTTTAAAATTGAAAAGAGACACACCGCTGATTAAACAAAAAATCTCAGTAACTACCGAACCGATTATGATGAAATTTGGCAGGGAGATAGTTTATGCTAAGGAGACGTCAGCTAAGAACGGATTTTTGGAAATTCATCCCCTAACCTAAGTGTAAAAATAGGGGTTAGAAGTCATTTTCATACAAGCCGACTTCGTCAGTTTTAGGGTTATAAATATGAAATTTTTCATGTAAGTTTATAGTAATAAATAAAAGTTAACTTTAACACATGTTTTCGAAAAATCATCCCTTAAAGGGTTAATTTAGGCGTTTTATCATAGTATGCAACTTCGTCATTTTTGAAGTTAAAAACATGAAAATTTACATATTAGCTCAAAATTAGAAACTAAATTTAGAAGTATTACTTTTTTTGGAAAATCATCCCTTAAAGGGTTAATTAAGGCTACGCAAGTTAGTATGGGAACTACGTCAGTTTTGAAATAAGAAGGGTGAAAATTTGCATTTTAAGCTTATAGTTAGACACAAATAATAACTGTATCACAGTTTTCTCGAAATTCATCCCCTAAAAATAGGGGTTGGTAGTCAACTACATACAAATCAGCTTCGCCAATTTTCGAGGTAGGTATAAATATGAAAATTTTTATGTAAGTTTATAGTAATAAACAAAAGTTAAATTTAACATATTTTTTGGAAAATCATCCCTTGAAGGGTTAATT
This sequence comes from Thymelicus lineola, assembly GCA_963932265.1. NCBI lineage: Eukaryota > Metazoa > Arthropoda > Insecta > Lepidoptera > Hesperiidae > Thymelicus > Thymelicus lineola. The sequence goes on along the minus strand of OZ010705.1, from coordinate 5,577,595 downwards.
TAGGCGATGTAACATAGTATGCAACTTCGTCATTTTTGAATTTAAAAACATGAAAATTTACATATTAGTAAAAAATTAGAAACTTAATTTTAAGTATTACGTTTATTTTGGAAATTCGTCCCCTAAAAATAGGGGTTGGTAGTCAATTACATACAAATCAACTTTGCCAGTAAATTTTGCCAGTAATAAGTCTTAAAGTTATAAATATGATTTTTTTTTATGTAAGTTAACGTTTGAACTTAGTACACAACTTCGTAATTTTTGATATTAAGAACATTTAAGAAACTCTTAATGCACACTTAAGTTAGTGTGGCAAATTCGTCAGTTTTGACGTAAGAAGGGTGAAAATTTGTATATAAGCTTATAGTTAGACACAAAAAATAACTGTTTCATGATTTTCTCGAAATCATCCCCAATGGGGCAAAACTAAGGGGATGTAAATATTTAAGAAACTTTGTCATTTTAAACTCTGAAGTAATGTAAAACTTGATATGTAAGCTTATTATTAAGAACAAAAAATAATTGTAACAGGTTTTTTTAGAATTTCATCCCCTAAGAGGTAAATAAAGGGGTTGCAAAATTTTCAGGAACTTCTTCATTATGAAAATTAATATGTAAGCTTATAGTGAGAAAGAAATTTTGTATAGGGGACTTTACGGATGGGGGGGAGGGGAGAGGGACAAAAAGCAGGAAAGAGACTGGGAGCGGGAGAGGGACAGGGAGCGCGAGAGGGAGAGGAACAGGAAGTGGGAGAGGGACTGGGGTCGGGAGAGGGAAGGGACAGGGACAGGGAGCGGGAATTGGACCGGGAACGGGAGAAGGCGGGAGGGGGAGCGAGAGAGGGAGAGGGACAGAGAACTGGAGAGGAAGAGGGACAGGGAGCGGCAAAGGCAGAGGTACTTGAAGCTGGAGAGGGACTGAGAGTGGAAGAGGAAAAGAGAGAGAAAGAGGGAGAGGGACTAATATTGAAATTTATAATCAATAAATAACACATTAATAACGTGTTAGAGTACCAAAAAATTGTTTTTAAAATTATTGTCTTTCTGTCTGTCTGTTTGTCTGTCCAGGCATCACATCAAAACCCTTGAACTGAGAAATGATTTGTGATTGTATCGTAGGTTTTACTTTATAAATTCCTAAATTCAATATGAATTAACCTGTTATTAAATTTTCTTCTATGAGGGGTACAAAATAAATATGATAAGCATAATTTCCGCGTGCGAAGCTGCGGGCAACTGCTAGTTAATGTATATATTTTTTACTATTTTTCCCGAACCGAAGCGAGGGCAATTTCCTAGTCGATTATTTTATAGATTGTAACTTTGAGAGATTTATCGAATTAGGAAGTGTTTAAATAAATACCGTGTACAGTCAACTAACACATTTATTTATAAATAAATGAACACAGTCCACACTAATGCTCTAAGTTTTTACATCAATCGTTTGTATTTACATCAATTTTGATACAAAGCTTTCTACGAATCTACGTTAATATCATAAAATATTCAATTTTTAACTCTCCCGGAGCAGTAGGTAATACATTAGAGGTAAAATATTTGGTTACATAGTTTTTATTATAACTATAGAAAACAGTTTAAAGCTTTCTAAACATTAAGATATAAGAAATGTTTAAGTACTAAAATACAACATTTATAGGGTATATTGACTTTATGACTTGGGCATTTCTATTGTAAAGGTATGCAGAGACAAAGCGAGGTAACCTTGCGTTTATTAAGTTTAGCATACAATATTCGGTATATTGCTTTAAAAATATTGGTTTACTAAACGCCTCTTTTTATACATAAAATATCATTGACTAAACGTTATATTTTTTTCTACCGTATAGTGATACATATAGGGATACCAACTGCATTGAAGTGTAATTGAGTATTGATTGACGGGTATTTACAAAATTCTCGCACAGCGATTAAAATAGTAAAAATTTTATATGAAACTGTTTCTATTTTTATATTATCCTTACGTAAAATTCTTGGCAAATGAAATACATAATTATTGTTATTGTGTTTTCTAAAATGAGAGTGACATAGTAGGAATTTACTTGTTGGACGTTATTAGGTTAGTATTTCCAGAAATCTTGTAGAAATTTAAACTGAATTTGGGCTTTTTAAATATCAGTTGAATGGAATCCTGATTCATAATGTCAATATAGAATAACACACACGAACATATAATATAATATATATCTATTATAATCTATTACAGATACTAGCAAGTAATTCAGAATTCTATTAGAGTTTATAACTACATTGTAGGTACATTACTTTTAGAAGAGCAGTATATTTTCGAAAGCGTCTTTACAAAATATATGATTATAAGATTATATGCGGGTAAATAAGGTATGTATAATATATTGTGTACATTATTCAGGTATATATATAGTTATACAAATATAACATTAGGTATATACAAATTTATTGTGTTTGTCACAGATTTTTTTGCGAGTTGGTCCAAATAAGGACGATACAATTAGGTACTTAAGTATATGTGTAACATGAAATGCATATATTTTATTAAAATAAAACTTTAAGAGTCTTACACGAGTATACAAAATATATTAGATAGTAGTTAAAATAGTTTGTTTCAGCTAAAATAATATTATAATAATCCTAGACTTTATAATAATAATATTAGATGTCAGAAGTGAAAACAGAGGACGTTACAAATAATTTTTTTACTGTTACTCAACGTTATATTGTTACTCAACACGCAAAAACAATGTTTGAATGTTTAGATTTTTTAATATTTATTACGAGCCCTTTAATCTACTCAAACCATAATGAAATAACTGTTGGTGATAAGTCGTTCACATTACCTGGTTAAAAAAATGTTTTCAAAGAATCCCACTTCTGATTTCTAATAATACAATTACCATATTTAATTTTAATATTTTACATTTACTTACATGTACACTACAATACAATATTTATGAATCTTACATTAAGCTACACATTAAAATTCATTTATAGAGGCCTAATTTTGTTTTAATAAATAGTATAGTCATATTTTTATTAAGTAACTTTTAGTAACTTGGAAACAACATGAAAGTCAAAGATTTTTTTACACATATTTAGACGTACAATTTTTTGACATAGCAGTCAACAAACTTGATACTTAAAACTAAGATAAAATAAAAAAATATATATATAACGTGTGTTATTCTAGTCTTTCATCATTACAAATAATTTTAAGCAAAAAATAATAATTATGTTTCAAGTACGCACCTACATATATTATAATTCTGTAACATTGCTACGCATCTATACAATAAATACCTAATAATATGAATCCTACATATATGTATTCCCTAAGACACCTAAGTTCCTTTTTCTTGATTTAATCTATATTTTTACTTAAAAAATACCTACTGGAAATGCTTTTAATACTTGCCATCTTTCATCATTATTTTAATATCTTTTGTCCTCACTATACCCATTTTAAAGATTAAGTGGATAATATGTTTTTTCTATATATCTTATAAGTTAATGCTTGACTACAATCCCACCTTTAAAATTTTAAAATGTTACTACACATATTAATTTATCTACAGAGCGAAGAATATTTACGATTTTTGCTCTAGGATGGGGAATTTCAGCACTAAATATTCTTGTGACAAAACAATGTGTCAAAAAAAGTGACACGCTTGGTTTTCATACAATTCGAGGTACATGCGTCGTCTATTCTTGATATATGTCTGTGCTCCAAACACCTTATTTGAAACTTGAAGTAGCTGGCCTCTTCAAAGTTCAAACAAAGTTGTTTGAAAATTGAACGCTTCGCGCCTCAGTGTGAATGCTGCCTTAGGGTGCTTTTATTTATTTCCGTTTGTCTATCAAATAAGTCGTCTTAAAAAACAAAGTTTATATTAAAATTAGTAGTAGGTATAATATTTTATTTAATAATTTTATCGTTTTATTCCGCTTATGAGGTGAAAGTCAGTGGAAGTCTTCAAAATAATAGTGAATTGGCTTTTACTAAGTTAGTACGCTAATCATCATAAGCTTCAGTGCCTTATCACCAGATGGCGTTAACTTTCGTCATCTTTGGTCGTTTAGAAAACCTTATGAATGAATTACTGTTTTTTTTTAAATAAATGATTTAAATTTCCATTTGTTTTTATTGTTTCCTTACCTTTAAAATTATCCTATCAAAGAGCAAAAGGTATTTTTGATTGTAAGACACTTAAATGATCCACTAGCCGGGTTTTAAAAGTCTACTCTTCTTATTATCGAAAATAGGGTGCATACTTCAAGAGTTTGTAGTTCGGTGAATGACTGAGATAACTACAAACATTTTTTTGAGATTTTGTAGGTAATATCATGTTATTTAATAATAAATAATAAAATAATAATATTCATAGAGCATTTTTCCAACTTTTTAGCGAAATTAAAAGAAAAAGGGTAACTTTTTTCAAAAAAATTTTACTTAATTTGTTTTTAAAAAATTTCGTATTCAATTTAAGGTAGATTTTATACCTCGAATAGATAAATTATCAAAACAGCTAATAAATACAAAAAACAGAATGAAAATAAATGTAAAAACGAAAAAAATATTTTGAAAATAGTGCAACAAGTCAGGTTTTTCTACAAAAAAATTAAAAAGCTAATAAAAAATAAACCAAACCGATAAGACCTTTACTTTAATGGTTTTAGTCGATAATTTTGTCCACATAATCAATAGACGCCGGGCGGTCACTTCGCGCTGGGACACCCTGTATAAAATTGAAAAGAGACACACCGCTGATTAAACAAAAAATCTCAGTAACTACCGAACCGATTATGATGAAATTTGGCAGGGAGATAGTTTATGCTAAGGAGACGTCAGCTAAGAACGGATTTTTGGAAATTCATCCCCTAACCTAAGTGTAAAAATAGGGGTTAGAAGTCATTTTCATACAAGCCGACTTCGTCAGTTTTAGGGTTATAAATATGAAATTTTTCATGTAAGTTTATAGTAATAAATAAAAGTTAACTTTAACACATGTTTTCGAAAAATCATCCCTTAAAGGGTTAATTTAGGCGTTTTATCATAGTATGCAACTTCGTCATTTTTGAAGTTAAAAACATGAAAATTTACATATTAGCTCAAAATTAGAAACTAAATTTAGAAGTATTACTTTTTTTGGAAAATCATCCCTTAAAGGGTTAATTAAGGCTACGCAAGTTAGTATGGGAACTACGTCAGTTTTGAAATAAGAAGGGTGAAAATTTGCATTTTAAGCTTATAGTTAGACACAAATAATAACTGTATCACAGTTTTCTCGAAATTCATCCCCTAAAAATAGGGGTTGGTAGTCAACTACATACAAATCAGCTTCGCCAATTTTCGAGGTAGGTATAAATATGAAAATTTTTATGTAAGTTTATAGTAATAAACAAAAGTTAAATTTAACATATTTTTTGGAAAATCATCCCTTGAAGGGTTAATTTAGGCGATGTAACATAGTATGCAACTTCGTCATTTTTGAATTTAAAAACATGAAAATTTACATATTAGTAAAAAATTAGAAACTTAATTTTAAGTATTACGTTTATTTTGGAAATTCGTCCCCTAAAAATAGGGGTTGGTAGTCAATTACATACAAATCAACTTTGCCAGTAAATTTTGCCAGTAATAAGTCTAAAAGTTATAAATATGATTTTTTTTTATGTAAGTTAACGTTTGAACTTAGTACACAACTTCGTAATTTTTGATATTAAGAACATTTAAGAAACTCTTAATGCACACTTAAGTTAGTGTGGCAAATTCGTCAGTTTTGACGTAAGAAGGGTGAAAATTTGTATATAAGCTTATAGTTAGACACAAAAAATAACTGTTTCATGATTTTCTCGAAATCATCCCCAATGGGGCAAAACTAAGGGGATGTAAATATTTAAGAAACTTTGTCATTTTAAACTCTGAAGTAATGTAAAACTTGATATGTAAGCTTATTATTAAGAACAAAAAATAATTGTAACAGGTTTTTTTAGAATTTCATCCCCTAAGAGGTAAATAAAGGGGTTGCAAAATTTTCAGGAACTTCTTCATTATGAAAATTAATATGTAAGCTTATAGTGAGAAAGAAATTTTGTATAGGGGACTTTACGGATGGGGGGGAGGGGAGAGGGACAAAAAGCAGGAAAGAGACTGGGAGCGGGAGAGGGACAGGGAGCGCGAGAGGGAGAGGAACAGGAAGTGGGAGAGGGACTGGGGTCGGGAGAGGGAAGGGACAGGGACAGGGAGCGGGAATTGGACCGGGAACGGGAGAAGGCGGGAGGGGGAGCGAGAGAGGGAGAGGGACAGAGAACTGGAGAGGAAGAGGGACAGGGAGCGGCAAAGGCAGAGGTACTTGAAGCTGGAGAGGGACTGAGAGTGGAAGAGGAAAAGAGAGAGAAAGAGGGAGAGGGACTAATATTGAAATTTATAATCAATAAATAACACATTAATAACGTGTTAGAGTACCAAAAAATTGTTTTTAAAATTATTGTCTTTCTGTCTGTCTGTTTGTCTGTCCAGGCATCACATCAAAACCCTTGAACTGAGAAATGATTTGTGATTGTATCGTAGGTTTTACTTTATAAATTCCTAAATTCAATATGAATTAACCTGTTATTAAATTTTCTTCTATGAGGGGTACAAAATAAATATGATAAGCATAATTTCCGCGTGCGAAGCTGCGGGCAACTGCTAGTTAATATATATTTTTTTTACTATTTTTCCCGAACCGAAGCGAGGGCAATTTCCTAGTCGATTATTTTATAGATTGTAACTTTGAGAGATTTATCGAATTAGGAAGTGTTTAAATAAATACCGTGTACAGTCAACTAACACATTTATTTATAAATAAATGAACACAGTCCACACTAATGCTCTAAGTTTTTACATCAATCGTTTGTATTTACATCAATTTTGATACAAAGCTTTCTACGAATCTACGTTAATATCATAAAATATTCAATTTTTAACTCTCCCGGAGCAGTAGGTAATACATTAGAGGTAAAATATTTGGTTACATAGTTTTTATTATAACTATAGAAAACAGTTTAAAGCTTTCTAAACATTAAGATATAAGAAATGTTTAAGTACTAAAATACAACATTTATAGGGTATATTGACTTTATGACTTGGGCATTTCTATTGTAAAGGTATGCAGAGACAAAGCGAGGTAACCTTGCGTTTATTAAGTTTAGCATACAATATTCGGTATATTGCTTTAAAAATATTGGTTTACTAAACGCCTCTTTTTATACATAAAATATCATTGACTAAACGTTACATTTTTTTCTACCGTATAGTGATACATATAGGGATACCAACTGCATTGAAGTGTAATTGAGTATTGATTGACGGGTATTTACAAAATTCTCGCACAGCGATTAAAATAGTAAAAATTTTATATGAAACTGTTTCTATTTTTATATTATCCTTACGTAAAATTCTTGGCAAATGAAATACATAATTATTGTTATTGTGTTTTCTAAAATGAGAGTGACATAGTAGGAATTTACTTGTTGGACGTTATTAGGTTAGTATTTCCAGAAATCTTGTAGAAATTTAAACTGAATTTGGGCTTTTTTAAATATCAGTTGAATGGAATCCTGATTCATAATGTCAATATAGAATAACACACACGAACATATAATATAATATATATCTATTATAATCTATTACAGATACTAGCAAGTAATTCAGAATTCTATTAGAGTTTATAACTACATTGTAGGTACATTACTTTTAGAAGAGCAGTATATTTTCGAAAGCGTCTTTACAAAATATATGATTATAAGATTATATGCGGGTAAATAAGGTATGTATAATATATTGTGTACATTATTCAGGTATATATATAGTTATACAAATATAACATTAGGTATATACAAATTTATTGTGTTTGTCACAGATTTTTTTGCGAGTTGGTCCAAATAAGGACGATACAATTAGGTACTTAAGTATATGTGTAACATGAAATGCATATATTTTATTAAAATAAAACTTTAAGAGTCTTACACGAGTATACAAAATATATTAGATAGTAGTTAAAATAGTTTGTTTCAGCTAAAATAATATTATAATAATCCTAGACTTTATAATAATAATATTAGATGTCAGAAGTGAAAACAGAGGACGTTACAAATAATTTTTTTACTGTTACTCAACGTTATATTGTTACTCAACACGCAAAAACAATGTTTGAATGTTTAGATTTTTTAATATTTATTACGAGCCCTTTAATCTACTCAAACCATAATGAAATAACTGTTGGTGATAAGTCGTTCACATTACCTGGTTAAAAAAATGTTTTCAAAGAATCCCACTTCTGATTTCTAATAATACAATTACCATATTTAATTTTAATATTTTACATTTACTTACATGTACACTACAATACAATATTTATGAATCTTACATTAAGCTACACATTAAAATTCATTTATAGAGGCCTAATTTTGTTTTAATAAATAGTATAGTCATATTTTTATTAAGTAACTTTTATTAACTTGGAAACAACATGAAAGTCAAAGATTTTTTTACACATATTTAGACGTACAATTTTTTGACATAGCAGTCAACAAACTTGATACTTAAAACTAAGATAAAATAAAAAAATATATATATAACGTGTGTTATTCTAGTCTTTCATCATTACAAATAATTTTAAGCAAAAAATAATAATTATGTTTCAAGTACGCACCTACATATATTATAATTCTGTAACATTGCTACGCATCTATACAATAAATACCTAATAATATGAATCCTACATATATGTATTCCCTAAGACACCTAAGTTCCTTTTTCTTGATTTAATCTATATTTTTACTTAAAAAATACCTACTGGAAATGCTTTTAATACTTGCCATCTTTCATCATTATTTTAATATCTTTTGTCCTTACTATACCCATTTTAAAGATTAAGTGGATAATATGTTTTTTCTATATATCTTATAAGTTAATGCTTGACTACAATCCCACCTTTAAAATTTTAAAATGTTACTACACATATTAATTAATCTACAGAGCGAAGAATATTTACGATTTTTTCCATTTAAGATGCTACGTTACACGGAACTACAGTAATTGCATATAGATTTTAATCACAATAATTGCCTTGTTAACAAGATATTTTCAAATGTAGGGGAGACCTAGGAGGATTGTGACAATTTTACGTTACCTGGCATATCTCAGTCAAAAATAGCCCTACCTTCACGAAACTTACCTCTGTCACAACCTGCCTCGATCTTCCCTGTTATAATAATTAGTAACAACAAATACAAATTACAATGTAATACTATCAATTAAGTATTCATATGTTTGTATTACGAACATATTATAACATCTAGAATTTCATTTTAATCAGCTTAAAATACACACCGCACACGGTAGTACATATTTCAATAAAGATTAAAATTTTAAAGTAAACTAATATATTTATTTAATATCAGGGAAATTTTAACGATCGAACAATTGCACATGATCGCACTACATTTAAGTTTACTGAAATTCTGACTGTAGATATCTACTTATTTTAAAACTTAAATATGCCAAAAGGTAGGAAAATTGTCAAAGGGCAAGTAATAAAAATCACATAGCATGACATGTTCAGAATATGAGATTAATGTCTCATAAGATACGATAGTAGTTTTTTGATCTAATGTTATTTAGACGTAAAGCCAATGTCGCCACGTAAATCTGCTAACTGGGGCCCCTCCACGAATAGCTTCATGTTCCGACTCCGGTGATATGCAGCAAGCTATGCGCTGAAATATAGTAACGATACGTTAGAAAAAGGCAAGTTAGCAATTATCATATACCTGATAAAAAAAAATACAAAACTCATAGGTGATATTGTAGTTCAAAGGTCGTATAAATATAGACGCATTTTTTTAATTTCATCGTTGTATTCTAGCAGTTATTGTAGTTTTAAAAATAAATATAGCTACAAACAATTAGAAAACCCTCAAACTCTAATCAAATCATCAGATTTAATTCAGTTATCATATACTTTTATTTCTGTTGTCACACCATTCTTGTTTACAAGCTTACCTGACGACAGGTTCCGGGAGTAGTAGCCAGTTTATAGATAGCCACGATCGGTATCATGAGTATGGAAGAGCAAGCTAGCCCCCAGCCAAGCACCTCCGCCCATTGTGGGTATGTATAATGTTGGTACTGCAGCGGTTGTTGGTAGAGGAGGCCGAATACCACAACACCCTAAAACAAGGAAGTTTAATGAGATTATTCTTAATTAATGTACATAGGTCAAATGCATACTTCACAAGACGTGACAAATATTGCAATATTTTTATTAAAAAGTATATGAGTAAAAAGGAATTTCCTTACAATGATAAAAACTGGACTGACAAATTTCCAACATATCCTCCAATAGAGACCAGGCCTGAATCCAAGCATTTCTTCTACATCATCCGAGAATCTTTTTAAACCTGCAACCGAAATTTATTTAAATTAGCAGTTGTTGTTGTACCTAAAGAAATAAAAATGTATAAACATAAGGTAGGTACCGTAAAACCAGGACACTGCAACAGCCTCAAATAGAGCCGAACAGAGCAGAGATATTCCCGCAGCATAGGTATCCAATAGGTGGAACATGTAAATACCACCCTAAAATATGAAAAATATTTACATATACATAATACACGTGCATATTTACACAACTTTACAAAATACATTATTTTCATATTATAAATGTGAAACTTACGTGAAAAGTACAATCACGCTACAACTACTTAACTGATTTAGCTGAAATTTAGTATGGACATACTAAGGGTATAGACATACCCTGGATTAATACATAGGCTACTTTTTATCCCGAAAAAGTTCAGGGTTCCCACGGGATTGGTAAAAAACGATATCCATGCGCGCGAGCCAGGGGCATCATCTAATATGTAATACGGTTCTATAAATCTAAATTAATTAATTTAAAATTTCGTTTCGAAAGCACTCTACCGCGGGTGGAACCGCGGGCAAAAGCTAGTTTAAAAATAAATAAAGTTTTTTTTATGTAAACAGCCGACAAATGAGCAGACTGATTGTAAGTGGTCAAAGCAGTAACATCTTATACAGGCATCACTGATGTGTTGCCAAGAAAGACAAAAGAAATAAAGCAAGCTGCTTTGATTTAAAAAATATACAGCGCGAAGTGACCGCCCGGCGTCTATTGATTATGTGGACAAAACTATCGACAAAAACCATTAAAGTAAAGGTCTTATCGGTTTGGTTTATTTTTTATTAGCTTTTCAATTTTTTTGTAGAAAAACCTGACTTCTTGCACTATTTTCAAAACATTGTTTTTATTTTTACATTTATTTTCATTCTGTTTTTTGTATTTACTAGCTGTTTTCATAGTTTATCTATTCGAGGTATAAAATCTACCTAAAATTTAATACGACATTTTTTTTAAATAAATTAAGTGAAATATTTTTGAAAAAAATTACCCTTTTTCATTTAATTTCGCTAAAAAGTTGGGAAAATGCCCTATGAATATTATTATTTTATTATTTATTATTAAATAACATAATATTACCTACAAAATCTCATAAAAATGTTTGTAGTTATCTCAGTCATTTATCGAACTACAAACTCTTAAAGTATCCACCCCATTTTCGATAATAAGAAAAGTAAACTTTTAAATCCAGGCTAGTGGATCATTCAAGTGTCTTATTATCAAAAATACCTTTTGCCCTTTGATAGAATAATTTTAAAGGTAAGGCAACAATAAAAACAAATGGAAATTTAAATCATTTATTTAAAAAAACAGTAATTCATTCATAATGTTTTCGAAACGACCGCTAATGCCATAAAAATAAAAGCGAACCTCTTGGAAGTGCAAAGAACCACTCAAAGGATGTCATTTTGAGCCTTAGCTTGTATTAGTACCAATGGCGGTCGTTTCGAAAACGTTATGAATGAATTACTGTTTTTTTTTTAAATAAATGATTTAAATTTCCATTTGTTTTTATTGTTGCCTTACCTTTAAAATTATTCTATCAAAGGGCAAAAGGTATTTTTGATAGTAAGACACTTAAATGATCCACTAGCCTGGATTTAAAAGTCTACTCTTCTTATTATCGAAAATGGGGTGGATACTTCAAGAGTTTGTAGTTCAGTAAATGAATGAGATAACTACAAACATTTTTATGAGATTTTGTAGGTAATATCATGTTATTTAATAATAAATAATAAAATAATAATATTCATAGGGCATTTTCCCAACTTTTCAGCGAAATTAAATGAAAAAGGGTAATTTTTTTCAAAAAAAATTCACTTAATTTATTTAAAAAAAATGTCGTATTCATTTTTAGGTAGATTTTATACCTCGAATAGATAAACTATGAAAACAGCTAGTAAATACAAAAAACAGAATGAAAATAAATGTAAAAACAAAAAAAATATTTTGAAAATAGTGCAAGAAGTCAGGTTTTTCTACAAAAAAATTAAAAAGCTAATAAAAAATAAACCAAACCGATAAGACCTTTACTTTAATGGTTTTTGTCGATAGTTTTGTCCACATAATCAATAGACGCCGGGCGGTCACTTCGCGCTGGGACACCCTGTATAGATTTGTAAATTTGTACTAACAGAAATAAGTATAATAAAGTAACAACTTGAGGAATTTACCGGAGTAATGTTGATACAAGCGACGCAAAACGAAACGCACACGACAATTAATGTGAAGTGTTCTCGACGGAGCCACGTCGCACCGCATGCCCTCGCCTCGTCCAACAGTCCAGTGATCACACACTCTAATCCCCCCATCTGCAAAAACAATTGCATGTCTTTTATTACTGAAATAAATGACAAAATAATAAATCCCCCGTACCGCACATGGAATCAATGAACAACACTAATAAGACATCAAAATACGACTCAAGAACAAACTTTTCATGTCACACAAATTTGTACTCCAGTCGAGAGTCAAAAAGTGTCAATTGCGGGAAAAGCGCAGTAAGATAAATAAATAAAATTATTGAGCATTAAAAATGAAAAAGTCTTACACCAGAATCCAATCCAAGCATGATGAGCATGAAGAAAAACAGCATAGCCCATAAACTGGCTCCTGGGAGCGTAGCCACTGCTTCAGGGTATACTTGGAATACTAAGCCAGGACCTGAAATTTATTTTTATTACGAACTAGTGGATACCTGGCATGTGCTACAATACTAAAAAAATAAATGCATAAATTCAGTAATATTTTTTGTATGGGAAGAGGCAAAAATCGATTTCTAAAACTATCTTCACATTATATTGTCTTTCAAATGAAACCGGTATAGACAGAAATTCTTTTTGTGTTCTGTATACAATACAATTATATAGATTACTTGCAAACCAATAGAATTAGAACGTAAATTTTTATGTAATAATATGCTTACCTTCAGTAGCCACAGAAGAAATAGGAACGCCTTGCTTATGCGACATGAATCCAAGATACGTAAATATCACAAACCCCGAGAAGAATGATGTAAAGCAATTTACCAGAGTGGTTACGAGGCAATCCCTGGAATCAAGTCATCCGATATTACATTATAAAAACCTCATATCTTTAAACTGTTATAAAAATTAAACATTGATATATTTTACCTATAACAATTGTTGTGGAATGTATTATAGCTCGCATACGACAGATGAACGCCAAATCCAGCCCCAACTGAATAAAAAATCTGAACAGCTGCATCGACCCAAACCTTAAAATGTTCAAAAAAATTGTTTTTATACAGTGTGTACTCGAAGGAATAAAAAAGAAAATAAATGTAATATAATTGTATATTCAGTATTCTAGGAGATTTAAAAGTTCTAGGGTTTAAATGGAGTCAACTGGATCCAACAAATTCCACATTTGATTACGACTGTATTTAATGGTAGTTGGAGCATAGCTCGCATTAAAATATGTAGAAATCCAACCACCAACCCAGCACGGTGAAGTACGGCCCTAGATCCAATAAAAATAATAAATATGTAACCTGAGTATCCTTTAAACGAGTGAGTTCCGGGTGAAGATAGTAGGCAATGCCTCGCGTGGCCCCCGGCAACAGCAAGCCTCGAGCGAGAAGTATCGACAGCACGACGTACGGCATCGTAGCGGTCAACCATACAACTTTACCTGTTAAAATTATTATTATTAGGAATACTATCTCGTCAGAATTTTTAAAGTTTGAATTTTACAATGCACTAAGTAGTCTTCATTTTTTAGGCGAGAAAATTAACACAACTTTTTATGGATATATAATTTTAAATTAATAAAAAAATAATTACTGGTAAACAAAAATTAGTTTTAATGTTTATTTATTCATGTTTAAATTATTATCATTCGGTGTCTGCCTCATTTTTTAATTACAAATATCGATAAAAAGACAGTGTAGTTTACTAAATAGGATTCGTCGTAAAAAACGGAGTACATAGATTGATTTCAACTGCCTCGTATGGTGTATGAATACCTTAATGATAATACTTACACTATTTTCATTATAACGTTACTTTAATACTTAGGTATATTCACTTGAATCGATTTGTGAAATTATGTATATTCTTTCTTTCTTTTTCTTCTCTTTTCCTTAGCCGACAATGCATCGGTGTTGCTGATGTCCATGATCGACAGTAGCCACTTACCGTAAGGTGGATAGTCAGCTCGTTTGCCAGCTATTTTCATAAAAAGAAGATTTTCGATTTCATTATACATTTTTCAATGCTTTATAATACGTGATATAATTTTGGTGCACTATTTCAGTATATAACTAAGTACTCTGTGGTTTACTACCATCATAACAGTCATAGTACCTACATTTGACAAAGTTCAATTTCGTAAAAATACTTACCTGAACTTTTAACTCCCTTAAACAGCGACAAATAGAGTGTGATGTAGACGACGCCTAAGCAAAGAGCCAACTGCCATTTGGGTAGTCCCAGGTCATTGAGGCCCTCTGAGTGCTGCATTTCGAGGACAGCGCGGCTGGAAGGGGCATTTACAACAAACAGTTTTAAGCGGGTAGAGATCATTGAAGTATTGTTACTAGCGTATAGAACCGACACCGCGAACACCATGTACCTATGTCTCAATGCATTGGCGCCACGTGGCTTCAATCTTCAATGGATTCGTTCTATTTTGAAAGGAGAACGGGGGCTCAATTTTGAAAATGGAACCTCCCGGGCGGGACACACATTTTGTTCGAGATGTCTGTTCTATGACATTATACTTCAATGGGGTAGATGACCCTTTTATGTCTTCTGTGCTTGTGGCGTAATGGTTGCCATGTCGGATCGCCGTTTAAAAGGTCCTGGGTTCGATTCCTAGCAAGGCAGAAATTTGAATTATGAGTTTGAATTGCTGTTCTCGGTCTGGGTGTGTGTGTTCTTGTCTTTGTGCATTGTCCATGGCATCCACGACTCAAGGAATCCTAGTTGTGGGGCTATGTGTGTGTAGTGTTTATTTATTTAGTGCTCAACAGGATACGTGTAGGTGAGTGTGAACAGTCTTTAAAAAAAAGGTGCTGCAATGATGTTTAAATAAATATAGATAGGTACGTTATGCCCCTACAAATCAACCGACAAATCTGTTCCGATGTCCGCAAGGCACGCTTTATTGCTTTATCGCACGTCTTTACCGCTCTCGCGTCAAAACTACATCGCTATCTCTTTCTTCACCTGAGTAAGAGTTCCCAATTGGGAACTTTTTGAGTCACACAACGCGCGCGCTTATGACATATCTGCCTCTTTTTAATATATAATATCATTGATGTGCTGCTAAAACATTGAAGCCAAAAGATACAACACAATACAACTTTACAAAGATAATGGAACTTTTACTTATTACCCATAGTTATTACCATATTGTTTGTGTACCTTGTGTTGAGAATTGAGATACGATCTAACTAAGTATATCCTGGCTAGTCTAGAGCGAAAGTTTTTGTAACGCAATTTCCTGTTGCAAATTAAGTACTTACCTAGTTTGCTTCTTATCTGTGAGTTTAAATATATGCGTTACCCCGATAACCTAAGGCTGAACTTATTAACGTTGAAACTATTACTAAAATTAGCATAAAGATTTTTATTTTATTACCTTGTCCATTTTAGGAAGTACTAATTTTATTAATCATTCTACTTTTGACGTGCTCAATACTACGTGGTCGACCGGGTTAGTAATTATTGTATGCGATACCGAGCCGGGCACGAGCCGGGCACGGGTCTAACATTTTATATGACGCGGACATCGAGTGTTTAAACTACACCGTGCGACGTCTGTGTCCGAGCCGAGTAAAATATTAGGGAAAACGCTTGTGCCCGGTACGGCTCGTGCCCGGCTCGGTGTAGCATAAATAATCCCATAAGCAACAGCGGGCGTGGCCGGTAGTTGGATGGATGACCGTTAGACGATACTAGTAAAAAATGTATTCCTCTTAAAATAATAGAGCCCCAGCGTGGGTCTCAAGTACTTATTTATTTATTTCTTTACGTACTATACAAAAAGTATAGAAACAAAGGCGGACTAATGTTAAAAGCATTCTCTGCCAGTCAACCTTCGGGCAGTAACAAAACAACGATGTCGGCAATGAACTAATATAATAACGGCGGTATATTTGACAAAGAGGAGAAAAATTTAAAGAAATACATAGTGTAAATAAATACAACACATAATATGTATATATATATAGTCAAATAAATAAGAATCAACGAATTAAATAAGTCACATAAATATTTAGATGAGTTTTTGTCCGCGTGAATCTGTAAAGGCCGCTAGGGCTAACACTCAATAGTAACTATCCATTCAAAAAAATCATAGATTTTTTTGTACCAAACAAATGTATTTAGAACAAAAGACGATCATGTTTATACTTGTCTCTGTGTTCCGTGTTATAAAAGCATTCTTTGTTAGTAAACCTTAATACGTACTGAAAGAACTCTGAAGCCGGTGTAAAGTGTGACAAGGGTCCCTGATAGGGCACGTCGGTCCTGTTCGTGGCGTTGAGTCTGGCAGCGTCCCAGCACTGCTCTGTGTTCCAGGCGTTGTCGCAGTGCACCCAGGGTAGCTCCGAGCGGGCTGAAGAGATCAGGAAGTATAAAGCCCAACCTGAGAACACAGAAGACTCTCATTGAAATATCAATAAGTTTATGTAACTAGATGTCAAAAGAGCTGACGTTTCACCTGATGGTAAGCCACCGTCGCTCATGGACATAAGTAATAATCAGATTGAAATTAAAATAACAAAATCCTTCCTCTATCTATCTTCGTTGTAAATTTAAACACCTTTATCTTCTTCGCTCTTCCGAAAAACTTCTCCTTCAAACCCCTCGACATTTTACTTCCTTTTACTCTTATTCCTTTACGTAAAGATAAAACTTTATTCTCCTTTAAAAAGTTACTGAAAAAACATTTTCTCTGTCTATAACTTTCTTCCTTCCCTCTCTCTAATTCTCTTCCTCACTCTCCTGTACCACTCTTAGTCCATCTTATATTTCTGTGTTTTCATTGAATTGTATAATAATTTATATTTAATGTCTTTTATGTGTACACCCTACCCTGATCTCTCCCAGACACGATTCTCCTCTCGTTTCTATGCGTTGTCTGGAAGAAATCGCTTGTAAGCGATAAGGCCACCATTTATATTGTACTTACTTTGTGTACCTGCTAACAGTGCTTATTTGTAAATGTTTTAGCGTGTACAGTCGATATAGAGATTAAATAAATAATAAATACTTAATAAAATCTATTGCGTAGTTTTATGTACTAAATGAATAGATACACGAATTAAAATAATAATCTTATAATTTATAATTTACTACTTCGACGCTTACCATCAGATGGGATTTGTAGTTAGTTATTAACTCCTAAATTAATAAAAAAAGTAATGCAAATTAACATGCTATTGAAATATTTACCAATAATAACGTTGTAATAGAAGGACACGTAAAAGGCGACCATTACAGCGCAGAAACCAACCCCTGTGGATGAAACAATAAAATTAGTTAATATTTTGAAAGACTCAAGAAGGGACTGCGCTGAAACTCAGCAGCTGAAACGCACTTAAGGGAAGTGCGTTTCTTAAAAGGAGTACAAAGTATTCATTTATACTAGTAGTCCAGTCATTTGGTTGAAAAAATGGGGTTATCTGGAAAGTTTTCCGGGAGTTTTGAAAATTGATATCTAGGGTATATAGATTATGATGTGCTCTTTCCGAATTTCAACTTTGCCTCCATATTGCCGCTCGCGCCACCATATTGTAAGAATGGCGGTTCGAGCGGCAAAGATACTAGGTGGCAAAATTGAGATTAGAAAAGAGCACATCAAATGTAAAGATACCAATTTTCAAAACCCCCGGAAAACTTTCCAGGTAAAACTTAGTACCAGATGATCGGACTATAAGTTCTACATAGGATTTAATAAAAAAATTACCTTTGAACAACGGGCATATCTTCCACAGTGTTATGGGTCCTTGTCGATTGTACTGACCCAGTATCAGCTCCATATAGAACAGGGGGACCGCGCCAAATATTAGCATTAACATGTAGGGGATTAGGAAGGCCCCTAGAAATAATGAAGCAACTTATTAGCGAAGTAGGCAAACTGTATAAATAATAATAGTGATATACTCATAACTTTATTTCTCACCACATACAGGCTGATTAAAAGAAATAGAAAATAACATTCATAGGTAAGGTATAGATAGGTACATAATATTGTTTGTGGGAGCTGGTATTTCAGCTAGGTTTTTGATTACCTGCGTTACAAGACACCAGGCCTCAACCTCTTAAAAAGAAGCAAAACATTGTATGAATATATCATCAATATAAGACATCTTCATTTAATAATAAATATAAATAATTTAATTACTAGACAGTCGGTAAACAAGTTAATAGTTTAAAAACTAAATAAACTGTTTAAAAGTTCGGAATACTGGCGTAACCAATACGTACCTCCACCATTTCTGTAGCACAGGTACGGAAATCGCCATACATTCGCCAGGTCAACAGCAAACCCAATTATTGAGAGCAAAAAGTCTGCGCCTGTCCCCCATGTCTCTCGACCATCGTTCGCTTCTGTAAAAATAAGAGAAGAAAAAAAAATGGGGGAGAAAGACAAACATATCTGATATACCTACTCGATATACTGTTTTCTTTCAGCTTATTTATTTTGTAAGTAGTGTATGTAGCTATAAAGTTTTATTTTTCGACGCTTTCAAAATCACCTTATTGCATACTGATGAGGTATTGAACATTTTAATTAAAATTTCATCATCAAACACGTTCAAAAATAGATATTTTATGCGCGCTCGGGAAACATAGTTTGTTTCTTTCACAAAAATTAATGCACCCAAAACTACTATCATTATTATGTTTGTACAGTTATAACACGATTTTATCTAACCCATAAAAAGCGACTTAACAAGGACAACTTAAATTCTATGTAGGTATACGTCGTTGAAAATCTTTATTGCATTGCGTTGGATCGGATCGGGTTCAGTTTCATTTATTCCTGTAATATGATTTGTTGTGCTCACCTGCCTTAATACTATTGGCTCTAACTCGCTTTGACGGTTCGCTGAAGTATCCCTCTTCTTCGATTTGTACCTTGGGTTCCTCTGAAGGAAAAAAAACAACAGGGAAATATATTTTTGAAGTAATACTTCTTAATTATGGGACGTTTGGAAAAAAATATGAGTGGAAAACTTTTACGATGCGATGCGACAGCTAAAATGCGACATGATGAAAGTGTGTGATACTTGGGGGTACTAGGCGCACAGCACTCGCTAAGCCCTGAAACTGCGTTAAGCGGGCGCCCGCGACGGGCAACCGTCGCGTGTCTACGCGCGTGTACACGCGGGTGGGCTCCGTGGGAACGCGACGGGTCCCCGTCGCGGAGACCGGATTATTTTATTTACGCAGTGCCGCTAGTTCAATTTTAACGGTGTGCATGTATAGTCGTGTCGATGGAGAACTTAATATATTATTACGTAGCAAAACGACGACTAGAAAAAAAAAAACGGCAGCCAGTAAGCCCGTTTATTGAATCTAGGTTGCTGTGCGGGGAATTTGTTGTAAAGTTCAGTAAATTAAGAGAAAATGATAACTCATTTTACAAATATTTTAAAGTTTCGGTACAGGTCTATGACGAATTATTTTCGAAACTGGAACCATATTTGAAGATCAACAATATAAAAGTAAAATCTTTATCAGTCATATCACCAATGGAAAGGCTGGCAATAACATTGCGGTAAGTAAACAATTATAATTTGTTCTTCATCATCTTTATTTTTGCTTATACTAATTAACATTATTTCTTTGCTCATTAATCACAGTTTTTTACTCGTACATTCTTAATATTATTATTACTTTATAATTTGTTCTTCATCATCTTTATTTTTGCTTATACTAATTAACATTATTTCTTTGCTCATTAATCACAGTTTTTTACTCGTACATTCTTAATATTATTATTACTAATTAACATTATTTCTTTGGTCATTAATCACAGTTTTTTACTCGTACATTCTTAATATTATTATTACTAATTAACATTAAGTATTTCTTTGCTCTTAAATCACTTTTATAATCACAGCTTTTTACTCGTACATTATTACTAATTAACATTATTTCTTTTCTTATGAATCAAAATAACATATTTTTTTACTACAATACTAATTATTATCATCATCTTATCATCATTTTTTCTATAACGATAGTGTATACCGAATCACAATCATACCGAATCATATATTCTTTTTACTTATTCAGGGTGTCGCATTGAAAGATGATAATTTTCTTTTACTTAATGACTTAATGAGGTAAACACATTTTCTAAAGTATCATAAAATTTAGACAAAAAATGTATTTGTCTCAAAAAGTATCCAGTTTCGATTAACATTACCCACCATCAATGAGACATTCTTGAAAGGTATTATTTATTATTAATACCAGTATCCTTACTAAAGCAGTATACTTACTAAAGCAGTCTAGAGCAGTCTTAATAATATTCTTGAAGTCTTCATCATTCTCATATAATTCTAATTAATCTTCTGTTGTGTCTGTGTTTTGAGTTTCTGTTCTGATATTAAGTGATCTTAAATCAATCGTGCTAATTGTATTTTGCGTTTCTGATAAACCTATATTAATTGATGGTAAATCATCCAGAGTAATAACTGTTTCTTTTTCGATGTCAATCAAAGCTTCTAACACTTTGGTTCGAAATAATAATTTTTTAAATGTATTAAATTTTTTGACTGTTGGAATTAAAGATTTAAAAAAGTTCAAGTCTTCGTCATCAGCATCAACATTGTTTTGTTTTACACATTGCAACAATTCTTTTTCAAAAGGAGTTGGTGATTGGTGTTTACGTTTTCGTGATGATTCTGGCTGTGTATTATTATTTGCACGTTCAAGATTTGAATTTTCGGTACTGGTGCTGGGTACTGAGATGTTATTATTTGCATTTGTTGATGAGTCTTGATCTTCACTCTGATTTTCTATAGATTCATCTGCTTCATTACTTGAGTTCGAATCTAAAAATGTTAACATTTCAAAATAAATGTATTTCTTGCCTGTTTTAGCACCTGAACCTGATTTCAGTTTTTTTTTACTTGCTTTCACTTTCATGTATGTGTCCCTTGCAGTTTTCCATCGTGATTGCACTTTTGTGACTGAAACATAAAAAAAAATTACAGGTACGTAACAAGCGGACATACTTTCGTGGACCTACATCTGGCGTATCAGGCAGGAATAACCACAATCAGAAAAATTGTGAAAGAAGTCTGTCAAATTATAAATGAAAGGCTGAAGGAAGACTGCATGCCATTGTTTTCCCGTGCGCGATGGGAAGAGATAGCAGATGGTTTTTTGACGCAAGCTAATTTTCCCAACTGTATTGGTGCAATAGACGGGAAACATATACGTATTATAAGACCTCCTCACAGCGGTTCACTTTACTACAATTATAAGCATTATTATTCCATTGTTCTACTTGCAATGTGTAACGCAAATTATGAATTTACCTACATAAATGTGGGGGTACAGGGTAAAGAATCTGATTCTGCAATTTTCACCCAAAGCCGCTTGTTCCAACAAATGAATGATAACTTATTGGATATACCTCCTGCTAAAGCGTTACCTGTGCTACACAACAATAAATCAACCAACACTGCAGCAACCGTACCAATGCCCTACGTTGTTGTAGGAGATGAAGCATTTGGGTTGTCTAGCTATGTCATGCGGCCATATGCTCGAGCTCTCAATTTGGACCATAAGAAAAAAATATTTAATTATAGGTTAACAAGAGCGCGACGTTATATTGAATCAACTTTTGGTATCATGGCTAATAAATTTCGAATACTTCATCGTCCTTTAAACGTTTCAAAAGAGAACGCCATTTGTTTTGTTAAAGCGATATGTATTCTGCATAATTTTATTAGATCTAAGCAAGATGACAATAATGTCGACGATGTTGTCATTACACCACGCCATATTCGGGACGTCGACTATGGGTTTGGGAACACCCAAAGAGATGCGTATACAATACGCGATAAATTCGCTGATTATTTCGTCACAGATGGTAAGGTGTCGT
Source organism: Thymelicus lineola (assembly GCA_963932265.1). NCBI lineage: Eukaryota > Metazoa > Arthropoda > Insecta > Lepidoptera > Hesperiidae > Thymelicus > Thymelicus lineola. Next base: position 5,555,037 of record OZ010705.1, on the reverse strand, counting down.
GGCAAGATCGTAGTATTTTTTGAGATGTCCTCGAGCCTCACTGTATGAAGTAAAGGCACACTTGTTCATCCATACTTTACTTTAGGTATATTAGTGGACAAAACTAAATAGGGATGATAGGTATCGAGACACGACACAATAATAATTAATATAATTCTAGCTTGGTCTAAAGTAACCTTGTATAATAAGTATCAATACGTACCCGTAGATTTATTATAATTACACATTGAGAACACAAATAGTATGTAAGTACCTACTTACCTAAAATATATTACTTAGTAAAAAATGTTTACCTGTTGTTTTTTTTTCCGCCTCGCTGAAATTTTCAAAATTTTCAAACAATTCTTTGCAAATTTCTACCCATGCCGCTGTTCGTGCATCGCGGTCTTTATACAGTTCATTCCCCTGGTCCCATATGGCAGGGTGACACTGCACTTCCACAATTACCCTTTCTGTATCGAAAGACATTGTCCTTGATTTTCTCCGAGCGTGCGTGCGACCCGTATCACCTAGCGTTATTAACTGAACAAGCCCGTGCGTGTTACCGCTGGCGGGCACCGCGCGTGCCCCCGCGACGGGTTCCGTCGCACGGAGGCGGGCCCCGTTGCGTGGGTGCGGGGCGCGCCTCCCCGTGACGGACGCCCGCGCAGGTCCCCGCCACGGATCACTTTTGTATGAAACCGCGCGGGCGCACGCTTAACGCAGTTTCAGGCCTAAGGGTTGTCTTGGATTGCAAGCGCGCGCCGGGCCGTGCCTGGGTACGAGCGAGAGGTACTCATAAGTCATACTCATGTAAGAGATAAGTATAACTTCTTACGTGCGTACATAAGTACACACACGTATCTTTTTATTTGAAACTTCTTAAAAACTTTCAAGACTTCATAAGTCTGTCGAGTTTTGTTTATTTCTGAAATACGTAACTAGCCAGATAGTAAAACCAACTTTATTTTCAGCTTCCTACGTCGTTTTAAATATGTCTAAAAAATTTAATGAGGCTAACATCTCCTTAGGGAGGCCACAGCACGAATTCTCGAAAATCTAAATATTTTTCATGACTATCATAAAAACAAAAAATAACAGCATGCATCCTATATTTTGGTGCTTCACCAAATATGCCGTAAGTAATATATTTAAAACCAAACTAGTGTGGCAATTCACTCTTCAATTACAGTTACGCCCTCAAAAGTCATAACCTGTTCAACTTTTGCATCAATAAATCAGTTAGAAATCAATAATAATAACAACCATTCTATAATTAATTCCCTCGTTCATTTCCAGGAAGCAAAATTAATTAGAACAATCGCTTACTCACTAATAGAGATGTAGATACGAAAGAAGCCGAGCGATAATTATTTCGCGTCTCGAAGCGATCTCCCGAGGCAATTTAGAGAACCCCAGTAATGGACAATAATGTAATTTAAACTAAATTCGCGATACTCACTCTTGTAGCACGACAGGGTCACCACGGAGCCCTTTGTTGATTTGTGATCTGAAACAATTTAATTATTATTTAACAACTTTGTAATTATCTATGAGAATTAGTGAGGTAGGAGCTGGGATGATGAGATAAGTTTTTAAGAGAGAGACAAGAGTTATATGTATATTGTATATAGTAGAGTAAAGCAAATACAGTATATAGAGACTAAAGTTTGATACCTTATTACCATCCTATTTCCTATCCTCCATCCATCCATCCATCCATCCATCAGCCTTTGGAGGTCCACTGCAGCTGGACATAGGCCTCCCCTAATTTGCGCCACTCTGACCGGTCCTGAGCCTTCTGAATCCAGCGGATACCCGCTGTCTTCTTCAGGTCGTCAGTCCACCTGGTCGGGGGGCGTCCTATGCTCCTTTTTCCGAGACATGGGCGCTATTCAAGGACCTTTCTTCCCCAACGGTTATCGGTTTCCTAGCCTACTTAATTTGTGGAAAGAACTAACTCCTAAAGTATATGATGTTGTATAGCCTATAGCCTTCCTCGATAAATAGACTATCAAACACAAAAATAATTTTTCAATTCGAACCAGTAGTTCCTGAGATTAGAGCGTTCAACCAACCAAACAAACTCTTCAGCTTTATAATATTAGTATAGATTATAAATGTGCTTTGTCATCCTTACAATTAAGGATGTTTTTTTTTCACGCAAAAAACCTATTGAACGACTTTTCATGGCACAAGATGAATTTATCACTAAGGTAGACGATCTAGAATAATATGGAACTTATAATAAAATAGGGAACTTATTATACCGGAAAATCTCAGGCGAAATCGCGGGGAAAATCTCGGACAGAGCGTGAGAGAGAGACAGAGCTTACAACAAATAAAAAATCTTAAATTTTTAAAAAAATTTAAAAGAAAAAAAAGCAGTGATAGCCTAGTGGTTAGAACGTTGGTCTCCCGAACACGGGGGCCCGGTTTCAAATCCTGGCACGCACCTCTAATTTTCAAATATTATGTGCGTATTACAAGTTAATTTATCACTTGCTTCGGTGAAGGAAAACATCGTGAGGAAACCTGCACACCTGAGAGTTCTCCATAATGTTCTCAAAGGTGTTGTGAAGTCTACCAATCCGCACTTGGTCAGCGTGGTAGACTATGGCCTGTACCCCTCACATTGTGAGAGGAGACCCCGAGCCCAGCAGTGGGACAATTATGGGTTGTTGCTTTGCTTTTGCTTTGCTAGGTACGAGTATAAAAACTTTTATTTGTACTTTCTTTATATTTACTGTGAATGCAAAAAATATTTATTATTTATTTATTTATTTAACTCTTTATTGTGCATCAAATAAAATAATACAATAACAAGTAAACAAGCAAAGCAGACATAATGAGGTACAAAAGGCGGTCTTAATACATTTTAAGTACGCCAAAAAATACACGCTGTTTTTTTCTATGCCGTTATCTTGATTTTAGAGCTAATACCTGACCGCATATCAATAACGAATGCCTCACATTCAGACACGGCACGACATTTCTTAATAATCCCCGATCGGATATCCCCGCATTATTATGGATCCCATTGGATGCCGATGCGGGAATTCCACAATAATTTCCAGAGGCGCCGGTCTATTGGAATGCAAAAATGGAATCCACCGCAGGAATTCACCGGTAATTGATTCGATGGAGCCGTTTTATTTTTTACTGCTTCCACGTTCTTTGTTTATAAAATTTCGAACGCGTTTTACTTATTTACTTCAGTAAAAAAAAGAAACTCATTTTCGATTTTGAGTTTCTAGTAAGCTTTAAAAGACCAAAATAGCTAACAAAACCCCTACCTCCATACATCGGCACTTCTTCATCAGTAAGAGAAAAGCTTGCATGCCTACTCCCTAGGAGCCCGCGAGAGAATCCACGGGCGAAAGCTAGATTGTTCAATAAAATGCTCTTTGAATCTTTCACGGGTAAAGCTCACACCAGTCACACCCCAATTTGAAGGCTACTTTATGTTGGAGTAAATTATTTCTAAATAATTTATATAATCTTCCTAGAAAATGACTGATTAGCTAACCACGTTTTTCCACGAAGCCTTGTACTTAGTTGTCAAGAAATCAATTTACCGAGAAAGCTATGAAATTCTTATTAAACTTGACTTCGAGTTCTTTCAAGGTTTGTACTTGTAAGATTCCTTGCATTTCCACACAACTTTTGTCTTTGTACGGTTTATTGAATTGTTTTTATTATATGAACTTATAATGAATAAAAGTCTTTTTAGGGTTCCGAAGTGAAATCAGAACCCTAATAGTTTCGTCATGTCCGTCCGTCCGTCTGTCCGAAGCACAGCGCCGAGTCCCTTAGTGATTAAAGTAGAATAAATAAATAGTAAGTAAAATAGTATATATATAATAGTATATATTGTGGGGTATCATTAAATAGGTTTTTCAAAAATATTATGGGTCTTCTTAGACAATTTTTGGATTTAGGAGTCTGTTTGCGAAATATTTGGCTTTAAAGTGCTAATTTTGGTTAGAGTCAAGTGTCCCTCCCCTTGCCGGCTAAACGGTTGGAGTTGGACAAGTGAAAAATTCTCAAAAATAGGTTTTATGATGAATTTACAAGGAAAACTATCATGGCTATGTTAGTAAGTAGTTAATGAGTAGTAGTCGATAAACTTACTACTTTGGAACCTTGGCCTGACACGCACTTGCCCGGTTTTTTTCAGTATCACAAACAAGCAGACGATCCTAGAGATAAGAAGTCACATTTACTAATATCTGGGAATCTTATACCAAACATCACATACCCATTACCAGTTTAAAAGGAAATGACTAGAAACTATAACGGAAATATTTTCCCTTTGAACATAATATAACTAGACCATTTTTAGGGTTCCGTAGTCAAAGAGAACCCTTATAGTTGCGTCATGTCCAGCCTCGTCATTCCATATATCCGCAGCACAGCGATGACACCACAAGATGACACCCTGCTAGAAAGCTGTAATTTGGCATGGATATACATAATCGTATGTAATATTTATTTATTTTCTCGTCTACCCTATACTAAGGTCGTCTATACTATAATAAAACTCAAAGTGTCTGTTTGTCTGTCCGGGCATCACATAAAAACCCTTGAACGGATTTCTATGAAAATTGGTGAAGTTGTTACTGATACCCTGGGTCATATTTTAGACAACTTTTCATCCCGGAAAATTAAAGTGTTTCCCGGGAAAACAGGATGAAAGTTTGAATAAGTTAAAACATAATTTCCGTATGCGAAGCTGCGGGCAACAGCTGGTCTTAAAATATTATGGTTTACCACAGACCATTTTTCGATTCAGGGGTTCATTTGAGGCTATTAAAAAAATCAAGTCTGAATCCTGTGTACACAGATAGACACATTCGTTATATCTTAATGAATGTTAGTACCAATTTATAGCTAGCAACCAAGGTCTAGCTGAGCCAGAATTATGTTAGACAAGGGATTTTTGCGGTATAAAAGTAATCTTTCATCTATATTTATTTCATGTGACATCAGCATTTTCAGCGTTTATGTACCGATCAGTCTTTGTCAGGTAAATTATCCTGTACCTTTTACGTGATAATTATTATTTTATGGTGAAAGTAATTGAACTATTAGACAGGCCAAACAGAGGTCATAATCGCCTACGCGTTTGCAACTTCAATCCCGTTACTGACGTGTTGCCAGTCGAAAAAAAATAGGAAAACCCTGTATTAACTGATTGTCTGATATTGGAAATGTTTCTTGGTTGGAAAGGTCTTAAAATGGACCAGTACCTTAATTCACGTAACTTTAAGACGCATTGATTAAGTTGCAGTGACGCTGCAATCAAGTTGGAGTGACGCTACAATCAAGTTGAAGTTTGGCGTCTAAACCGTATTGTCATAATTTTTTGACTGCGCGTCAACTGCACGCCAACTGCACGCAAACTGCATGTGAACTTCACTTCTCCTGCACGCATCCTGCGCGCCTGTCAAACTTTATGAGACTTCAAACTTCAAAAGTTTATGAGAATACCAATCAAACTGCGATCGGGAACACGCTATCTTGACGCGCATTATCAGAATACCTTTTTGTGACGTGAGCGCGCTTGAGACGCGCTCGCGTGACGTGAGCGTGTTTGACAGCGCAAGAGAATACGGAAAGTGTCATTTTGATCGGAACGTCGCTGCAACTGCACTGCAATCGAACTTCTTAAGTTACGTGAATTACCCTGCTGGTGCTATACCCTCCCTAATTTAAAACGTTTTTATGTAAACAGCTGACGAGCAGACGAATGACTTAACTAACTGTAGTGGTCATTGTCGCCACTGGTCATCAGTTTTAGTTAAAATAAAATAAGTAATTAAGTAGGTTGTAAGAATTGTATGAATTAAAGGGCTTTACTTTATTACGTTTGGACGCGCACTTAAAATTATTCACTTAGAATTTATTTATTTATTTTATTATTTATGTACACACAATAATTTAAAGGACAGAATTTAGTTAAAATTTAGTTATCTAATTAACTGCTTATAAGTAATCCAGACTTTAAGATCACAGGAAAGAATTAGCTCTCAATCCTTACTTGTACAATTTACAATAAAGAGTTAGTATAAAACGAAGTGAATTGTGTACCGCAGCGGAAAACTCAATTGATTGTGGACAGTTAATAAACCGAGACACAAGCAACTGGATATTGAAGAGGCAATAATACCGTCAGCCTTTCTTCGAGTGTTGTTGTTTATCGGGGTGAAACAATTCTCTCAGTTTGTGGTCTCACTGTTAACAAAATAATACTACTTAATAATTATTTTTTAAATTGAATTACAAAACAAGGATAAATATTCGATCTATTTTTGAAGTTATATATACTTCTTTAGGCGCGTTATGAAATAAATGGAAAAATTATGAGAGTGAAATTTTAAGATTTATAACGCGGACGGTGATAAAAAAACGATGGTGACGAAAAAAAATTTTTTTTGACATTGTTTTTTTGAAAAAAAAATTAAATGGATTTTTTTCATGCCAAAGAAGTATAACTTCTCACGCGCGTACATAAATATACATTTGTTTTTTTTTTATTTCAGAACCTATTGAAAATTTTAATTATGAATTTTGTTTCATGCTTCATTTTCTTAGTATTTTATCCCCCTTTCGCTAAATGGGCAATGATTGAAATCTTTATTTGTTTTTTTAACCCCCGATGCAAAAAGAGGAGTGTTATAAGTTTTACATGTCTGTGTGTGATTTTTGTTTTTACTTGAGATTAGTTAATGGTTGAAAACTAGGATAGGTGGTAAGTTAAGGTGTCTAAGATAATGAGCGCTCTAAACTGAAGTTTTATTACTGGAAATATTGGTAAAATACCATAAAAGTAACTGTCTTCCAAGTACCTAATAAAAGTTCGAAAAAGGACCACTAAAAATTATTATCGTTGAACATATAATATTATATCAAAATCGCTATTTATCGATACCTATATTTTTGACGCAATCCGTCAATTCCTCATGTAATAGGTCCTATCGGAACTGAACTTTGATAAATGTAGACAAATCCTGACCAATTTTTCAAATAAAAAAGAATCGATTAATCAAGTAACAAACATTAAAAAAATAAAACCTTATTGAGGTCCCTATTCTTGAGCCGGTTAAAATGGAATCCAAACTTTTTTATATAATATATGCTAAATCTAATGTTTGACTATAAAACCACCTGATGGTAAGCGGCAATGAAGTCATGGAAGGTAAAGCGCTTTAAGTAAAAGCCTATTAATTCTTTTTAACTTATCTGTGGCATCCTTCTAATGGTCGTAGCGCACATATCAACTCGGAAAGGGATCGGCACCGGATCGCCTCGCCGTCAACCTAACGTAAGCTCGGCTACGGCTAGGCGACGCCGCGCTTACGGCTAGGCGACGCCGCGCTTACGGCTCGCCGGCCGCTGGTTGACGGAATGAATGACAGCAGTTCGCCGACGCAGCGTTACACCGTGTCCTACGTGGGCGACTCAACGCGAACGCGATCGCGAAGCGATCCGGTGCGATTTCAGTGCGATGCGGTGCGATGCGGCGGCTCTGTCCTACGTGCACGCGAATCGTCCCTTCACCGCCACTGACATCCGCCGCGCCGCTGAAGTTCGCGCGAAAATATCAAACCAACTGATCGCGTTCGCGTCAAATCGCGCCGCGCCGCAACGCACTCTACGCGCGTTTTGTAACGTAGGACACTTCAACACATTTCAACTGTTTGTTGTTTTCGCATCGCGCCGCGTCGCTTCGCGTTCGCGTTGAGTCGCCCACGTAGGACACGGCGTTAGCCGCGGCGCAGGGCGTGCACGAGGAAACGGAAAGTCGACGGATAGCGTACGGTGAGACGTAAGCGCGGGTACGGCAAGTCGTCCACGCACCGTACCGCGGTTCGTGAGCTTGTCTCGAGGCGAGGCGATTACGTTACGAATCCGATAAGTGTGCTTTACAGTAGGGAGTTTCATACAAAGAATACTGACATGCAAGAGTTGATACGTTTACGTTCCGTTTACGAGTTGATATGTGTGCTATGACCATAAACGAATAAACCGATTTTAATCATTGAAGTATTATTACTAGCGTATAGAACCGACACCGCGAACACCATGTATGTCCCAATGCATTGGCGCCACGGGGTTTCAATCTTCAATGGATTCGTTCGATTTTGAAAGAACCGGGGCTCAATTGGGATGTTGACACTAATTATAAATTAATATAAATCTATGTCTAAAATATTAGTGGTAACATTTAAAGGCCTAAAATATGATTCTTTTATTGAAATCAATCACAATAAATTAAATATCATTAATTTAAAATGTTAAAAATTGTACTCACTGTCACGTGACCTCAAACGCCATTTTGAGAATATGACGTCATTGGAACAATTTTATATGGAAATTCATCAAACTTAGTAGACAGATAGTATTGAATATCGTTTAATGACGTCACGTGACGTTTTTGGTGGGAAATTTGATAGTGATTTTTATTTATCAATTTTTGTTTTTAAATTGAAGATTATTATTTTTATAATATTTTTTTCGTGAATATTGAGGTTCTATCTATAAAATATAATTGAATCCTAAAATTAGTCAACATCCCTATTTTGAAAATCAAACCTCCCGGGTGGGACACACATTTTGTTCGAGATGTCTGTTCTATGACATTATACTTCAATGGTAAAAGCCTATTAACTCTTTTTAACTTATCTGTGGCATCGATTTCAATGTTTTTTTGTTTGAAAGCTGACGTAATCGAGATGGTTGTTAGTTATGTTTTGTAAAAATAAAACTGTTAAGAGGAAAGTGTTGATTTTTGTTTATTTGTGTTGGTTTTAAAAATTATTTCACCAACTGGATGCTCTATTGTTTCTAAATAACATGGGCTATATTTTATTTGCAAAGACGGTTGCCTGGCTGGCTGGCTTCAATCTCCTCTTGAGGAGGCCTAGAGCATACTCCACCACGCTGCTCCAGTGCGGATTGGCGGAGGGGTTAGTGGCCAACCCAGTGTCGGAAGTTTTTCAAACCGCTGGAGAGCCTTCGACATGACTTAACGACTGTTATCATGATAACAACCGGGATCGACGGCTTTACGTGCCCTCCGAAGCACGGAAACGCTCAAGATTTTTTTACCACTAGCGGTCACCCATCCAACTACCGACCGGTGCTCAGTGCCGGATTAAGCAAGCGCGGGGCCCGTAGCAAATCATTTCAAAGATCATTTGATCTGCTATGGGTTCTTAAGTATAACATGGTTCTGAAGTATAAAGTCTAAAATATAAGGGGCCCCCTTTCGCGCGGGGCCCGTAGCAATTGCTACTCTTGCTACGTGGTTAATCCGGCACTCATTAAACTGGACCCACCTAAAGCCCTCGGCGTACTCCCAGCCGAGCAGTACCCGTCGTCTCTGACGCTGCGTCCGCCAGGCGTGCCGCCCGCGCCGGCGTGACGCGTCAACAACGCCGGGCTCGCGCGTTGCTCCTCGTATGATGGCGCTGTGTGCGTCACCACCGCACTGCCGGTTAACGTTGCCTGACAAATTAAACACTTGTTTTATTATTGGTTCTCTTCACTACAGTGACAGGTGTTCCTTGACACCTTGTCGGTGGTTAAACAGTTGGTTACGTGACGTATTGTCATCAAAAATAATAAAATATAGACCCGTGACAAAGAGAAAAATATCACTTTTTAAAGAAAAAATTCAAACAAAATTGCGTAAATCAGTGTATTCTCAAAATGGTCATCCTATTAATCTTTACAATACATTGTCTAAAAATATTAATGACGAGTTTAATCGAATATTTCAATTCAGATACATAGAAGAAAGTAAAAATAGTAAATTTAGCGACTGGGCTACTGTAGGTATTTTTAAAAGTAGAAACAAATTATACGAGCTTTATGACGAAAAACAATATAATTTTTCTCCCTCATTTCAGGAATACGTAAGAAATTACTCAAAAATTTTCAGAATCATCTGTACTCAAGCAAAGTCAATGTACATAAAGGATAAAATAGTTAATTCGGATAATAAAATAAAAACCACCTGGGATATCATTAAAAATGAGACCGGTAACTCTAAATCTTGTGACTTTAGTTATGAAATAATGATTAATGGAAACAAAATCACTTCTGATAAAGAAGTGGCAAGCGTTTTTGAAGAGTTCTTCCGCAACATTCCCGTTAAATTAACTAGTACACTATCCTCTTCTTCAACAGAAGCATTTTATCTATTAAGAGATAATGTTAAGGAATGCAATGTGGTATTTGACTTTAAGCACATTACAATCAGGGACATAATTAAAACTTTCCAGTCTCTGAAAGTAATAAGTTGAATCCAAAAAAATTTTTTTTTTTAAACGCTTTTATTTCAATTTTTTTTGATTTTCGTGTATTGTCATCGGAAATACACATGTCTGCCAAATTTCATCAATTTTCATTAAAGGGAAGTCATTCAAATTAACGTTACAAGATTTGATCCTCCGAAGTGAAGCTAAATATAAACCTTATTGCCGTGTAAATAGAGTAGCATTTTGATCGATTTGATGCGTTGATCCACCGAAGTGAAGCTAAATAAAAGCGTTTAAAAAGTACGGGTGATCTCTGGGGTATTTCAGTAAAAATAATTCGTCACATAATAGATATTATAGCTCCTTGTTTAGTTGTAGTTTTTAATAAATGCATAGATCTTGGTGTATTTCCAGATCTAATGAAATGCAGTAAAGTTATACCATTATTTAAAACAGGTGAAAAAACGGATATTAATAATTATAGGCCAATTTCTATATTACCAACACTCAGTAAGATCTTCGAAAAGATCATACTGAATCAAATGCTAACCCACTTCAACAATAATAATTTATTACATCCGGAGCAATACGGTTTTACTAAAGGTCGTAGTACAACAGATGCCGGAGCCAGGCTCTTAAAGCATATATATGAAGCATGGGAGTCGTCGCAAAATGCTATAGGTGTATTTTGTGATTTATCAAAGGCGTTTGATTGTGTTGAGCATGATACATTAATATCTAAACTTAGTCACTATGGCGTGAAAAACAAGGCCCTTAGCTTGCTCGCATCTTATTTAAGTAATAGGATACTAAAGGTTAATATAAACGATGAAAAGTCATCAGGGTCACCTACTGTGATGGGTGTTCCGCAAGGCTCGATCTTGGGCCCTTTTCTTTTCCTGGTGTATATAAATGACTTACCACATTATGTTAAAAACCATACGAACATTGTGCTGTTTGCAGATGATACATCATTAATATTTAAGACTGATAGGAATAAAAATAATTTTGACGATGTTAATAGTGCTCTGTCGCATGTCTCACATTGGTTCACTATAAATAATTTACTTTTAAATGCAAAGAAAACCAAATGCTTAGAATTCGTGTTGCCAAATGTAAAAAAAGTAAATAAATCTCTTAAATTAAATAATGAAACATTAAATATAGAGGAATCCACGGTTTTTTTAGGGGTGACCTTGGACAGTAAACTGCAATGGGGCCCGCACATAGCATCTCTCACAACTAAACTTGCTAGGGCTGCTTATGCTGTTAGAAAAATAAGGCAGCTCACTGACGTCGACACTGCTCGGCTTGTTTATTTTGCATATTTCCATAGTGTTATGTCTTATGGCATTTTACTGTGGGGCAAAGCAGCCGGTATAGAACAAATTTTTGTATTACAGAAAAGAGCCATTAGAGCTATTTATAAACTAAAATCAAGGGAGTCCTTGCGTATCAAATTTAAACAAATAGGTATACTTACAGTAGCTTCCCAATATATTTATAATAATTTAGTGTTTATACGGAATAACATAACTGCATATAAACAAAATTGTGATTTTTCAAATCGTCAAACAAGAAGGATGCATCAATTGGCTACCTCTTCGTACCGTCTTTCCAAAGTGCAACGTTCTTTTATGGGACTAGGTATAAAATTTTATAATAAAGTCCCAAAACAAATACGTGACTTACCAGTGGAATCTTTTAAGAAACGTGTAAAGGCTCAGCTCTTAGGCAAGGGCTACTATAGCATAAATGAATATTTAAATGACAAGGATGCTTGGAAATGACTAGCTAGGCAACCAGTTCTGCACAGGTTAGAGAATACCTATTTTTGTAATAGATATAAGTTTTATTTTTAAAAGATGTGCTGAGGAGTTTCTTTACGGCTTTTCTTCTCCTCCATGACAAAGCACCTTTCCGAAAAGCTGGTAGATTAAAAAAAATGACGTGCATAAGAGTATCAGTGATACCTACATGAATAAAGATTATTTCATTTCATTTCATTTCATTTCAAAAACTTTATAATATATACATATAGGTACATTGGAAGGTCAAGCTTCGAACAGGTATAAGCCGCGCCATTAAAGAAACGAATCTAAAATGGCGGAAATTATCATTCCCCTCATTCGCACGTTATTCCTATCTTTAGCGTGCGAGTGAGGGGGAATGATAATTTCCGCCATTTTAAATTCGTTTCTTTAATGGCGCGGCTTGTATCTGAAGACGGATCGCGTGACATTGGACGAACGATTTTGACCAACCATAGTCCGGATTGACGTTCACCTTAACACTCGTAGCCACTGAATGTCTAAATGTGTAAAAATATTGGAAAAAGAGAGCTCTCTAATCAATTATTTTACTTAACATTACCATTGTGGGTACTTTGGTGTCGATAATCTCCCGATCGTAGCTGGTGGGCCTGACCCTGGGGGGTAGGGCGTTGGTGAGGTCTGGTCTGACTTCCACTTCATTTTCCTGTTAGAGTTCAAGTTGGTACAATATAACATAATAAATACGTTAATTATTGTGGTGAAATAAAAGAAATTGTGAGTAACAAAAATTTATATTAACTATAACCTCTTTCCATTAGCATCAAACCAGAACTGAAGCAATAGCGTATTTAAAAGAGTGTAAAGTCTGCCAAAGCCTTGGTCAGTGGGTTTAAGAGCCCCTGCACACGACATATTTTTATGGCGCCGACGAAACGCGTATCAAATACGCGCGTTCACGGCGCTGTAGATGACGAAAAGGCAGATTATTACATATTTATCGATACAAACGCGCCGAACAGAATAGATAATATTTACACTCATTTGAACGAAATGAATCCCTTCTGTACTATAATTAATCATTATGGAGTGTGTTGTAATTTTCAGAAACACTAAACACCTAAGTGAATCTTTAAAATAAAGTGCACTCTTGCACTGTACTTGGTAATAAATAGTTAATTATACGTTCTGATATCGTAATGAAATAGCCAATATACGAACTGAAGCAAATCGAAATAGAATCTAACTGCAGAATAGAATCGGTAATTAGATTGTCTAATACCAAAGACAATGATCATCTTAAGAGGTTCGCAGTCCAATACGACAATGCTGTGCCACTTGCAGATCAATACGGAAACGCTACAAAGGTGCTAATATTGTGTACCTATATACCTAACTAAAGTACATATATAGGTAGATTGTATAAAATGAACAGACATTATAATTATTGAAAGAAGAATGTAAGAGAGAAATAATAAATAAATAAAAAAGATGAAGCATCCCTAACAAAAAATTAAAATAATTATGAAAGTGAGACTGTGTGCGTAAATGAAACGTGTCCGTTGTCAAGTTTCAGTTAAATCTCCCTAAAATGTTAGGAATTTAGTTTTAGACTTTATTACTTAATGTTGTATAGTTTTTGCAGCATTTAACTGCACAGGGCGGTATATTTTCGTGTTACAGCACAACCATTCGAGAGGTACGGGTAAAACTAGCGTAGTTTTTACGTATGTGTCTGCGTGAGTTTGTGTAAATACACAAAAATAGCATAGTTTTTGTGGTTTTGCTAAAATTCACGGTGGTGAGTTTCTACCTATTTAAATTTCTATATGAATGACCCTTAAACAATACAAAACAAAAAATATTGGAGCTGAGAGAATAATATGACTGTAAATATTTTTTGAAACAGTATGGCAGTTGGGCACACGACCTGCTTATTCAACAGAGAAATGTATCCGGATACTTACAAATATTAGACAACGAGACAGTTGCAGACAGCATTTTATTGACCAAATAATCTTGAATTTTCCATGCGTTTATTTTATTTAAACTCTGTAAATTTGTAAGACAAAACCCAACTTTATATCGCCAAGTAAAGGATATCCCTCGTCGTTATCAACCTAATTAAAATTATGACCTACAAAATATAATATTCAATTTAATATTGCATAGTTCCGGTTCCTATCCAATGTCAATAAAAATTTACAACGATCTACCTAATGTATTAAAAAATAACAAAATAAAAAAATATATAATAGAACAATTTCTACTTGACAAAGCCTATTACAGCGTGGATAAAAGACAAGACAAACTAAAACATAAATCATAATATTTTGACAATAATAATTATTCTATGATTATGACAATAATAATACATATTATATTTTATTTTATTAATTACAAAATACAAACTAAATAATGTCTGCCTCTCCTCTCAATTTGCTGCACCTTAACAAGGTATTTACATGTGCACTAATCACATTATAAAGTAGGTATATAACATGTATGTGTACCTATTTATGTATGTATTATGTATTATTGTGACATGTGTTTTGCAATTAATAAAGAATAAAAAATAAGGTTTCAAATGATTTTCCACAGAATTAGCCATAGTATACCTGTACTCTGTGAGGAGAGGAGCCTCTTCTAGACCCGCTACTAGAAGATCTGTTGCTGGCATCTGAAACAAAATGCTTCTTTAATCTTCAACATTTAAAAATAAAAGTTTTAAATAAAGAAAAACAAAATAAAATGAGAAACTGAACTTGTTACTTGAATAATAGCTTATTGATTTTAACAAGGACACTTTTGGAGGTTTGTATTGGCAAAATAAAAAGAACGTATACGCATGTTTCTTTCTATAAAAGTGATAAAGGTTTCTTATTAATATTATAAATGTGAAAGTTTGTGAAGATGTTTACATGTTTGTTCCTCAATCACTCCACAACGACTTAACTGATTTGGCTGAAATTTGGAACGGAGATAGCCTATACTCTGGATTAACACATAGGCTATTTTTTATTCCAGAAAAGTTCAGGGTTTCCGCGGGATTTGTAAAAAATCGATATCCACGCGCGTGATGCCACGGGCATCATGTAATATTTAATATGGTTCTATAAATCTAAATTAATTAATTAAAAATTTCGTTCCGAAACCACTCTACTGCGGGTGAATCCGCGAGCAAAAGCTAGTAATTTTATAAAAAAATATATTTTAATATTTAGCAATATTGATATTTGAAATATTTTTATCACATTGCTCATAATATTCTATTTTAATGTATTATAATATGTCAATAATAATACTGAATACATGTTGTATTTTACTTTAAAACCAAAAAGCACAGTGCTTAGTTAGTTAGTTTAATCACACATAAAAACACACTTGCAATACGGAAACATAGGTAATTCGGTTACGTAGGTAATTTGTAGCACCGTAGCGATCTCGTAGTACATTCGTAGCACTGATCCGCGTAGCGAACTGTGACCGTGATATGTCTGGTCTATTGTACATACAAAAGGATTTCAGTGGAATATTAATGATACCTTTTGTATATTTTACGACATAAAATATACAGGATAAAATGCTACGGTAACTGACAGACAGACAACACAGCCTAGACTAGTAAACATAAGCATGAAACTTTGGACTTTTTGTTTCTTTGAGAAAGTATTAACTAAGTATTTAGTATTTAGAGATTCATCACCTAAAGGAAGGATAATTATAATGGGAATAAAAGTTTGTATGTTTATAAAAATAAAAATAAATTTCGTTCGATTTACTTGAAACTCGGAATTTAGTCTTGTTAACTGAATTAATTAAATTTCTTTTACAGAATTTCCAATAAATTTCTTCCTTTAAAGAGGTAGACTGGACAGCTGAAGTTTGTATTTGTATAAAAAATAATATTCCCAGTGAAATAAAATTAATATAATCAAAATTTTGCGCCAGAATTCGAACATGAAAAATGCAATATCAGTTTCATAATATGAAAGTTAAATGCCATTCGTTAGTGAAGTTGTTGTTTCTGCGAATATATTCATTTCAGTAACTCGATATCAGTAAACAAGGTTTGCATTAATTATATTGGAAATAAGCATCACAGAGTTAACTTATTTGTTAGCTTGTTAAAGGCATATAAGCCGATTAACAAAAGTATATTTTTTTACATCGTCTGATTGTAAGTACGACGACTGGGCGCAATGGTTACCATGCCGGATCGCCGCGCCAAGGGTCCTGGGTTCGATTTCCAGCGAGGCGAAAATTTGAATGACGAGTTTGAATTTCTATCTGTTTGAATTTCTATTTCTCGGTCTGGGTGTGAGTGCCCTTGTCTTGTGTGTTATCCATGGCGCCCAAGACACAGGGAATCTTAGTGTGGGGCTATGAGTGTGTAGTGTGATTGTAAGTACCCATAGCCCTTCATACCCTGACAACTGACCTCTGCTCGTGTCTCTCAGCTCCCCCGCGCCCACGCTGTTACCCAGAGTGGGCATGCCCGCCATGCCGCCCGCTACACGCGTGTCTCGTTCATTGTGCAACCTTCAACCCTGCAACAATACACGCCGCAATCACTGCAATATAATTTGTTATCTTTTTTTCTTAGTTTAATACCTACTATCAGGTCTTTCCACATCCACCCAGGGTTGACTGGTGGACAATGCCATTAGGCATTAAGTTATACCCTTTGTGACGTAAATATAAATAATTATACTATAATAGAATACAATAATACAATTTGCAATACGTTTTACCAATATACTTTGTATACCAATGCAAGTATTAAATTTAGATCCAATACAATACAAACATTATTAATTATAGTGCACACACAGGATATTCAATGAAACAGCCATAAATAATATTAACAAAAGGCGGTCTTATCGATGATTTATAATTCGGAATTATTGTTAATAACAATTAAAATTGTTATCATTTTTATGACCTACTGTTAGTATAGATGTGTATTCAAGTAAAATGCGTAGTTTTCGCAATAAAAATAACCGCTTCTATATTGTAGAGGAAATTTCTATTTCTAGAAAAGCTCATTTCTAATCTGATGCCACGCTTGTCGACGAACCGACTTCGTGTGAGAAAGTATGAAGACCCGTATTACTTTTTATGTCTATGTCAGAATTGATATTGCTAAATTATTTTAGATATTTATTTTTATTTTATTTATTCGGGATAATAACAGCCACTACAATACAATGAAAACTTAAAATTAAGCCACATTTTAGGCCAATAACAACTATCCACTAATTACAAATAAACAATTAAATTATACCGTTCGCTCAAAAATGCTTACAATCCAATGAACAAAAAAAGAAAAAGATACTGTAGAATAAAAACAGTTATACCTACATGTTTTAAAGGTTGTTAATACATATGGTGTAACGCCCCCACTCAGAAAAGTTCGTTTATTTAGTTGTAAGAAGTCCATAACTAATTAACATTAAATACGTACGTAGTTATTCTGACAAAAACATATACCTAGTTGTTAGATTCATTTGAACAGAATTAAATTTCAATAATTTGAATAAAATTACAAAACGTAGCGTGACAGTTTAAAAACTAATATCACAAATAAATATTATAAGTTATCCATGTTAAGAACATTTAAAAACAAACAACTATGGTATTCAATCAATCAATCTTTTTCTCCAGTCCAATAAATCCTACTCAATTTAATGATCCCCAAATTCGGGTTACGATAATGTTTATTCATTGAACCATGGCCCCTGATTGCTGCATTCATTTGAGCTTTTGCATGACAAATAACTTCAACTTTTGCTACGAATTTGGTAAAAAAATATTTAAAAAAAATGTTTTATGAATAAAAAATTCTGTTATCATCAGATACAATTATTATGTACATACAGTTATTATAAAGCATTTACATAATAACCACAATTATTTGCAAATAAACTTTCTATTATATTCCTAAATTATTATCCGTTTTGTCTAAGGAACTCTAAAAATACAATGGAATTTTTTAATTCGGTTTGAAAATCCACACCAACCAAGTTTGCAATCAATTTAAAGTCCTCTAGGGATTTAGAGTAATATCAATTATGTTCCATTTGAATATTACTTCCAACGCTACTAAAACTTGTCACCCATGACCTTACACGTACTTACAAAATTAGATTAAACGGGCACTTCCCGGTTTTGTCGTATCTATTTCCCTTCACTCGTCACTAATAATATTATTAAAGGAAAGGTGCAAAGTGGGTTTTACTTGTCCACTGCTGGGCAGTCTCCGGGACAATTTTGTTAGTATAAACTTTTCATATCATGTCCGTACATGGAAGGTCAAGTACCTTGGTGCAAAAATGTTAGGATTATTATTAACACAAAAGATCTCATTACAATGTTTTGAGGATTTTTGTCTATTTGTTGGTGCCCCTTTTGCCGGTTATATCAAAAACGATTAAACCAATTTGGATGCAATTCACTGCTAAGCTTGTGATAACATTAAGAGTTCTTGTATTGCATTTGTTTCAAAGATAAAAATATATCAATATAAAAATGTTTGGAGGGGATAAATATTTTTAAGTGTGCATTAAGTCATATTCCGGTTCCCGAGGGTCCAGTGGTGAAGCGTAGACGGTTACTACAGTACTCAATGCCTCCAATAGGCAAGCCCAGGCTTCTCAGATGTTGCGTCCTTCAGCTGAATCCACCATGACCAGATGATGTAGGCTTGTACTCAAGGACGATTGAAGCTTACACTCCCAACATAACATTTAATTTTATTTATTTAAACACAAATAGCTGTCAATCGACATCTGCTAGCGCTTGGCTTAAATTCATTAATAGCCCAATACTGAGCACGGTTCTCTCATCTTAAGAAGGCCTAGAGCCCCCAGAGCATATTCCACTGCTCCAGTAAGGATTGGTTTGGTAGCCAACCAAAATATCAGAAGTCTTCATACCGCCAGAGGGCCTCCGATATGGCTAAGCCACAGAAGGTACTGTTATCTTACGTTAACAACAATCTGCTATCATTTACTCCTTTCCAATCTCAGAAAAGCTGAGTTCATATCTCGATGACAGCCAAAACTTCAGGGACAGTTTACGATTCAGAATCAATCGAGTTCATTTTATGCCGATTCCATCTGCGACGCAGTAGCCAATAAAATTGCCTATAATAAATTATCTTTATGATTTCTTTACATATAATACGCCTAGTGCTAGTCTCTATTTTTATTATTATCGTACTACTTTTGAGACACCCTATATTATATTTATATACCCACCGTTGATTTGAAATCGAGTAATGTCTGAATTAGCGATTTTTAATATTCATATTAATGCTTTCCACCGGACATTAGTTCTGTCCGAATACGTAACTATCCTGCCGATTGACGGAAGCCGAGCATCAATACGAAGGAAATAAGGTAAAGTTTATGAATGATCATGTTATGAGCTTAGATAATACGCATATTATAATATTATGGTTTAATAACCATATTATAACCATATTATAACCATATTATTTAATAATAATACAAGTTTAAATTCTATTTAAATATTAGGTACATGAAAAGTTACTTTTGTTGTTAATAATTACTAATGATATTGCATTGTCTTTGATTTTATTTTATTTTATTAAAGGAGATTTAAATAATCACAAACTTCGCCATGTTTTTGTTGAAGTAATCTTTCTCCTAAGCACACGAATGGCGTGTGTGTGGCACTAAATTTATTCCGCTTTGTCCCGTCTAGGTCTTCTGCTAAGTAATGCTTAAACGTCTTTGAATAAACCTCGTAAAAGAGCGAAAAGTGAGCTACTCTTTATTTTACAATGTGAGCACAGAATAAAATCCTTTAAAAGCTGCTAAGAATTACTTACTGTACAGTAATGAAACCTTATTATCGCTTCGTTCCTATAAATTTTTTTTAAAGACGAATATTATATCGTCCTTCACGTTTTTGACCAAATTTTTATAACATAATGTAGTGATGGTTCATAGCGAATCGTTTAAATTTCGTATTCGTATTTGGGTGAACATCAACAGCGGGCATTTTTTTTCGATTTTGGTGCGAAATTTTTCTTCAGTTTTTTAAAAAATGAGGACCTCGTTTAAAAATATAATAGAAAGTCCAAGCTAGAAAAATCTTC
The DNA here is from genome assembly GCA_963932265.1 of Thymelicus lineola. Classification (NCBI taxonomy): domain Eukaryota; kingdom Metazoa; phylum Arthropoda; class Insecta; order Lepidoptera; family Hesperiidae; genus Thymelicus; species Thymelicus lineola. The sequence goes on along the minus strand of OZ010705.1, from coordinate 5,534,890 downwards.
TGAGAGGTCTGAGAATATCTCAATAACTTTTTGAGATATTTTATTTCAAATTCTAGTGTGGCCACCAAATTGAAAATCACTCACCAAAATCAACAGGGCACACGAAAATAGAAATGCTCATAAAAGTTCATGAGCCAGTGAAAAAATGAAAAACTAATCATTAATTAAAACGTAATCTGAAAAAAAAATCGTGAGAGTGAGAGGAAATTCAGAATTGAGGAATTGAGGAAATTTCTATTTTAATTATACGACGCATACATAGATAGATAATTTTAGTGGTCCTTTTTCGTAAAGTATTTCTTTGAAGTCGGTTATCTTTTTGGAATATTTTTTAATTTCCTCCAGTACCATTTTCAGTACTTACAATTCAATGTCTTGTTCAACTCAAACTTCAAGAAAATATTGTTACATAAAGGGTCGTCATATTTTTAAGTCGACGACTGAATGTCATTATTAGGGCAAGCACCTTAATTCTTTATCATTTCCCTGTACATTATAGAACATGTCAAGACCGAGTGCGGTCTTCTCATACCGACACGTTCAATGAGCCGTCGCCAAATTATCCCACTTCAACTTTGGCTTTGTGACGTATCCGTGAATTATATATTTATTTTACACAAGCAAAAACTGCCCTCGCTTCATAGTAACTTATAATAATATGCAGCCAGACTTGAAAAAATATACGGACGGTATTCTTTATAGTGTCATCTATACTAATATTATAAAGAGGAAAGATTTGATTGTTTGTTTGCATTGAATAGGCTCCGAAACTACCGAACCGATTTGAAAAATTCTTTCACTGTTGGGAAGCTACACTATCCCCGGGTGACATAGGCTTTATTATATTGTTTTTTACTATTTTTCCCGAAGCGAAGTGAGGGCGATTTCCTAGTAAGCCAAATATAAATAAATAAATAATAATAATAAACGCGTTTTTTACCTGTGTCGCGGTTGGCATGGACGACACATATAACACATCACAATAACACCTATGACCTGAGTACAAATATTTTATCTATCACATAAATATCTGCTCTGGCCGGGAATCAAACCAGGGACCTCTTGCTTCGCAGGCAGGGTTGCTACCAACTACAGGGTCGTCAATTCATTGGTCGGTCGGTATGTCTGTAAGGTCGGAATAATTTGGATGCAGTTTTCATTTATCTGTTGCCTTTATAAATACCCTTATAATATAATTTACATGTCCTTCCCACAGAAATTTTCATCCCTTATGATATTTGTGTTTCTTTGTTTTGGTTAACGAAATTTCAAGGTTAATCAGGGTTTTCAGGTTAAGTTAGGTTTTTCAAGTTAATTTCAATGTTTATCACCCACCATACAAACTTACACTTACACCCCGATATCTGATTTTAAGAAAATTAAATAGCCCAATGACAGCATGCCACCATTTTATCGTTGTTATGTCGTATCGCCGTCGCTAGTGTGACAGATACTTAAGACCAGCGAAAAGCTGTTTACTAGATAAGGTACTGCGTTGTACATACCAAACGTTACTAATTGCCGAGATAGCGCGCACTCGGATATGCGATTAAACATGACGATATTTTCTCGTATACTGCTCCTGCTACGATGTACTCCCTACGATAGGTGTTTCTGATGTGTAATATGTATGCATCAATGATAATGTGTACAAAAAGAGGTGGATATGCCAAGACATGTCTAATTCAGCCACTTGTCGTAATTTCATTCAGACATGGCATATCAAATGTGTTTTATAATAATCAACCACAACTGAAACAACACAACACAGGTACAATATTCAACTGATATTTTAATACTTATTGAATTTTAAATTTTTGGCTTTAATTAATTTGCATTCTTTCTTGAATAATTTTAAAAAAACTTTTAATACTTATTGAATTTTCATTTTTTGGCTTTAATTAAATTGCATTATTTCTTGAATAATTTTAAAACTATCCATTGTAGAACAATAACAAAAATATGAGGCCTTTCATTTAACATACTACACTATACGGTTAGCAAAACAGTTTGCCAATAGTACTCTTGTATAAAAATGTGTCCTGAAGTAATGTAATATCGTGTCTGCAGCAGACGTAAATTTTTATTGACGTACCAAATGATATAATTAATTATGAAGGAGTAAATTAATCGAAGTTCATTGAGTACTTTTGTCTACAAGTCGACCAGCGCGCCTTATCTCACCACAGCGCCTGGTTTAAGACAAAGGGCAGAGATTGTCCCCAAACAAAGCCTTTCATCTTATGTTCTACTAATAAACCATCGGAAAATATATTAACAAGTAAAAACTTTACAGTTCCTTTCTATAGGTTATCCCTCACTGCCAGTAAGATATCATTAGTATCCATAACTTATTGCGTTTGAATAAACAAAGATTCACGTTTCTATTCATGAAATTTTTCTATAGTTCCGAGGCCATTTCGTTCATTAAAGATCAAACAATGCGTCTATTAAACGCTTGCATTAGTATTTATTATCAAAACATGGTAGGTAGTACGCACCCTTACTGGAAAAAAAGCATAGTTAAGTCGTCTTACGTTGAATTTTAGTTTATAATTTGATTGAAAAGAAAGACAAAAGATGCATATTATTATGCACAATTTTTTTCAAGTTTTGTGCAAGAAATCGTAATGTATGTAAATTCCTTTGACTGCTTACTGATATTTGAACAGTTTTTTTGCTCTCCTGTAAAATTGCAATTTTCATCTTATGCCTTTTTTCCACTGAAGGTGCGGCATAATGGTGTGGGCATTTATTTTTAAAATATAGCAAGTATAGTATAGCCAATCTATGGCGTCGCAGCTCCTTAACGGGTACAACGATTTTTATTTAGGTTTGAAGATTGATTTACTATTGATATTGATTAATCGACTAAAAATTTAGTATCGTGTGATCTGATATTATCTCTACATCTCCAATCGGCACGATACTCTATTTCTTACAGCATAGGTCTCAACTCTCATAAGAACGGTTTCAAAATCCTATACATTTAAACTTTTTATAAAGTCATAGTATTTTTTTGTTACTGGTATATTTTTTCACACAGGTTACACTACAATATGTTTTCTGAGACGACTACTTATTTTATTTTATGTAAATTTATACTTCTACTAGCTGTGCCTCGCGGTTTCTCCCGCGTTCAATTGTGGAAAAAACTAACAACTAAAATATATGATGTTATATAGTCTTCCTCGATAAATGGACTATCAAGCACAAAAATAATTTTTAAATTCGAACCAGTAGTTCCTGAGATTAACGCGTTCAACAAAACAAACCCTTCAGTATTATAATATTAGTATAGATAAGTGCATTTTCTTAATGCTAAAAAGCACTAACAACCTATAACGACACTTCATTATATTGTACATCAATATGACAATGTTTATGAAACCTGTGATGATGCAGCTAAATCGACCTTCAAATGTTTATGACAGCTACTCAAGCACTCTGCGTGCCAGGTAACCGGTAAACACTTTGTTTACAGTTTAAACCCACTCAATTTCCGACTGACGGTTTTAATTTCCGTTATTCCTACCGTAATTTCTTTTCCACCTCATTTATTGGTCCTTTGACGCCATGTCATTTTAAATCGTTTTTGATGACACTCGTGAAAGTCTTAAAATTTTGTATTATCTTTCGTTCGAGTCTAGAGTGATGTTCGCTAAGGATAAGGTTCCTTACTTATTTTTAAGTATACTGGTTTTTGGTGCATTTTAAGGACTTTGATCTTTTATACAGGTCTGTGTGTATTGTATTGTGTGTAGTCTGTGTGATTGTAGGTAAGACTGTACAAGGGTCTTCTTTCTCTCTCTACTCCTTCTCTTTCTACAGGGACACGGGGTTAAAATACTGTTTTTAGGGCACGCTCTACATTTACAAATAAAAATTTACAAGATACTTATTAAGAAACTTAATCAACAACTTTTCGCATAATGATTCTTATTACTTTTTGGTTTAAATGTCAGAAATCACTACTTAATATAACGAAAATTCGTATACTTTTTATTTACTCAACCATGCAGATAGTTGACTTGTATACTTGAGGTAGTATATACATGGTTCAATTAGTTTGTTTAACATAGGAGGATAAAAGCTTACGGAAAATTGCTACTATTATTACACACACGTTTGTGCTTCGCGGCTGGTTCAAGAATATAATAAGAAAGCTTTTACGATTAGCGAACTAAAAGCTCCATAAAACATAGCCGCTTTGCCCGACTCAAGAGTTAATCTTGACGTGCATCACAGAGAACGCGAGTATTTAGCTGTTTTTGCTAATTTTACTGTGAATTTACTGCTTGTATAATAATATCAAGGTTGCTTACACCATAATATATTATATGCGAACATACAACATGTTACTTCAGTATCAACATACATAAATAATAATATAAAAAAGCATTTGAATATATAAATATGGTTGCTTTTCAACGTTTTTTACAATGAAACTAAAAATTTTTTTTTGTAACATTTTTGCGGCAACGCAATAATCTAACACTCATTTTAATTAAAATCTATCTAAATGAAAATTTTCCCTTCGCCTCAAACGGAGAATATTAGAATATTTAGTACGTGCATTGATTTACAAGGATATTAGCTACAAAACGACATCAAAATCATTGCTCTAAGTGGCAAGGCTCGTGAGTTATCGCAGTTTCGATTCCAAAAGGAAGAGTGCTAGGCCACCGCATGTAGGTATTTTTATCGATAAAATTTAGTATATTGTATGCCCTTAAATTATCGCTAGTTAGTTGCAAGACATCCTGTATATAAAACACAACAAATGTTTATACGGATGTCCTTTATAGTCTCTGAAACCATCCAACTGATATGCCTCAAAATGGTTTCGTTCGTAAGGCAAATCCGACGGTGGTTTGAGACCACTAAAACAATGCATGAGGCACATTCGATCATTCATTGATAAAATCAATTTTCCACTTTTCCAGTACAACAAATTGATGATAACAAGTAAAGATGGCGTATAACATCACCGTCAACATAAAAACACTAACCTGTAATCTCATCAAGAATTAGCGTAGTGGAACACGACGGGTCTCCCCTAGTTTGACATTAATTATAACAAAACATATAATGGTGTCATAATATTGATATTTACAACATTAAATTCATATCAGCACATCATAAAATGTGATTATTTGTAAGTGTACTCATTTTATCAGAAACGACAGGACTCTAAATTAACATAATCCAGTGGTTTACGACAATCCCGTTGAATATCACAAGTGACGCTTTGTTCACATACAGTTTGTGTTACTTTTTACACCACTATCCTTTTTGTAGATATAATGCGGTCATGGCGACACACATGGCGTAGTGGTTCCACGGACAGCCACGTGGTTCAAAGGATTCGATTGGTTTCGATCCTAATACTTAGAATCTAAAGAGCAAGATCTTTACATTGCTGTTCGTGATAAAAACAGTTGATAGAAAAAATTGAGTGAGGGAATTTATTCAGTTAAGTTCAAAAATATAAAAACATTAAAAACCGGTTAATATTAAAACCAAAAATACAAAACCTTAATAACCGGTTGATATCAAAAGCGGCATAACAATCAAACATTGCCGTAGTTGCACATTAGTCGAAACATACAAAGTCTGAACTGGCAGAATAGATAATGCAATTGCGAAAGTTCAAACAAATGCAGGCAATGAGTCCCGAGGCTCTATCTAGTCGCTTATCCGTTAATCGTCGAGTCATTCGTCTGAAGAACTCTTAATTAAACATCACACGGTCAAGGCACCTGTCTCTTAGCAGGTGAGAAGCGAGAAGAAAAATTAATATTCAAAAGCATGCGAGAATTAATACCATTTAGCTAAATGATCGTATATAGCGGGGCAATGCTGCCAGCGTTCTGGATACAATGCCGAATTTGGGGATTTTGGATGATATATATTTCTTGTAAATATTCTTATTTTTATAATAATTTAGTTTAAGATATTTTAGTTTTATGTGTATAATAATACATTATAGGTAACATCGTATTCGTAAATTTATACTCGTATTTTCTTTTGACTATTAAGATACCTTGATAACTTTTAAAAATGTTAGTACAAGCATCAACAAATGTTTTTTGAGCATAATATAGATTTTTTTATTGTAGTCGGTTTAAATTAAATAAAGTATTAGTAAAATAAATTAGAATTGATATACTCATACGTAAACCATGGGCATGGTCATGTCTTCTGGGAATCTATGAGGCTTCTACAGTTTTTGACACAAGACAAACACACACACCGCCACACACACATTCAAATTTCCGCCTCGCTGGGAATCGAACCCAGGATCCTTGGTACGGTGTCAAAGCTTGTTAACCATTGCGCCACACGGGTCAGGTTTGTAAGGTAACATTATGGAAACTAAACATTATTGGAACGAAGTTCCTTATCGCGCGTTGTGAAAGGGGGCTAGACGGAAAAATACAACACTTTTTGATTCTTACGAATGACGACACTTTTTTTGAAGTGATTCAGAGAGTTTTACAGAGATGGCGCTACTAGCGTGATTCAAAAAGTTGTACAGAGATGACGATGTAGCTAGTAGCGTGATTCAACAATACTTAAATCGAAAGGAACTTCGTTCCATCCGGGTGTCCCTTGACACCTCTCATGTTTTTTATTAAACGTTTATGTATGTTGCCCTGTCAACTAAACTTTTTTGGTGACTTTATACAGAGTGACCATCATTGCTTACTTTGTATTGGCTTTGGTTACCAAAAGAAGGCTCTCGGTTTGGATTTTCGATTAATCCGACATAATTTTTATGGTCAGGTAATTCTTGTACTTGACACTTGATTCTTAGTGGTGTTTTATTTATGTATTCAAATGCCACCCATAGTAAAGATGAGCTGTCTGGTGTGTGTGAGTGTGTATGTCTGTGTTTGTGTAAAACAGAGAGTTGGAATGTATGTATACGCATTTTCTGAACAAATTATTTTTATGGTGGAATCTCATCGCTCTAATGTATGTGAACAGTACCTAAACAAGTCAAGGCAAGGTGGATGCAAATAACTCTTAAACGTCTGTTTCCCTGTCAGTAATGGAATTTGTGTCAAGTATTAGTTTATTTACGAGAATATTCTGTTTGAGAGATAGATTACCAACTAGTTAATATGTAGTTTAACAAACTATAATTAAAGCAAAAAGCGCGCTTATTTATTTATTTATTTTTGTAACACCTTAATCAAGGGCAAGAACTTACAGTCTAATGGCATTCTTTACCAGTCAACCCTGGGTTCTGGTGAAAAGGTGAAAAGTCGGTAATAATACACTGATTTTAATGAATAATATTTATATTACTTATCCTACATCTAATACAGTACATACACATAATACATACAAATATATACCATAATACATATATACATATAATAAATATCTTATGCTAGTAAATAATAAATAGCTTATGTATCAATGCATGTTGACTGTTACGTATCATGAAATTTTAATTTAACTGGTAAGAAAGTAAACTATCTGTAATATTATCCATAAAGACGGTAGACGGTAGTCATAGAGACGGTTGTCTTTATGTAAAACCGATAGAATATCCATTATTACATTATAGACCATCTCTGTCTTTGTGTTTCTATTCATGTACGATAACTTGTTATTGTATTGTACATGAACACTTTAGCCCTTAGATATGTTCAGCTCGTTGGTACAAACCTCGGACGGAAATTTGCTATCGAAAGCATTTATATTCTAGCTATAGTATTGTAGTTACAGCTTTCATATAAATACTAGTATCGTTTGGTGGGTTTTAACCCGTTAACTATCCGATACTGAGCACAGATCTCTCCTTTTGACGGGGCCTACAGCATAATCCACCATGCTGATCCAGTGTGGATTGGTGGAGAAATTGGCGAACCTATGTGTCGGAAGTTTTCATGCCAACCAAAGGCTTCTGATATGGCATAACTACTGGTAATAACAACGGGACCGACAGCTTTTACGTGCCCTTCGAAGCACGAAAACACTTAACAAATTTTTGAACTCATTTGAAACTCATTATAAAACTGCTTCGCTGGAAAACGAATCCAGGACTTTAGACACAACTCATTGTGGACTGAACACTATTTTAAACTGTTTTAGCCGTAACCACGATCCATGCAACTGGATCAAAATATCGGCGTATAAAATATGTATCGTGAGTACTCGTATTATACTAAAAATGAACCCAGGACCCTTGGTACAGTGATCCAGTATGGTAACCATTACGTCACATGGGTCGAACCAGTATAGTTTGCTAAATGTAAAATTCTTACGTCACTTTAAAATTAAAACCATTCATTTACGTAAGTAAGGTGCGAAATTTTCCGATGTTTTCCTTCACCGAAGTGAGTCATAATTAATTTTTAATTAATGAAAACGAAACCACGATAAAGTAATGGAATTTCCATCTTTTATTATTTCTTTATTTTATTTCTTTTTCTTACGCTGTCTTGGCCAGCATCAGTAATGCTTTTGGTGTCACCTGGTGCCATCTGGTGGATCGTCAGCTCGTTTGCCGGCTATTTCCAATATATAGCTAATATATAGCTATAATAGACAGCGGACAGAAAAAAGATGAACTTCTTAAAATTGTATTTAATACTATCAAAAACTGCTATCATAAATCGATTAACAGTTCAAATAAACTGACTCGTAGAGAATCTACGATCGTAGCAATGCTACGAAATAGCTACGAATAGCGTAGATGATTGGCGGATCAATTTATGGTGGGATTGTGGTCAAGCATTAACTTATTTGTGTAAAAAAAAATATATATAATGTTATTAAAATTACTGTTTAAATTTAAATTGCATTTACGTAACAATATAACTAATAAATTAATATTCCTTTTGAAAATAGATACGCACTTAATTTAGTAGGATATATAATTCCTTCAGCTGTCCTTCAAGAGGACTTCATAAATTGTTTACTATCAGGAATATTAGATTTAATCCCGGTAATGCGAGCTGAGTGCATCCTTATTGAGTTGTGACTGCGACCATCTCTTATCAATTAATTTTAAAAGCCAAGGAGTATTCGATACGATGTCTATAAAAGAATAATATTATAGTTGAAACATTTTAGATTATTTTATTAGCATATACTTAGTTGATATTTTACGTTATGATAAAAATGACGATATGATAACCTGTATAAAATATAACATGGTTACTCTCGGCCCACGGCTTTCTCCGAGTTTTTCAGGATTTTAAGTACCCTATAATATGACAAACAGTTAATTTTTAATTCTTTCTTGGTCTGGTGAACTGTATTACCGTAAAATATTTCGACGATGGTGCAGTAAACAGTACGATTCCAACCGTACTACAAGAAAAAGTGATATGTTTCCAGATCATTGTCTATATATGTGCTAAATTTCATTAAAATCCCTTCAGTAGTTTTTACATGAAAAGATAACATATCGACGTTGGAGAGGAAATATTGACTAAGCGATATTGAGCTAACTTTCCAGGAGAGCAGTTTAAGAGTTGAATTTTTAAAAAAGTTGTTGTATATGCCAAAATATAGATAATAATATAAGGATTCCAAAACAGTACGAATAAAGTCAGTAGGAGGATTAAAAAATAAATGGTTTTTGTCTAAAAATTCCAACTTTAAACTGCTCTCCTGTAAAGTTAGCTAAATGTCGCTTAGTCAGTTTTTCCTTTCAAGCGTCGATATTATATATCTTTACAAATTTTCATATTTATAATATTAGTAGGATAATAGGAAGTAGGATATAAATTACGTGCTAGTTATAATACAATTTAATTTCAATGTCCACACGTACCTCATTTAAATAAGGGGTCTTATTACATGAGTTATTGTTAAAAATAATTAAAGTAGGTTACTTAATTGATTCATTAGTGCATAAGTATTTATCTAAAGGCTTGGCTGTCTAATCACTGACCTAAACAAACAATTTCTCTTACTACATCTATAAGCTATTCCATTGCGCAATTGAAAGATCATTTATATTGTGAACTCCACAAACAATCGAACAGCTTATTACTAAATTAATAAAATAAAATAAAGCTCTTTTTTGTTAGCTGATATCTAAAGTCTACTTTCAAATTAATGAATAGCATGAAACAAGTTTGAATAATGAAACTACTGTAAATGAAAACGATTGTTAATACTCAAGTAAGGTTGTTAGACGTTATAGGATTAAAATCTATTGTTACAATCTTAACTTGTTTCATGTTTTATATACACCGTTTGTATATGGCGTGAGGCACCTTTGCCTGATTCCCTGCTACATCCAACATCTTTGCCAGAGATCAAAGTAAAATAGAGACCCGAAGAGTATAATAACAAACGCTACGTAATACGTCAGTGACTCAAACAGCTTCGAAAGCTGCATTGATCGTAATTACAATATCTGCGTAGTAGTTACGTCAATATGTCGATCAAATTGCATGCATTTTAATTGCAATTAAACTACGCATATTACTGCTGACATATTAGTTAATATATTTACGGCATACTGCGGCATGTATTATGAGTATTCGCATCATATTACTCAAACAAAATACTTAAATTATTATAATTGTAAAGTGTATAAGTGAATCTTTATCTTTTTTTGAAATTAAAAACCACAAAATATACTCAGTACAAAGTTGAACGAAAGAACAAAGTTGGTTAAATCATTTCTAATGAAGGAGAACGAGTGACTAAGCATAAACTTGCAACTCTTTCGCCTGTTATCTTGCGGACAATTAATGTAAAGAACTTTATTCAATGCTGGTTGTAATATCTGTGCCTGAAAAGCATAGTATAAGAGCCAAAACCCAAATTTTATGAGAGGTGCCTATTATCAAAAATTTATATTGTTCTGGACCTTGCAAAGCTTGTGAAATCAAAAATATGCCATAGGAAAACATTTCATGTAACATTAAGTAAGAAATTAGGTACTAAAATTTTAATGAAAAACAATTCATCAATAATTAGAAAATGAATGAAAGAATGTATGAATGAATAAATAAATAAATAAATAAATAAATAATAGGCGACAGTGATCAGATCCCTTACCCTAACAATATCTAATATCATAATTTCATTTTTAAGTGCGTAAGCAGCTGTGCTGAGGAGACCTAGAGGATACTCCATTATGCTTCTCCAGGAAGGCACCGGCGTCTTTAAGGCGTCCCCGTCCGAAGCACAGAAGAGTTCAAAAATAATGTTGTCACTAGCTGTCACTCATCCAACTATCAATCGCGCCCGTGGGCTTAGTGCGAGTTTTACGTGACATAACGCGCTCGCTACGTAAATACGAGTCAGCTATGCTATTGGCTACCGATTTGGCGGCATTGAAAAGAATTTAAAAGAAATGCATCGGTAGCCAATAGCATAGCTGAGTCGCATTTACGTTAGCGAGCCCGTTATGTCATGTAAAACTCGCACTAAGCCCATCACTTCAGATCGACACGAACCACCAGGCCATAAGCGTTTCGAACTTTTAGATGTTTTGACAATATTATTATTTTATATTAGCTGACTCGGCAAACGTTGTTCTGCCAAAAATTTCTAGATAGGGATATCCTAATTACCTAACGGTACGAAATATTTTTTACGACCTATTCTCATATCTACCAAATATACATAAAAATTTCATGAAAATTGGTCGAGCCGTTCCGGAGGAGTGCGACCGCGATACTAGACTTTTATTATAATATATTAGATATCGCATTAGTTATCCTACCTACATTAAAAATAGATAAATTTATTGGTACGAAAAAAGCTCGAATGGAAAACAAATTAATGAATTCTACTCCTATCTGGTATCATACTTTCAGTGAAGCGCCTGAGTACAATAGAGTATTTTCCGATAAAATTTCACTGTATTTTTCATCACAAATTACATTTCAATGCGCCTGTCGGATTGTTCGAGAGCATATCGGATAACAGTTACCGATATCCGTTCAGTTACCGATCTGACTGACAAGTGAATTCTCGACTTTGAACCTCGGTTTTGAAATGTGTTTATGTTTTCACTGTGTATGTATATTATTTTGTCTCTTTCTTCTTATCTTATCTTTATTTACCTTTATTACTACAAAGTTAATATCGTTTATTTCCTGTCATTATAAAACGATGAGAAGATAGAAGAAGAACGATAAAAAAGTTCTCAACTCATTTTTAAAACAATACTTTCACTAATTACAAAAAATCTTCTGGTGTGATGAATATTATCTGGTCACATTTTTTGTATCTCTGTTGATTGTCAGTTTGTCCATTACAATTCGCAATGTTTTAGACCTTCAAAAAAGGTAGGTATACCTCGTCTGGCTATATATACTGTGACAAACTTTTAATATTTTTTTTGGAATTAAGTAATATATCTTTAAATTATGTGTAGTTATATAAAAAACAAGGATAATTAAACTTAAATTTTCGTTAGGTTATTCAGAATGCGCTCATAGCCCTTGCCATAGGCTTGCGGTGATCCCAAGTGATCGACAAAGTTAAGCAACAGCGGACGCGGTCAGTAGTTGGATTGGTGACCACTAGTGGTAAAAAATTCTTGAGCGTTTCCGTCCTTCGGAGGGCACGTACAGCCGTCGGTCCCGGTTGTTATCATAAGATAACAGTCGTTAAGCCATGTCGGAGGCCCTCGGGCGGTTTGAAAACTTCCGACACTTGGGTTGACCACTAACCCCTTCACCAATCCGCACTGGAGCAGCGTAGTGTATGCTCCTGACAAAGAGCCACTGACAAAAGGCAAAAATATGAGACTCCACATCAAACCATGATTGATGCAGTATATTAGTATGCCCACACGGGATTAACGGAACTCAAAATCACTTTATTTGTTGTAACTTTCTTCAATGTTAAAAAAAATCGTTTTAAAAAATGATTTGGCGGTATTTTTTTCTCACGTACCTTCTTAACAAAGCCGAGAATCCCTCGAGCCTAAATTTTTTTAGAGGCTCATTACGGAAATGCCCTGTATGTCCTCGAAAAGCTCGGGGTCCAAGGTAATTTAACATTCACTTGATGGTTATTTTGCTTATCGCTACCTGTAGAGCTAAACCGATTCTCTTCCGGACGGGATTTCGTTAGATTCGCACCCGTTTGATGATCGCTGGCGTCCTAACCGTACAAGGTCGGCCGCTACTTATACGGCTTCGAAGCTCGAAACTTCTGGGAGTCATTTCGCACCCTCAGTGGAAAAAAAGCATAAGTCGTCTTACTTTGAATTTTAGTTATTAATATGATGTGAAAGAGGGACAGAAGCTACATATTAATTTTTTGCAAATTTTTATCATTAATCTTGACGGTTTTGTACAAGAAATCGTAATGTAAATTCCTTTGACTACTTATTGATATCTTAACAGTTTTTTGCTCTCCTGTACAATTGCAATTTTCAAGTTATGCCTTTTTTCCACTGAGGGTGCGATTTGTCAAATCAAATCAAATCAAATCATTTGTTAGTACAATAAAAAAACTCATGAGTTATTTTTCTTTGCAGTAGTTTAAATATCTCAATAGGCGCGTAGCTATCCCCGTACCCGTCTGTGTCTTCTTTTTACTTCTACTCCTTTTTAGTAAATGCACAAAATCAATTTTTTTTTTTAAGATAGTGCAAAAGTTTCTTATTCATAATCAATCGAAATATTTCTCGCTAGTATTTGATATTTAAATTAAACAAAGGTGTAACAGTATTTATGGCAAGACTATGTTTAATTGGGTTTTTCTCAAAAATGCTTTTGATTTTTTTTAATATTCCGTCTTTGAGCTTAGTGACTCTACTATAATTCATATTTTTGTTTAGTTCACTAAAATAATTAAAAATAAGAGATCATACAACCCTCGTTCTGACAACGACCCGTGTGGCGCAATGGTCACGCCATTTCGCCGTGCCAAGGCCAAGGGTTCTGGGTTCGATTCATAGAGAAGGGCAAAGAAGAATGCTCATTTAGTATGGAGAAATGTACTGACTTTAACATTTTTGTGTCTTGATAAAAATACCTTTATCTTAAGATCCTTTATCTGAAGGATCTTAAAATATTCCTGATTGGCCCTTATCCAAACATAAATAGCCCAATGGTTTTCTTTTGTAAAACGGAAGTAAAGTTACTTATTAATTTCAGAAAATTATTCCTAATAAGGATTTTTTAGGAAATAGGGTAAAATACTTGAAATATTTTAATTAAATTTTTTGTCCAAAAATCACTGTCACACAATTATTTTTTTAAGAGTACTGGCTATGGGCATTCTCCTTTGAATGATGAGTTTGAATTTCTTTTCTCACTTCGGGCGTGTGTTCTTGTCTTTGTGGGTTGTCCAATGTCCATGGCACCCAAAACACAAGGAATCCCAGTGCGGGGGCTATGAGTGTGTAGCGTCATGTTATTTATTTTTAAATACCCATGAACTAAAAAGAAACTTTTATTTACAATGTTGTATAAATACTTGTCACGGCCGGGAATCGATCTTGGTACCCTTTTGGCAAACAGTCACTTTTAAGTCACAGTTAGGGCATTTTAAAGCTGATGATCAATTTTGACATTTCTACAAACAATAAATAATTTTTAAAGGATGTTCTGAATTTTTTTCCTAAAATTTAATAAAAAAAAATTATAACGGTATAAACATATATTCCGCAGATGGCATTGTTTTTTATTTGAATGTTAAATATTAATAATCATTAACACTTAATAAAACCAAAACTTTACACTCTCCAAAAAAAATCTATTCCAAAAAAATTAAACACGAATCAATTCAATACCAAACCTTACTTACCTTCCATGACTTGTGAAGAACTAGAAACCCGGCACGATAGAACACTCACGACAAACTTATCGAGTGTCGGCGTTCGCGTGCGTACGCGGGCGAGTGTCGACACCGACTGACGGGCAGACACTGCACGGCTTGACTGTAGTGTACCCAGTATACCTGACACTCCATGCACGTCCTAACGCCTCAGTCAGAGTCGCTATACCTCATTAGTAACGCAATACCTCCGTAGCCTCTACGTAGCCTCTTATCTACACTAATACTAGCTGTTGCCCGCAGCTTCGCACGCGGAAATTATGCTTATCATAAATAATATTACGACTATAAATTAAGGTGTAAGCTATCCTATCTTTCAAGTTGGATCAAACTGCACATGGTGTGCAAAAAGTAGGGATTAGAATTTCTCAATAACACAATATATGACTGTGAACCATAGGAGAAACTAAAACAAAAGTGCAGGTCTACAGGCCTCCATACCTAGAATTTCTTTTCTAAAGGATATCACGCGGACAGTTGGGCTAGCCTGGAGAGACTCAGTTGAGAAAACATATTTGCAAAGCGGGAGGCTCCACACTTTGAGAAGTAGAGTTATGCGATAACCTGAGGGCACCCCCTGTGGGGTTCAAACCTAGAAAGATGTGTACCAAGCTGTGTATGAAGTGGAAGGTTGTCGTAATGAGCCACGAAAGCTACAAAGTCTACGCGACAAGATACTCGTAGCATTGTACTACGTGGTATTTAGAAGCCGTAGATAGAGAGGTGTGTTAGGTTTAAACCTTGAAATCCATTTCCCATTCATTTTTTTGAAGTGAAACTTCTTTAGAAACGTTAGTGATTTGAAACCGGATGCAACGGAAAAACGACAGGTAAGATAATATAACCGCTAATTTCGTATTTCAACTTAAGTTGTCCGTAGCCCAATGGTCAGGACGTAGACACACAATGCTGATGCCATGATGATGCGCAGGTTCGCGTCTCAGAATATTTCTTTTTTTTTTAGTTTTATTTTTTTTTAGTTTTATTTTTTTACTGTTTTTAAATACTTTCAAATGCTCTTTTAAATATTTTCAAAGAATTTATCAACAAAAAATAAGAATTTCATTCTTTCATTCTGTAGATCGACCAGCCGATTATACAGACAGTAAAAATGCTAAGTTGTATTCATAGATAGCGTGAGGAGTAAGATAGAACATTCGTTTTATTGCTAGATAGATTTTTAAAAAGTGCTAAGTTGTATTCATAGATGGCGCTTCGATTTATTGCTTTAAGATTCGATTTATTGCTTTTTCATATCATTACACTGGTCGGCAAAAAAAAAATAAAAATCAGGGAGTAAGAGTTTACTATGTGATTTCTATTGGCTTTGGTTTGCTGAGTCCAAATCTGTTTACAGATTCCTTCTATCACGTCTAGATTTTCAGATATTTACACTTAAATAAAATACTGGTCTTAATCTAAATTAAACATGTATTTATTTTAGAAAGAAAAAAATCCACTGATTAATGACTATTACAGCACAAATTAAAATAAAATAAGAATTCAAAAATAATAAAAAAACATAAAAAATTGTAATTATTTGGTAGATAGATTCTTTTATAAATTTTATCTGCTGTTTCTCGATTTATTTCCCAGCAAAAATCAGCTAGCATTGCTGGGGTCCACTTGCCGCTGTATCTTTTTTCCATGTGCATTGTCTTGGTGGAACTTTTCACCATGTTCATTAGAGACAGCACCAAGATTTTCTGGGAAAAAATCTAAATGCGAATGTAAGAAGTGAATTTTTAAAGACCTATATTGCATCGAAGTTGATGATACGACGAAATCAGTTCATCTATCAGCTCTGTGTAATTTTCAGACTTTTTATTGCCTAGAAAATTGTGACACAAAATCAAAAGCTACCCACGCTCTTCTTTTTTTTATCTACCAACTTCGATTTGAACAGTTGGTCTTTAAAGATTTCTCTTATTTCGGGGCCAATATATCTTTTAATTTCCCTCTTTTAATTTCGTGTCGCTCTTATAAGGAAATTTAGTTTTTAGATATTTAAATGCCTCTCCATCCCTGTTCATTGCTTTGACCAAATTTTTTATTAAGCCTAGCTTTATGTGTAGTGGCGGCAAAATTATTTTTTGGCTGTCAACTAAAGGCTCATTGACGATGTTTTTACATGTGATTCCAGGAGAATCACATGTGACCTTAAGGGCCGATTTTTTTGAACATAATGACTCGCTTTTGCCCTACTATCCCACTCGCATAAAAAACAACAAAATTTTGTGTATCCACCTTGTAATCCTGTCAGTATCGCCACTACTTTTAAATCGGCACATAAATTCCATAAATAGCGTTTATATTGAATTTTATCCAGTAAGAACTTCATGTTTTCGTAGGTTTCTTTCATGTTTACTGCATGAGCTAATGGAACTGACGGATATTGATTTCCATACATGATTGCTACACGCAACACTGCTTTCAGGCTCAGTTTGGATGAGTCGATGAAGAGTCTCCAAGCCGTTGTAGTGTAAACAAAAAGTGGTATTGCGTCGAAATTAGACGTGCTAGGTGAATTCTAAATACATATTTGGATTTAACGTATCCATAAAAAAGGGTGCGTGTACTTTTGTACGCGCGTGAGAAGTTATACTTCTTTGACATGAAAAAAAAAATCAAAAAACAATATTAAAAAAACATTGTTCAAAATACAATATTCAAAAACAGCAATACTAAAAATAAAAATGAAATAATATTTTGAAATAATTTAATTTACGAATCTCTATAGCCAAACTATATGTGTTAAGCGCCATCTGTGATTAATTTTGTAGTATATTCTAATATTACTTTGCTACGTATCGTAATAGTTCTCGTAATAGTATCTTTTTTTTCTGTTTTTACAATTGTAAAAACACCATCTATGTTCTATTACGAGAACTATTACGATACCATGCTGTAAAACCAGTTTTTGTGGGGGGGAGGGAATGAAAGATTTTATTCAGTTCAGTTGAAGAATAATTTATTTTCCGACAGGCATTAAACTTTAATACAGATTAAGGAGAGAAAAAGAATGTGCTCCTAGTCCCAAAGACAAGTATCGATTACTATTTACTACTACAGTCCGTTCACAGTTATTTTACCTCTGACAAGCTGTCATTACCTTCCCATTAGATTAGCATTACTTGCTGTCAAGTGACGAGTGTTGTAAAAGTTCCCGATTTATCGGGAGATCTACTGATTTTGGTTATCGTCTCCCGATATCCCGTTTTAGCGACCGTTTCTCCCGATTTTTTGCATTTTCTACCAATGTAATATAATATTGAAAATTAAAATAGAAAATAGTGTTATACCTAAATACAAAAAACAAAAGAAACTGAGTCGCTCAATGAAAATACAGAAGAATTTTGGGCAAACGTAGGTACATATTATAGCATAAAACGTGGTCATGGCTCACGAAATCGTGTTCTAATATTTTTTCCAACTGAATCAATTATAGGGCTATTACACACAAAAAAATTAAAAAATACAAAAAAACCCGACTGCGTATAAAACATGTGCGACATATTGAGGATAAGTTTTGTAAAATGGATGGAAGCTTAGACGCGGAAATTGATAAATTTATTATAGAATTGAAAGACGAGTGTGATACGGAATCTGAGAGCAGTTTTGATGATTCATGTTCGTCCGATAGTGATTATTTATCATTAGGCGTGCGTTTGGATCATTCGTATGCCAACCCAATTTAAAGCAATTCAATTTGTTGTAATTTTAATATAACTACCGAGAATGTGAACTGATTAGTTAGGAGACTGTAAAATAAAACATTATTTTATTTGAACGTGTATCATTTTTACTATCGTTACTTTTGGATCAACCTAGTAAATAATATTTATATACATCAGAAGAAACATGTAATATTTCATGTTAGGGAATCGTACAAACTAAACATTACAATACACAGCTAAGGTTAACCAACTTAATAAATTAATAATGTAGTTTTTATAAGGAAGAATATAAACGCGTATAAACAAAATTTTGATATTAATAATCGCCAAACAAAAAGAATGTATCAATTAATTACGCCTTCGTTCCGCTAAAGTAAAGTGCAACGATCTTTCATAGGGCTTGGTGTACATTTCTATAATAAAATCCCAAAATTAATACGTGTCTTGCCAATAGAATCTACGAGTTTAATGGTTAAAACTAAGTTGGCGGGTGTCTATTATACTATCTACTACTTAAATGGTTTTTACCCAAAACGAATGTCATAAAAAGGTTGTATAATAAAAGCTATTGCATATTTCAAGAGATTTTATTAGTTTCATTTATATTAATATTTCGTCTAGTTGTGCAGGAGGCGCTATATTTCGTTGGTACCTTGCCCAATCAAGATACCATAACATACTCATTGTAAGTATGGCCACAGCAAACTACTGATCTTCTAAAGATGTATAGGGTACGTTATCCAGTGTTCAGGGCTTATTCTGAACCTTTGTCAGTCACAAAACAGGCGATTAAGTAGTCCATATTCATATAGTATTGGTTTGCCAGAAATTGTAGCGAAACTGCGAAAACACATTCACCAAAACACAAGTACGAAATCGAATACAACAGTAAATTAAAATAACTGTGTGCGTGTCGATGAGTTTCAATAGTAAATAGGACTCCAAATAGGTACGCTGAAAATATTTAATAGAAAAATACAAAAAACCACGCGTAGAAACATGAAAGATCGATGACAAATATGACAGTACAGTGGTGTTATTTATAAATACTATGGTTACCAAAATGACATTATTAGGGATTACATCATCTTTGTTGTCAATCGATTAATCGATGTCAAAATATTCGAAATGTAATTTAATAAAATTAGCGTAACGATTGAATGGTAATTCTAAATATATTACATAGTTTTAATATGTATGGAATACGAAAACATGTAAGAAATAAATTAATATTATAATTAAAGCGAAGCAAAAGCAAAGCAACAACCCATAATTGTCCCACTGCTGAGCTCGGGGTCTCCTCTCACAATATGAGGGGTACAGGCCATAGTCTACCACGCTGGCCAAGTGCGGATTGGTAGACTTCACACACTTTTGAGAACATTATGGAGAACTCTCAGGTGTGCAGGTTTCCTCACGATGTTTTCCTTCACCGAAGCAAGTGATAATTAACTTGTAATACGCACATAATATTTGAAAATTAGAGGTGCGTGCCAGGATTTGAACCCGGGCCCCCGCGTTCGGGAGACCAACGTTCTAACCACTAGGCTATCACTGCTGCTATAATTATAATTAACAAATAATACATAAAATATATTATTATATTCCATCAATCGATTATTATGAATCAATTCAATCGATTATAAAATCGTTTCTAATGAGGTAAATACTGTGAAAACTTTTTTGCATACAGAAAAAATACAGAATTGAGCTAACTTCACGATGCAGAATTTAGGTGTCGGTGTGCGCGCGCATCGTAGAAATTCACTCTCATCATTTTTCACCATCGCGCCAAAAGAAGTATAACTTCAAAAATCAAAAAACAATATTAAAAAAACATTGTTCAAAATACAATATTCAAAAACAGCAATACTAAAAATAAAAATGAAATAATATTTTGAAATAATTTAATTTACGAATCTCTATAGCCAAACTATATGTGTTAAGCGCCATCTGTGATTAATTTTGTAGTATATTCTAATATTACTTTGCTACGTATCGTAATAGTTCTCGTAATAGTATCTTTTTTTTCTGTTTTTACAATTGTAAAAACACCATCTATGTTCTATTACGAGAACTATTACGATACCATGCTGTAAAACCAGTTTTTGTGGGGGGGAGGGAATGAAAGATTTTATTCAGTTCAGTTGAAGAATAATTTATTTTCCGACAGGCATTAAACTTTAATACAGATTAAGGAGAGAAAAAGAATGTGCTCCTAGTCCCAAAGACAAGTATCGATTACTATTTACTACTACAGTCCGTTCACAGTTATTTTACCTCTGACAAGCTGTCATTACCTTCCCATTAGATTAGCATTACTTGCTGTCAAGTGACGAGTGTTGTAAAAGTTCCCGATTTATCGGGAGATCTACTGATTTTGGTTATCGTCTCCCGATATCCCGTTTTAGCGACCGTTTCTCCCGATTTTTTGCATTTTCTACCAATGTAATATAATATTGAAAATTAAAATAGAAAATAGTGTTATACCTAAATACAAAAAACAAAAGAAACTGAGTCGCTCAATGAAAATACAGAAGAATTTTGGGCAAACGTAGGTACATATTATAGCATAAAACGTGGTCATGGCTCACGAAATCGTGTTCTAATATTTTTTCCAACTGAATCAATTATAGGGCTATTACACACAAAAAAATTAAAAAATACAAAAAAACCCGACTGCGTATAAAACATGTGCGACATATTGAGGATAAGTTTTGTAAAATGGATGGAAGCTTAGACGCGGAAATTGATAAATTTATTATAGAATTGAAAGACGAGTGTGATACGGAATCTGAGAGCAGTTTTGATGATTCATGTTCGTCCGATAGTGATTATTTATCATTAGGCGTGCGTTTGGATCATTCGTATGCCAACCCAATTTAAAGCAATTCAATTTGTTGTAATTTTAATATAACTACCGAGAATGTGAACTGATTAGTTAGGAGACTGTAAAATAAAACATTATTTTATTTGAACGTGTATCATTTTTACTATCGTTACTTTTGGATCAACCTAGTAAATAATATTTATATACATCAGAAGAAACATGTAATATTTCATGTTAGGGAATCGTACAAACTAAACATTACAATACACAGCTAAGGTTAACCAACTTAATAAATTAATAATGTAGTTTTTATAAGGAAGAATATAAACGCGTATAAACAAAATTTTGATATTAATAATCGCCAAACAAAAAGAATGTATCAATTAATTACGCCTTCGTTCCGCTAAAGTAAAGTGCAACGATCTTTCATAGGGCTTGGTGTACATTTCTATAATAAAATCCCAAAATTAATACGTGTCTTGCCAATAGAATCTACGAGTTTAATGGTTAAAACTAAGTTGGCGGGTGTCTATTATACTATCTACTACTTAAATGGTTTTTACCCAAAACGAATGTCATAAAAAGGTTGTATAATAAAAGCTATTGCATATTTCAAGAGATTTTATTAGTTTCATTTATATTAATATTTCGTCTAGTTGTGCAGGAGGCGCTATATTTCGTTGGTACCTTGCCCAATCAAGATACCATAACATACTCATTGTAAGTATGGCCACAGCAAACTACTGATCTTCTAAAGATGTATAGGGTACGTTATCCAGTGTTCAGGGCTTATTCTGAACCTTTGTCAGTCACAAAACAGGCGATTAAGTAGTCCATATTCATATAGTATTGGTTTGCCAGAAATTGTAGCGAAACTGCGAAAACACATTCACCAAAACACAAGTACGAAATCGAATACAACAGTAAATTAAAATAACTGTGTGCGTGTCGATGAGTTTCAATAGTAAATAGGACTCCAAATAGGTACGCTGAAAATATTTAATAGAAAAATACAAAAAACCACGCGTAGAAACATGAAAGATCGATGACAAATATGACAGTACAGTGGTGTTATTTATAAATACTATGGTTACCAAAATGACATTATTAGGGATTACATCATCTTTGTTGTCAATCGATTAATCGATGTCAAAATATTCGAAATGTAATTTAATAAAATTAGCGTAACGATTGAATGGTAATTCTAAATATATTACATAGTTTTAATATGTATGGAATACGAAAACATGTAAGAAATAAATTAATATTATAATTAAAGCGAAGCAAAAGCAAAGCAACAACCCATAATTGTCCCACTGCTGAGCTCGGGGTCTCCTCTCACAATATGAGGGGTACAGGCCATAGTCTACCACGCTGGCCAAGTGCGGATTGGTAGACTTCACACACTTTTGAGAACATTATGGAGAACTCTCAGGTGTGCAGGTTTCCTCACGATGTTTTCCTTCACCGAAGCAAGTGATAATTAACTTGTAATACGCACATAATATTTGAAAATTAGAGGTGCGTGCCAGGATTTGAACCCGGGCCCCCGCGTTCGGGAGACCAACGTTCTAACCACTAGGCTATCACTGCTGCTATAATTATAATTAACAAATAATACATAAAATATATTATTATATTCCATCAATCGATTATTATGAATCAATTCAATCGATTATAAAATCGTTTCTAATGAGGTAAATACTGTGAAAACTTTTTTGCATACAGAAAAAATACAGAATTGAGCTAACTTCACGATGCAGAATTTAGGTGTCGGTGTGCGCGCGCATCGTAGAAATTCACTCTCATCATTTTTCACCATCGCGCCAAAAGAAGTATAACTTCAATAATATATATTACGTCCACATATAAATTTTTTTGCTCTTTTTTGATGCCGACCAGTGTTATCTTGAAACCAAAATTTTGGAAAGTTTCACTTCTACCACGTGTGAATTGCACACATTTTCTTTTTTATTAAGATGAAACATTATTTAAAGTTATTTATAAACAAAATACTGAAATTTTACTCACATTTAAGCCGCGGGTGCTTTTGGTTTTTTTTATATTATATTTTGTCTCAATTCACTTTATTTTTTTCAACGAAACCTATTTTATGAGGTGCAGTGTTTACCTTGCAACGCTTAAATGCACACTTACGACCCTGTAGCCTAGTTGGTATTGATCACGTCTGTGCAGTGAACGGCTCCAGGTTCGATTTCCGACCGGAGCAGATATTTATGTGACAGATAAATCGCTCACTGCAAAGCTCTGTTCCTTTATTAGGTTCATAAATTTCCTTCTGGCCAAGGTAAAGCTAAATGAAAAAAAAAAAAAGAAAAATGATTTATTCAGCAACCATGTTACATAGTTACAGTGCCACTAGCTCCCACACTAGGATTCCCTGTGTTGTGGGAAACTAGGATTCACTCTCACGCTACAAAAGTGGTTAATTAGCTTATAATATAAAAATCTAGTGTACATTCTAATTCCCCTTAATGATTATGGCGGTGTGTGCTATTGATCTTAAAGTACTCGTAACTACGAATAAACTAGCTGTTTCGCCTAATAAACAGCTGCATCCGCTTTGTATTCAGCCCCTTCATTAGACTGGGTCGTCAAAAGAATAAAAGAAATCAATATTTTAAAACTACTTGTATAATGAAGGCTTCTAAAATTTTGTGTTTCTGATGTTAGTCGTTGAGGAGTTCCCTCGTCTGAATCCTACCCTGAGTGAAGAATTAAGTTACTATTATAATAAATGTATTGTCATCGGAACCAAATGACTTTGTAAATATTAACTCCGTAGGATTACAGGAAGTGGCTCTAATTCAGCGTGGCTCTAAAACAAATTAACGAAAGGTAATAGGTAAAGTAATAAAGTAATAAGTAATAAGGTAAAGTAATGAGGTAAAAAGCTAATAAATAATAATTATTGACAAAAATAACTTACTACTTCAAAAGGGATAACTCAAAAACTACTCTACAGATCTCACTCAAAAAGTGGAACCACATGACAAGCATCATCTTTCGATTAAAAAAAGAATTATCAAAATCGCTTCACCCAGTCGAAAGTTCTGAGGCAACAAACAAACAAAAATAGTCGAATTGAATACCTCCTCCTTTTTTAAGTCGGTTAATAAATAACGCTTCATACTTAAAGCCCCACACTAAGATTCCCTGTGCCTTGGGTGTCATGAACAACTAACAAAGTTAAGAATACATACACCCAGACTGAAAATAAACTACAAACTCATCATTTTAATTTCCACCTCACTGGGAATCGAACCCAAGACGCTGGGTACGACGGTGCAGCATGGTAACCATTAAGCCACAAGGATCGTAATAAAGATATCCATTTATTACAATCTTACTAGCCAATGAGCAGTAAGAACGCGCTAGCCACATTTTAATAATTTCCTTACATCAGCAAAACCTTCCAAGCGTGTAAGGGTATAAAAAGTATTAAATTTTGCATATTCCAAAGAACAGAGATGATAAAAGCCATGACTAAGTACTTGTATGACCTCTTTAGCATGAAATAATAATTGTGTTGTTGTACTATGGCTTCAACTCATTAACGACCTACTACTAAGCACGGATCTCCTCTGTTGAGGAAGGCAGCATTCCGCCACGTTGTTCCAGTGTGGCTTAGCTATCATATCGACGCTTGAAAGGAAAAATTTATTAAGCGACAATGAGCTAACTTTCCAGTAGAGCAGTTTCAAGTTGAAATTTTTAGAAAAAAAAATCATATATTTTTTTGTGATCCTCCTACCGACGTTACTCTTACTGTTCTGGAATCCTTATTTCGTCATCTATATTGTGGCATATACATAACTTTTCTAAACTCTAAACTACTCTCCTGTTAAGTTAGCTCAATGTCGCTTAGTATGGTATATATATGGTGAGGGCACGTTAATTTTTAAAGAAGACGATCTCTACCGACCTAATGATTTTAAATTTTATTCACTAATTAAGATCTTCAAACACTCCACATTTCAAGTATCAATTTGAGATAACCACAAAATCTCTAAGCCAAGGAATTCTCGCATCTATTACATTAAAGATCCCAAGCCGTTTAATCGTTAAAATTAATAATTCCGTCTTGAGGAGCCAATTTGAATAGAAGCCGGCTTTCATTCGTTAATAGCAATAATAAAATGTCACAATTAGTTATGCCCTCTAAATCACTTCTGTGCGTAATTTTTGTTCCAGGCAAAGAATTTACGGTTTAGGGTGCTTTTCCACCAGAGATGTGCTATGCAGCTATGCTGCGAAGATGTGAAATCCAATAAATATGATTGGTTCAATAAATTGATTGATTTCCACACAATGAATATGATTGGTGGATATCAAACGCATCCATAGCAACGTAACATAGCACATCTCTGGTGGAAAAGCACCCTTATAGGATTGTATTTATAAAGAATAGTTTTTTTTATACAAGACAAAATCTATACATCAAGTGCGTGTGTACAGTTGAAATAATTTGTACGCCATGATGATTCAACTTATGAGGCGAAGGACTTGTCCAGACGGAAAAATAGGATAGACGCCTGAGACAGGTTACACCAGTTAGACAGCACCACATTACAGCCTGCTGGCGACCTCGAAGGTAGGATGAGATGCTAGGAGATGCATCATGCTTAATCTTAATCATTAAAAACGCTAAACGCTAACACACTCATACCCAAGCAGTAGGTTATTGGAACGAAGTTCCTTATCGCGCGTTGTGAAAGGGGGCTAGACGGAAAATTACGACACTTTTTGATTTTACGAATGACGACACTTTTTTTGACGTGATTAATTAAGTTTTACAGAGATGGCGCTGTACAACAAAACAATACTTAATCGAAAGTAAGTTCGTTCCATCCGGGTATCCCTTGACACCTCTCATGTTTTTTACCTGTGTCGCGGGTGGCATGGACTGCACATATAACATATTTCAATAACACCCTGCACCCGAGTACAAATATTCATCTGTCACATAAATATCTGCACCGGCTGGGAATCGAACCCAGGACACCTCGCTTCGCAGGCAACTTCGCTACCAACTAGGTTACAGGGTCGTCATTATAAATAAGCATTTCTTAATTTAAACTTATAAGAAACAAGCCTAGAAAGTAGAAACACAACATCAACTTTATAAAGGCTAACATTGTATTGAATGATCTTGTTAATAAACAAATTATAAGTAGTTAAAAACACGCTGAAACTATGTAATGTCATGGGTCCTTGACCTCCGTGCAATCGAGCTGATTAAACTTCTTGAAATTGGTGAAAATTACGTTGAACGATTCCTTTACATAGATACATATCTAAAGGTCAAGCTAATAAAAGCGTCTTATAAACATTGAAGTATTATTACTAGCGTATAGAACCGACACCGCGAACACCATGTATGTCCCAATGCATTGGCGCCACGTGGCTTCAATCTTAAATTGATTCGTTCGATTTTGAAAGGAGAACGGGGGTTCAGTTTTGAAAATCGAACCTCTCGGCGGGATACACATTTTGTTCGAGATGTCTGTTCTATGACATTATACTTCAATGCTTATACATTGCTTATACATTACATTACTTTATACATTATGATCGCAATCTGTATAAAAAAATATGTTCCTTTATTCATAACACCTCAACGTAACCCTAAAAAACCTTTCCATTTCACTTCGATGGCTGATGTCAGTAGCATCACAATCAACTAGATTCAAGAGTAATTCATCAAACCCTTTGACATTGAGTCGCGAATCGCGATTGACATAAATCTCTTTATGCTGATGTTATGGTTTTTCATTGTGATAATATTGATTTCTGCTTTTTGGGTCCCTTTTTATCCTGAAGCTTTTATTTTAGTGACTCTACGAGAAAATAGTTTTCGGAGTGGATTCCAAGTCAGCGTGGATATTTATGTGACGGATAGTTATTTATTTTCAGTCAATGGTGTTAGATATATGTAATGTATAATCTGACAGTTTTGTTTAGGTACACTAAACAGCTAAAAACACTATCGATTTAGTCACCAGTCAGGAGAGTTGCATTGGCGATTCCTCTGGTATTGCTTGTGTCTATAGGCGACGGTGACCACTTACCATCAGTTGGCCCGTATGCTTTTTCGTCTGCCCTTCAGGCTACAAAAAAACCATTCATACAAAAAAACTAGATCAAAATCGGTTCATCCGTTTGGGAGCTAAAGTCAAACTTACAACACCCCTCATTATTAGTCGGGGGTTAAAAATGAGTATCTCAGTCGATGTTTTATAATGTAAATAGTCTACAAACGATCAATAAACTGATGGTAACCGAGAAAACTAGTGAGAAAAAATTACTCCATTTTAATATGTATTTTGAAGTTTATTTGACTAAACATGAAATAAAATTATTTCGGTGTTTTTGTTTTAGAATGAATCAATATATTTTATAATATCTTAATATATATAAATTACGTGTCACATTGTTTGTCCGTGATGGACTCCTAAACTACTTAACGGATTTTAATCAAATTTGCACACCGTGTGCAGTTTGATCCAACTTGAAAGATAGGATAGCTAACATCTCAATTTATAGTGGCAAAATGTTAGTGCAAATTAACTGCGCGTGCGAAGCTGCGGGCAACAGCTAGTATTTTTATAAAACTACAATAACTGAAATGAAAATACAACGTACTTATGAATGAAGGTAGAACAAAATCTACATAGCTTTGAACGAGAAAATGAATGGATTTCTCGTGCTCAGTAGTGGGCCATTAACGGGTTGAAGCCAATTAAGACTTTATCACAGAATACAGAAACTTCTGGAAGTGTATGAAAAGCTCAGCAAATACTCTTTGATAGTAATCGCTAGATGGTTTAGATTCAACGTCTTGCTAGAACTTAATTGCCTTGAGTCAGAGAATTTACGACCTCAAACTGAGAACGAGACGCATGGAATTTTTTCCATAACTTGCTTTGCAAAGATATAATACTTAGTTCTTAGTTTGATCAAGTCAAATTTTAAATTCAAAATTTAGAAACGCTTACCGATATTTGAAATTTTGTATGACACCTACCATTATCTGACTAATTTTGGTTAGCGTCAAGTCCCCCAGCCTCTTCCAGCTAAATGGTAGGTGTTGGACATGTGCAAAAATTCATGGTAATAGTACCTACGTATAAGTATGATGAATTTGAAGGGAAGTAATATTCGATGAATAAAATTTATAATACAACTACGGAACCCTACATTACGCGTCGCCTACGTGGTTGAAGTACGTATACTTTGTACGTAGCCTGACACGCACTTAGCCGGTTTTTGGTATTTCATTTAAAAAAGAGACGTACTATGTCTAGTATTATTAGGATCTTGAGGATAATTACTGCGACGATTTGCTAGCGTCAGATGAATCAAGGAATTACTTTAAGGCAATTAAATTTTTTTGTTTAATTTCAGTTTATTTTTTCTGTGATTTATACGTATTTTCTGTGATTTCATGACTGAAATTGGAATTATAGGCTGCAGATTTTAAATAACCAATAAAAAACCTAAAGCGGCCAGAGTGCTATTCATATGAATAGCAATACTTAGATATCTAAGTACTAGGACGGCATATATTATAGGCACACAGGAAAAGAGTTAGGTATAAATGGCTTGGCACAAAAACCTTCGGTACAGTTTAGTATTACAGAATTTTTGTGCTTATTATAAATGTTAAATCACACCTTACTTATAGTGCTTTTCAACTAAATCTGCAGTTGGGCGTTATGTACCTACCAGCATTAAAATAGGAGTATAAAAATTAAAATGTTATAATAAACTAGCTGACCCAGCAACTTTGTACCACCTATCAATCCCTCCCTCTTCCTCTCGCTAGCTGGCTGTATTTTAAAGACATTAAAACGTCCTATAGGTCGAGCCGCACCTCTCAGAGCCCACCGCAATACCAGTGCCTTCATTCGTACTAGGAAGTAGGACGACATACATCTATTATACTATAAAGTAGACAGCATTAAACCATTTAAAACGTCCTGCCGTCACCTCAATACCTCCTCCATTAGGTGTGACCCGGGACTCGGGAGCTGCGGCTATTCCAATTATACGTCTTATGAAATAGTTGTCTGGTGGGGGACTGGATTCGCGGATGCTCGTAATATCGATGAGATGCGATAGGCGATCGGAATTTTTGATACGTTGTGTGCTTGGTCATGAGCGGAGCGGCAGCGGATTATAATTTAAAAAAATAAAAAATAAACTTGATAAGTGTGAGTACTGTGAGTTAAACTCGCTTGGAGAGTACGGAACCCTAAAAAAGAATCATCAAAATAGAACCCTGTATCAATTGCTGTGATCATACATTAAAAAAAAAAAAAAGGGTGCGTGTACTTTTGTACGCGCGTGAGAAGTTATACTTCTTTGACATGAAAAAAAAAAAAAGGGTGCGTGTACTTTTGTACGCGCGTGAGAAGTTATACTTCTTTGACATGAAAAAAAAAATCAAAAAACAATATTAAAAAAACATTGTTCAAAATACAATATTCAAAAACAGCAATACTAAAAATAAAAATGAAATAATATTTTGAAATAATTTAATTTACGAATCTCTATAGCCAAACTATATGTGTTAAGCGCCATCTGTGATTAATTTTGTAGTATATTCTAATATTACTTTGCTACGTATCGTAATAGTTCTCGTAATAGTATCTTTTTTTTCTGTTTTTACAATTGTAAAAACACCATCTATGTTCTATTACGAGAACTATTACGATACCATGCTGTAAAACCAGTTTTTGTGGGGGGGAGGGAATGAAAGATTTTATTCAGTTCAGTTGAAGAATAATTTATTTTCCGACAGGCATTAAACTTTAATACAGATTAAGGAGAGAAAAAGAATGTGCTCCTAGTCCCAAAGACAAGTATCGATTACTATTTACTACTACAGTCCGTTCACAGTTATTTTACCTCTGACAAGCTGTCATTACCTTCCCATTAGATTAGCATTACTTGCTGTCAAGTGACGAGTGTTGTAAAAGTTCCCGATTTATCGGGAGATCTACTGATTTTGGTTATCGTCTCCCGATATCCCGTTTTAGCGACCGTTTCTCCCGATTTTTTGCATTTTCTACCAATGTAATATAATATTGAAAATTAAAATAGAAAATAGTGTTATACCTAAATACAAAAAACAAAAGAAACTGAGTCGCTCAATGAAAATACAGAAGAATTTTGGGCAAACGTAGGTACATATTATAGCATAAAACGTGGTCATGGCTCACGAAATCGTGTTCTAATATTTTTTCCAACTGAATCAATTATAGGGCTATTACACACAAAAAAATTAAAAAATACAAAAAAACCCGACTGCGTATAAAACATGTGCGACATATTGAGGATAAGTTTTGTAAAATGGATGGAAGCTTAGACGCGGAAATTGATAAATTTATTATAGAATTGAAAGACGAGTGTGATACGGAATCTGAGAGCAGTTTTGATGATTCATGTTCGTCCGATAGTGATTATTTATCATTAGGCGTGCGTTTGGATCATTCGTATGCCAACCCAATTTAAAGCAATTCAATTTGTTGTAATTTTAATATAACTACCGAGAATGTGAACTGATTAGTTAGGAGACTGTAAAATAAAACATTATTTTATTTGAACGTGTATCATTTTTACTATCGTTACTTTTGGATCAACCTAGTAAATAATATTTATATACATCAGAAGAAACATGTAATATTTCATGTTAGGGAATCGTACAAACTAAACATTACAATACACAGCTAAGGTTAACCAACTTAATAAATTAATAATGTAGTTTTTATAAGGAAGAATATAAACGCGTATAAACAAAATTTTGATATTAATAATCGCCAAACAAAAAGAATGTATCAATTAATTACGCCTTCGTTCCGCTAAAGTAAAGTGCAACGATCTTTCATAGGGCTTGGTGTACATTTCTATAATAAAATCCCAAAATTAATACGTGTCTTGCCAATAGAATCTACGAGTTTAATGGTTAAAACTAAGTTGGCGGGTGTCTATTATACTATCTACTACTTAAATGGTTTTTACCCAAAACGAATGTCATAAAAAGGTTGTATAATAAAAGCTATTGCATATTTCAAGAGATTTTATTAGTTTCATTTATATTAATATTTCGTCTAGTTGTGCAGGAGGCGCTATATTTCGTTGGTACCTTGCCCAATCAAGATACCATAACATACTCATTGTAAGTATGGCCACAGCAAACTACTGATCTTCTAAAGATGTATAGGGTACGTTATCCAGTGTTCAGGGCTTATTCTGAACCTTTGTCAGTCACAAAACAGGCGATTAAGTAGTCCATATTCATATAGTATTGGTTTGCCAGAAATTGTAGCGAAACTGCGAAAACACATTCACCAAAACACAAGTACGAAATCGAATACAACAGTAAATTAAAATAACTGTGTGCGTGTCGATGAGTTTCAATAGTAAATAGGACTCCAAATAGGTACGCTGAAAATATTTAATAGAAAAATACAAAAAACCACGCGTAGAAACATGAAAGATCGATGACAAATATGACAGTACAGTGGTGTTATTTATAAATACTATGGTTACCAAAATGACATTATTAGGGATTACATCATCTTTGTTGTCAATCGATTAATCGATGTCAAAATATTCGAAATGTAATTTAATAAAATTAGCGTAACGATTGAATGGTAATTCTAAATATATTACATAGTTTTAATATGTATGGAATACGAAAACATGTAAGAAATAAATTAATATTATAATTAAAGCGAAGCAAAAGCAAAGCAACAACCCATAATTGTCCCACTGCTGAGCTCGGGGTCTCCTCTCACAATATGAGGGGTACAGGCCATAGTCTACCACGCTGGCCAAGTGCGGATTGGTAGACTTCACACACTTTTGAGAACATTATGGAGAACTCTCAGGTGTGCAGGTTTCCTCACGATGTTTTCCTTCACCGAAGCAAGTGATAATTAACTTGTAATACGCACATAATATTTGAAAATTAGAGGTGCGTGCCAGGATTTGAACCCGGGCCCCCGCGTTCGGGAGACCAACGTTCTAACCACTAGGCTATCACTGCTGCTATAATTATAATTAACAAATAATACATAAAATATATTATTATATTCCATCAATCGATTATTATGAATCAATTCAATCGATTATAAAATCGTTTCTAATGAGGTAAATACTGTGAAAACTTTTTTGCATACAGAAAAAATACAGAATTGAGCTAACTTCACGATGCAGAATTTAGGTGTCGGTGTGCGCGCGCATCGTAGAAATTCACTCTCATCATTTTTCACCATCGCGCCAAAAGAAGTATAACTTCAAAAATCAAAAAACAATATTAAAAAAACATTGTTCAAAATACAATATTCAAAAACAGCAATACTAAAAATAAAAATGAAATAATATTTTGAAATAATTTAATTTACGAATCTCTATAGCCAAACTATATGTGTTAAGCGCCATCTGTGATTAATTTTGTAGTATATTCTAATATTACTTTGCTACGTATCGTAATAGTTCTCGTAATAGTATCTTTTTTTTCTGTTTTTACAATTGTAAAAACACCATCTATGTTCTATTACGAGAACTATTACGATACCATGCTGTAAAACCAGTTTTTGTGGGGGGGAGGGAATGAAAGATTTTATTCAGTTCAGTTGAAGAATAATTTATTTTCCGACAGGCATTAAACTTTAATACAGATTAAGGAGAGAAAAAGAATGTGCTCCTAGTCCCAAAGACAAGTATCGATTACTATTTACTACTACAGTCCGTTCACAGTTATTTTACCTCTGACAAGCTGTCATTACCTTCCCATTAGATTAGCATTACTTGCTGTCAAGTGACGAGTGTTGTAAAAGTTCCCGATTTATCGGGAGATCTACTGATTTTGGTTATCGTCTCCCGATATCCCGTTTTAGCGACCGTTTCTCCCGATTTTTTGCATTTTCTACCAATGTAATATAATATTGAAAATTAAAATAGAAAATAGTGTTATACCTAAATACAAAAAACAAAAGAAACTGAGTCGCTCAATGAAAATACAGAAGAATTTTGGGCAAACGTAGGTACATATTATAGCATAAAACGTGGTCATGGCTCACGAAATCGTGTTCTAATATTTTTTCCAACTGAATCAATTATAGGGCTATTACACACAAAAAAATTAAAAAATACAAAAAAACCCGACTGCGTATAAAACATGTGCGACATATTGAGGATAAGTTTTGTAAAATGGATGGAAGCTTAGACGCGGAAATTGATAAATTTATTATAGAATTGAAAGACGAGTGTGATACGGAATCTGAGAGCAGTTTTGATGATTCATGTTCGTCCGATAGTGATTATTTATCATTAGGCGTGCGTTTGGATCATTCGTATGCCAACCCAATTTAAAGCAATTCAATTTGTTGTAATTTTAATATAACTACCGAGAATGTGAACTGATTAGTTAGGAGACTGTAAAATAAAACATTATTTTATTTGAACGTGTATCATTTTTACTATCGTTACTTTTGGATCAACCTAGTAAATAATATTTATATACATCAGAAGAAACATGTAATATTTCATGTTAGGGAATCGTACAAACTAAACATTACAATACACAGCTAAGGTTAACCAACTTAATAAATTAATAATGTAGTTTTTATAAGGAAGAATATAAACGCGTATAAACAAAATTTTGATATTAATAATCGCCAAACAAAAAGAATGTATCAATTAATTACGCCTTCGTTCCGCTAAAGTAAAGTGCAACGATCTTTCATAGGGCTTGGTGTACATTTCTATAATAAAATCCCAAAATTAATACGTGTCTTGCCAATAGAATCTACGAGTTTAATGGTTAAAACTAAGTTGGCGGGTGTCTATTATACTATCTACTACTTAAATGGTTTTTACCCAAAACGAATGTCATAAAAAGGTTGTATAATAAAAGCTATTGCATATTTCAAGAGATTTTATTAGTTTCATTTATATTAATATTTCGTCTAGTTGTGCAGGAGGCGCTATATTTCGTTGGTACCTTGCCCAATCAAGATACCATAACATACTCATTGTAAGTATGGCCACAGCAAACTACTGATCTTCTAAAGATGTATAGGGTACGTTATCCAGTGTTCAGGGCTTATTCTGAACCTTTGTCAGTCACAAAACAGGCGATTAAGTAGTCCATATTCATATAGTATTGGTTTGCCAGAAATTGTAGCGAAACTGCGAAAACACATTCACCAAAACACAAGTACGAAATCGAATACAACAGTAAATTAAAATAACTGTGTGCGTGTCGATGAGTTTCAATAGTAAATAGGACTCCAAATAGGTACGCTGAAAATATTTAATAGAAAAATACAAAAAACCACGCGTAGAAACATGAAAGATCGATGACAAATATGACAGTACAGTGGTGTTATTTATAAATACTATGGTTACCAAAATGACATTATTAGGGATTACATCATCTTTGTTGTCAATCGATTAATCGATGTCAAAATATTCGAAATGTAATTTAATAAAATTAGCGTAACGATTGAATGGTAATTCTAAATATATTACATAGTTTTAATATGTATGGAATACGAAAACATGTAAGAAATAAATTAATATTATAATTAAAGCGAAGCAAAAGCAAAGCAACAACCCATAATTGTCCCACTGCTGAGCTCGGGGTCTCCTCTCACAATATGAGGGGTACAGGCCATAGTCTACCACGCTGGCCAAGTGCGGATTGGTAGACTTCACACACTTTTGAGAACATTATGGAGAACTCTCAGGTGTGCAGGTTTCCTCACGATGTTTTCCTTCACCGAAGCAAGTGATAATTAACTTGTAATACGCACATAATATTTGAAAATTAGAGGTGCGTGCCAGGATTTGAACCCGGGCCCCCGCGTTCGGGAGACCAACGTTCTAACCACTAGGCTATCACTGCTGCTATAATTATAATTAACAAATAATACATAAAATATATTATTATATTCCATCAATCGATTATTATGAATCAATTCAATCGATTATAAAATCGTTTCTAATGAGGTAAATACTGTGAAAACTTTTTTGCATACAGAAAAAATACAGAATTGAGCTAACTTCACGATGCAGAATTTAGGTGTCGGTGTGCGCGCGCATCGTAGAAATTCACTCTCATCATTTTTCACCATCGCGCCAAAAGAAGTATAACTTCAAAAACAAAAAAATGCACGTGTCGAATTGAGAACCTCCTCCAATTTTTTTCGTCAGTTAAAAACCGTTTTTCAATTCAGGGGCCAATTTGTGAAATATTCGGCTTTAAATGCTTTAAGGTGCCAATTTTGCTTAGTCTCTGCTTTGGTTTTCAGCACAGTACCAACGATAGGCATTGGTACTCTGGATGTGGACCTGAGCTACATTATATTTACTTAAGCAATTGAAGAAAAATGTTGGCAAAATT
The DNA here is from genome assembly GCA_963932265.1 of Thymelicus lineola. NCBI lineage: Eukaryota > Metazoa > Arthropoda > Insecta > Lepidoptera > Hesperiidae > Thymelicus > Thymelicus lineola. Next base: position 5,499,159 of record OZ010705.1, on the reverse strand, counting down.
CATTCAATTCATTAATTAATTCAATTTAGCGGATAAATCCGCTCTGTAAGCTAAAATGGCCGCCTCCGAATTGCTTCACGCGCTATGGGATAGGGTGAAGAATGGCAGATATCGCCTCAAGGTTTTAAATTCAGTCCAAGGATCTTCATTGGAGAACTCTTCATTTATATGAATTTTATCATACGAATTTCGATCCCTGTTTTATTGATTCAAACAAAAGGTTGTAAAACAAAACATGAATGTTCGAATGCAAAAAAAACAGTATAATAATAGCTGTCGTATCACCTAAACTAATAACTGGCACGATTTTATTACGTACAGCTACTATTTGTATAATATTATAGTAAAAAAAGAAAAATCTAATCTATTAACAACATCGGAGCTCATCGAAGGCGTCACCAATGCGTTGCCAGCCTAGAGGGAAGAAATAGACCCACTTCTTGAAGAACTCCATGCTAAGTGGGAATTAACTGGGGTTTATCTAATGGAACTACCAACGCAAGTGTATTCTACCGTTTACGTGTGTGGTACAAAATTACGTGAGAATCGAATTGTAGACAAACGCCAGGGATCCAAATGTTGTTGGAACCTGATTTTACATCGTGGCACGTGACGAAAATCAAACGCAGGTATTTACCTGTTCATGGAAGATCATGGAGATGTTGGAGAACTCTCCACTTATAATATGCAAGTTACATCATAATGAGTAATTAGATTAGAAAGCTCTAATTACTCTTAATTATGTAACTTGCTTATTAGAAGTTAAGAATTCTCCAAATTCTTCATGATCCTTCGCGAACACCTACTTAATTGTACTTAAATGTAACCATTTGTACAGTTTTCTATTATCGAATAGTTTTGGTAATTGATAAATCAATTGATGCTGGTATCCTGTTTACCTACATAATATTTTATACATTATGCTCAAATATGTTGTAAAGTAACCTCAAGGTAGCGTAATCTGACCGTCATCAAAGTCTAATCCGTCTAGCCCCAACTTCATTACCGGGGCCAATTAAAATTAGCCTGGCATTACACCTGTTGATTGCGGGGCTGCCGCCTATTCGACACGAAACATGAGAATGTCAGTTTTAGTCTCGAGTTACCGAGAATTGTATTACGGTATCGCGTTCCTGAAGAAAGGGGGAGAGGACAGACAGACAGGCAAACAGACAACGAAGTGATCTTATAAGTTCCGTAAAAACCTTTTGAGGTGCGGAACCTTAAAAATAACACTTCAAAGAGATAGTCATCAGATAAGTTCCAATATGTGTTTGAACTTTGTCTTGAAAATTCTCTATCAGCGATAAATTATTGTGATTTTTTTTAACCTATACTAATATTATAAAGAGGAAAGATTTGATTGTTTGTTTGCATTGAATAGGCTCCGAAACTACTGAACCGATTTGGAAAATTCTTTCACTGTTGGGAAGCTACACTATCCCCGGGTGACATAGGCTATATTTTTTTTTATTTATTATTATTATTTATTTATTTATTTATGTACACACAGTGGATATACAATGAGGACACAACATATAGGTAATTATGTACAAAGGCACTGCTTATTTCTTAAGAAATTTCTTCCAGCAGACCTGCGACTGGAGAAATAATGTCGAGAGGTAGGTTCAGCGCGCACACAAATATAAAAGCAAAAATATAAGAATAAATAATATTATAATATGTTATAAATTAGGTAATAATAATACAAATATCTATACAATACTACTAAATACATACATATAATTTATATATACACATACATATCTACTAAATACATACATATAATTTATATATACACATACATATATTACAAAATATAAATATATACCTACATAAATAATATCTAATATTTACATTGTCAAGGATAAGTAATATTCTCTGACTCTTTTCTTGAAAATTGAAACTGTTTTCGAGTCTCGTATGTTGGGCGGAAGCGAGTTCCATAACCTAACTGCATGAACAGTGAAGGAATTGGAATAGGTGCAACTTTTATGAGGAGGGAAATGAAGGATCGTTTTCCGATGGGTTCTACAGGGAGCGATAGATGGACGAGCGAATGAAAAACGCTCACGTAGATAGGAAGGAGACGTTGGACAGCGAAGGATATTAAATAGCAAACATAAAGTCCTGGTGTTCCTGCGAAAACGGATGGGGAGCCACTTGAGACTTTTGCGAAGATGGGAAACATGGTCGAATTTGCCGATACCAAAAATAAAACGAATACATAGATTTTGCAGCCGCTCAAGTTTGTTAAGTAGCTCCTCCGTAGCATCCAAGTAGCAGGCATCGGCGTAATCAATAAGCGGTCGGATAAGAGTTTGGGATAAAGAAATTTTAGTTTTCAAGGGCAAGAATCCTTGGAGGCATTTCAGCAAGTGGAATGTATAATGAACCCTGCGACTAATATCATTGATGTGAGGAAGCCAAGAGAGATTGGAGTCAATAATGACCCCCAAATCCTTTACTGTCTCAGTGAAAGGTATAGGTATACGATCCAAGACAATAGGTGAAACTGAGGTAATATCAATTTTATTGCGCACATATCTGCTGCCAATAATAATAGCCTGCGACTTACTGGGATTGATCAGCAGGCCAAATGACCTAGACCAATCATTGATGCGGCGTAAGTCATCATTAACAGCAGAAACGGCGGAATCAATTTGAGCAGGACTAAAGTGATGGTAAAGCTGCAGGTCGTCTGCGTAGAGGTGAAAGTTAGAGGAAATAACAGAAGTGACAGAGTTTATAAAGATCGAGAAAAGTAGAGGAGATAGAACGCCACCCTGAGGCACGCCCGCAACTAAGTCGCAAGACTGAGAGAGGGTACCATCAGTACGGACACGCTGCGAACGGCCTCGAAGATATGACTCAAACCAATTAATGGTATCGGAAGAAATATTTATTAATTTTAAAATTCCAATAAGGATGTCGTGGTCCACAGATGTAAAGGCGGAACTGAAATCGAGCAGGACCAAAATAGTCAGCTGCTTATTTTCCATGGCCCATCGAATGTCATCAGTTACTTTAATAAGAGCTGTTACAGTACTATGACTGGGCCGGAAACCTGATTGAAAGGTATTAAATAGGGAATTAGCCGCGAGGAATGAAGATAGCTGAGTGTGGACAATATGTTCAAGAACTTTGGCAAGGTAAGGTAAAATAGAGATGGGACGAAAGTGAGAGGGAACAGAAGGAGAGGATACCTTAGGAATAGGAACAATGTGTGCTTCCTTCCACGTTGATGGAAATGAACAAGAGGACAAGGAGAAGTTAAATATATGTGAAAGAACAGGAAGGACAACAGGAAGGACTAGCTTTATCATTCTTGAACATAAGTTGTCAACACCAACAGATGTTGAAGCTATAGCAAAAAGGGATTTTTTACGCTATCCTCAGTCACGGAAGTAAAGTTGAAGGAAGAGTGATTTAATTTTGGTCCGTTGGATAGAGCAAGCAGTGTGCGGGACTTAATGTTAGGATCCAGTACTACGGGAGAGAGAGAAAAATGCTTGTTAAGATCACTAGCATTAATTCCCCCACATACAGTCTGATGGGATTTGCCTATACCTATGGACCTTAGGAATTTCCAAGCTTCAGCAGGGCTTCGATCAACAAGAGATTCATGAAAGTGGCGTCTCTTTGCGTCCCTACACATCCGACTGCAGCGATTACGCAGCACCTTAAAAGCCGTAAAGTTGCGGTCAGATGGACATCGCTTATACCTTCTCTTGGCTTTGTCACGAAGTGCCATGGCACGTTTTATATCATCGTTGATCCACGGCGCAGGGTTCCGTTTGATTTTTATACGTCGCAGTGGTGCATGCTTGTCATACAGATTAAGCAATGCTGTCGTGAAATTATTCACCTTGTCATCAATAGAGGTGCTATTATAAATGCAGGACCAATCAATACTTTTAGCATCGCACTGCAATGCCTCCGAATCAATGCCCTTAAAACTACGAAGGAGAAGATATTGCGATTTACGCTTAGGGGTAGAAATTTTATAAGAAAGGTGGACCATATCATGGTAGGAAAATGAGGCAGTAATTTGACCGTGGGAAACAACATTATTGGGTGATGAGACAATCATGAGATCTAAAAGAGAAGGAATACAATTAGGAAAGCAGTGAGTGGCAGCGAGAGGCAACAAATGTAAGTTATACGAGCTTAAGAGAGAAACAAGTCTAACAGCACGGGAATCGTTCTTGAGCAAGCAGGTATTAAAATCCCCCATCAATATTACATGCCTGTATATTGGACAAAGATTACTGAGGGTTTGATCAAGGTTGTCAAAATAATCGATGCCGAGATTTGGGCTATAAAATACTGCGAGAAGGACTTTAGTATTCCTTACAGTTACCTCAACGAAAATATATTCTGCCGATTCAGAGTAGATAGAAGGAGACGCGCTGACGACTTTATATGGAAATTCGGTACGTAGGTAGATGGCGACACCGCCACCACCTTTACCGACTCGGTCGTTTCGGATGAGAATAAATCCAGATAACGCGTATTGAGTAGAGGGAAGAGTAGGTTTAAGGAAAGATTCAGAAATAAGAAGTGCGTCCAGATGTTCACTGCTAATGGATGCCAGAAGATCAGAATAATGCCGAGGAACACTCTGAACGTTAATGTGTGCTATGTTTAAGGTATTGGGATGATCAGTACGAAGGGATATCTGATCATGCAGAGTTATGGTTTCAAGAGACCCATTACTACCCATTACTACTTATTTTTACTATTTTTCCCGAAGCGAAGTGAGGGCGATTTCCTAGTTACATATAAATAAAATATCCGGATGACCGAGCTTTGCTCGGTTTAGTGTTGCTTAAAAACGCCATTTACTTAGCTTTAGTATTGCTACTTGCCAATAGATGTCAGGAAGAGTATATTGTAGAAGTTTATCATTGCCTGAAAACACCGATAAAACGACATTTTCTAAAAATGAATCCTAGCTACATCGATTTATCGCCCCCGAAACCCCCTATATACTAAATTTCATGAAAATCGTTGGAGCCGATTCCGAGATTCCAATTATATATATATATACAAGAATTGCTCGTTTAAATGTATTAGATAAGAATAGCCCTCTGAATAGCCACTGAACATAGACAATGACATTTCAAGCCTCAATGCCAGCCCACCCAAAGCAAGGTTTTACGTTAATACCTAATTAATATGCACTGAAACTAAACGTAATTAAATATACCTAACTAGAGCAAAACTAGATAAAACTAAAACAACAACATTCTTGCCGAAGTTCCGCAAACAGTGATCGATATCCATTGAAACTTTGTGAAATATTCATGAACAATAATTACTTTTTAATATTCATAAACAGCAATCAACGTGACGTCATAATGACTTGAGAAAATTTTACGTCAAATTTTACACCACGTAATAACTAAAAAAGTGTCTTGTTTATTTTTATTAAATTTCAATAACGTGTATGTATAAGTGCAGTAAAAATTAATATAACTAATGTTTTTATATTTATATTTTATTTATATTTAATTTCAAATTATTTTGTAATCAATAGTTCAATGATTAAGTTCTAGACAGAAGTGACATTAAAAAGTAGCTGATACTTTGTTTTTGAAGTTAAACTTCTTTACGCACGCTTGACTTGGGGAGTAAGCTGGTGAATGTTTGACGAGAGTGTTACGAAAAGTGTGATCGGCCCAGGCGAACATAGTCATTTGCGAGTTTACTAGCGTTACGCGAACGGTGATTTCTTGATTATTTCTTAATTTCATTTCGTTCTTGAACATTTTTATAAATTAATATTTTGTTCAATACATTAAATATTCTACGTTTATAGTGAATAAATAAAAAATCCATTCAAAATTATTTCCTTATAAATGAAAACCCATAATAAAGAAGTTTTACTTCAGTCGTATGATCTAAAGCACACTCGTTTTTTAAGCTAAGCAGCTTATCTCATATTTTAGTTATTTAAACAAACTTTTAGGTAAAACATGGGAAACGAAGGAAAATGCACGTTCGGAACGCGAATGCCAATCGACATTCACATGCTGAATGAGATCATCTATCGAGAGGTGAAGAACTTCAGGAATTACAAGATCTACCGTCCAAATTTTGGATGTTAGTAACACTGAAATAAGGCCCTTATTACACGGCATCGTAAAGTAAGCGTATCGTAATACGCGCGTATTTAGAACTATCAGCTATACTAGCATAAACTTTTTAATACAAGTCTTTAGTCTATTGTTAGGTACTGCGATATTACTGCGCATCGTATGAGGTGCTCATTAGCATTGCGATAGGCGATACTATAACCTCCACCGCAGTTTTAAGGTATCGTGATTCAGGCGGTTGTTCTGGGTTGTTCTAGGTTTGTTCTATACTATTCCAAAATATCGCGTTAAAATTCTAATTAAGTATCATGAGGTATGACTTTATTAGGTATATATACCCATAACTGAATTTCTATTCACATGGAGTGAATTTTCGATAGGAATCCTCCGATAGTTTCTGCCATGTATGGCTCTTTGTGGACCAGATATGCAGTGACTTCTCTGGCTTTCCACATGTCCAGAGGCAATGGTGACCAGTTACCAAAAGGTGGCTGCCCACTTTTTCAATTATAATCTGCAATCAAAAGTCCACAGATGAAGTCCTTACATCACATTAAATGGTTCTCAAACAGGATTATGGCGTTGTCCTAATTTTTTGTACCTGTCCTTCAACAGCAATACCAGTGACAGGCAAGTTCTACGCAGCGCATGACCAGCTGAAGGCAGAGTCTCGCGAGCAGACGGAGAAGGTGGACAACTACCATCACAACGTGGCGCAGACCAGAGCCAAGGGCCCGCGCAGCAAGTACCCATCACCTGCTACTGAGAATCAGATGTAAGTTTAACACATAACTAATCAGCTTTGACATTTGGCATTCACTATCAAACGCTCATAGCCCGGCGGCTTGCGTCGATCCTAAATAATCGACAAAGTTAACCAGCGGGCGCGGTCGGTAGTTGGATGGGTGACCGCTAGTGGCAAAAAATTCTTGAGCGTTTCCGTGCTTCGGAGGGCACGTAAAGCCGTCGGTCCCGGTTGTTATCATAAGATAACAATCGTTAAGCCATGTCGGAGGTTTGAAAACTTCTGACACTAACAATCCGCAATGGAGCAGCGTGGCAGAGCATACTCCAGCTCTAGGCCTCTTCAAGAGGAAAGATCCTGCTCAGTAGTGGGCCATTAATAGGTTGAAGCCAATCACTATTAAGCGGTCCCTAGAGGATCTTGCAGCGTGACATGCATTTACAGATGCAGAGATTTCTCTCTGCATCTGTAAATGCAGAGAGAAATCCTTTTACTGTACTATCTATTATAATATAATTAGTACCTACCTACAGTGAAGAAGTCTCTCATTGCATTATAAAAGTAGAAAGAAAGAAAGAAAAGCATCTCATCTCTCTGCTCATTCTGCTCTTTTTGTCTCTTTTCTCAGGTTTTTTTTAATCGCTAAAAGTCCTTGACTAACCCGTAGATATGTATACTGTATGTAAACTATAACTCGTAACGTAAATCCGAACTCTAGTCGTATTATTTCTAGCCGTATTGGGGCGGCTTAGAATACTAACCCCAATCCCACGACGGATGGTTGTCGTAAGAGACGACTAAATCCAGCCCGCTGGTGGTAGGGCCCCTCGAGGTATTATATTGGTAATATTGATTTAAATTGTTAATTAATAACATTATTACTATCTATTATTATTTCTCCATGGGGTTCGCCTGGATAGCTACCACCCTTAAGCATGAGTCAACCGCCAAACGACCCGTCGTTTTCCGGCTGGGAGCTTGAGAGCCAGTTCTTTCTTTCTTTTTCTTCTCTCTTTCTTGGCCGGCAACGCATCAGTGATGCCTGTGGTGTTGCTGATGTCCATAGGCGATGATAGCCACTTACCATCAATTGGATCGTCGGCTCGTTTGCCGTCTATTTCCATAAAAATAAAATAGTGTAAAAAAATATTGATTAATTATCGTTATTTAAAGCCGATTTACGAGTTGACATGAAAATGGGTTGTGTACCTAACAATAAAATTAATTCCACAATAGCCACATTATTAGTCGTTAAGTAGGTCGTTAAGTAGTAGTAGTATTTACACAATTAGGAACTGGATTCGTTCTACATATTTATAATCGTCGCTTAATAATACACAATTGTCGATTCGTTGTAATTATGTATAATTGTTCATTAGTTACAAGACTACTACGTAATTTATTTTTCATTATAATAATAACTCACCTTTACTAGTAGTACTAGAACTAGAAAAAGACATCAGCAAGATTATGACAAATTTTCAGATATGGCTGGTACGACAAACCGCTGGTGGCAATGGACAGGAACGATCGCCGCTTCTACCAGCCAAAACGCGAAAGCACTCATACCAAGATCGAAATTATTATACTCATGTCCAATCCTCAGAAAAAAGCATAAAATTCAGGCCTTTTAAAAATTATCCAAATTTAAGATGACGTTTTACGAGTTCCTTTAATTTTAAGTCCAAACGCGAAATTTGTATTTACTCAATTCAAATTATTCTATGGTAAAGTTTTATCCCAATCGGCCCTTAATTATTTTGATAACTTATATTAAATTTGTACTTAATATTAATTTATAATGTTTCTTGTCAAAATATTTTAGTGCCTAGCTTTACAATAAATCACTATTTCCAATATAAAAAAGACTGGTTTTAAATTGTTACATTGCATTTGCAATTGACGTAAATAGATAATTTCTAAATCACAATATTAATGAAATCTTCCTTCACTGATGAAGCACCAATACGAATGGGTGATCAAGTAAGTAATATCGCATGCATATTGTGTATTAACGAATTATCCACATCATTAAATTATTTGAGATTTGAAGGGGAAAACAAAATATAATCATTTAAATATAATAATCATCATTTATTCATTTTTATTAGCATCATTCAGTGCACACAGATTCCAACTTCTAGGCTGCTTGTTTTTATAATCACTCTTCTCCAATGGTCTTAAATGAGCAGCTGCAACACGGTCTCTGTAACAATTATGTTCTCGTATCATTTATGTAGTTCAAAGTCAAAGTCAAAATATTTTATTCATATAGGTATCATTGATACACTTATGCACGTCATTTTTTGGCTTTTCGGAAGGTGCTTTGTCATGGAGGAGAAGAAAAGCCTAAAGAAACTCCTCAGCACATCTTTTAAAAAAATATTACAAAAAAGATATTATCATACAAAAGTTTACTATTCTGAGTGGAACTGGTTGCAGAGCTACTCATTTCCATGCGTCTTTGTTACAACACTATAACACCTCAAGTTAGTGACTTGAGCCACTTGGGCCTTTTAACTTGGGCCACTGTTATCTTCATAGCTAAGAAGTCCTAGGACGTGCAGGCAAGCAACTTTCGTAAGAAAAGTTAAAGGTTATTGACCATCCCACGTGTCGGGTCGGAAGTAATATACCTCAGTCCTGGATTTGTCAATAGGCCATATAGGCCGTGGCCTAGGAGCGGCAGATTTTAGGAGATAATTTTGATTAATAGATGATTTTGCTATTTTAAAGTACTTTCTTAGTGACTAATTCAGTGACTTCCTTACTATGAATAGAAAATTATTATTTTAGCAAGGTACATGGGACGGCGGAAAGAAATTGACCTATATTCATAAAAAATATAAATCCGGCACTGTTATACCTCCCCTACGCTACTATTATACCAACTAACATTCAGTTTTCTAATTTTCTAATTCGAATATCAGTGCTGTGGTTCTCCATAGCAATCATTGAGTGCAATCCGTTTCCAGTCTTAATTTTTTTTATTATTATACACATACCAGTTATCTGTAGTAAGTAACTATTGGAATAAAGCATTTCTTTCTTTCTTAATTGGTTTCGTTTGTTAGTTAATTTTACTAGACACTATTAGGCACACAGATTAGGCAGTTCTACTCACGCAAACTCCTCGTAAGTTTTTGCGGTGTGTATAGCGTCGCATTTCACGTCGTTCACTCGCCAATATTTCCGATCATCCTCCATATTTTGCCTCAACTGACCCTCCATCGCTGCGATGTCATCTGCACTTAGTTTATTCATTGTGGAGACTTGATGCTAAAATTAAGTTGTGTACAAGATTATCTTGTCTTAAAACGTGTTTGGCGTCTAAATATTGACAAAACAATGTTTGGTTACCATGACAAAATGACATTTCAGTTTTAAAATGTAATGCCGGGTCCATACGCTTGGCAAACAATGGCAAACAGCAAACAACAAACAACAAACACGGACATGTGGATAGGTGTTTGTACCTGTTTGCCTGTTGGTGTTTGTGTTCGCCAGTGATCGGCATCGTTGTCGGTTTTCCTTCACAAATCAAAGGATATTCGGCAAACAGTTTGTGTTGTGTCCAAACACTTGGTAACAATCATTACTAAACGAGAACTTGAGGGAAGCGGACGTAGAATCTAGTTTTTTTGCTAAAATAGAAAAAACAATGACTGATTGGTCTGAAGATATAATTCTAATGTTCTTAGAAGTATATAAAAATGTGAATCACAAAAATAGGCATAAAGTTAATAATAATAATATAATAATAAGTATTATTGATAAGTATTATTGTAAATAAAAATAATAAAAATAATTTTGGTCATCCACCGCTGTCTTCATTTCCTTGATTTTCTCTTTTTATTTGATTTTGTTTTAATTTAAAGTAAAAGAATGTCAACCCAAAAGCAATCGCTGCAACAAGTTCGTCGTCCGCCATGTTCGTCTATTTGCCATAGACTGACATGTTCGCCAAATGTGAGGATGCGCTGGTTGAATGGGTGATTGTGATCGGTGTTTGTGGTGTTGCTTGCTGTGTTTGGTGTTTGCGGCAAACACCAAGCGTGTGGACCCGGCATAAAAATATGCTAAAACCTCATGCCGGGTCCATACGCTTGGCAAACAATGGCAAACAGCAAACAACAAACAACAAACACGGACATGTGGATAGGTGTTTGTACCTGTTTGCCTGTTGGTGTTTGTGTTCGCCAGTAATCGGAATCGTTGTCGGTTTTCCTTCACAAATCAAAGGATGTTCGGCAAGCAGTTTGCGTTGTGTCCAAACGCTCGGCAAATAATCATTACCACAGAGTACTTATCATTACTAAACGAGAGCTTGAGGGAAGCGGACGTAGAATATAGTATTTGTGCTAAAATAGAGAAAACAATGACTGATTGGTCTGAAGATACAATTCTAAAGTTTTTGTTTGTTTTAGGAGCTAACGAAGTGTATAAACCCATCTGGTTCGCTTATGAGCTAATGGAGTCATTTTTACTTGCGGTATATACTAGTACAAATAATATAAATACAGAGGAGGTAAGTAAAAGAAAAAAATCAACATGGTATATTTATTTTTACTATTATGGATAGCCTCATAGATCTCAGATTATTTACGATAAAAATACAATTATATTTACTTCTCTTTGCATGCCTATATTTTCAATATTTCCAATAATACAATATTTTGCTATTTTTCTTGATTTTCTCATTTTATTTGATTTTGTTTCAATTTAAAGTTAAAAAAGGTCAACCCAAAAGCAATCGCTGCAACAAGTTCGTCGTCCGTCATGTTCGTCTGTTTGGAATAGACTGACGTGTTTTTCAGTATATAACAAAGTACTCTGTGGACATGTTCGCCAAACGTGAGGATGCGCTGTTTGTGTGGGTGATTGTGATCGGTGTTTGTGGTGTTGCTTGCTGTGTTTGGTGTTTGCGGTGTTTGCCAAGCGTATGGACCCGGCATCAGATTAAAGAACAAAAGGTCTATAAATCTGTGGCTGAAATGTAGTGATTTATTACTGTTTATTTTGTACCTAATTAGGTATTTATTTAGTACGTTTGGTTACAACGCCACTTATGAACAAACATACTTACATACATAGATAAGCCTAATTAGGTATTTATTTAGTACGTTTGGTTACAACGCCACTTATGAACAAACATACTTACATACATAGATAAGCACATATTGCGTCGGGTAAAAACATGCTAAAACGTAGCCCAGGGATGCTATTCGTATATTGTAATACCTCTGGCTTTTGTTTTTTAATCTGACCTACGGGTACGTACTCCAGAAAAATATTTTGTAAGTTGATATTTCGCAGTTTCATAATCTTTAAACTCGAATCGTCTTATTATGCTTATTATTTATTTTATATTTTAAGTTGTATAATGTTTGTTGTTCCATGTACTGTGTTGTTTCCATGTAAATTTTATGAGTACACGTCAAAAACTGTTTTAGTGCTGCATAATTGGCAAACTAGTTGCGAGTTTTATCAAGTTCACACTACGGTGTTGACCAAACATTCCCAAGAAAACAATTGCTCTGTATAACACTACTATTTGAATTACATCACATCACAATACAAGCTATCGAGTAAGATGTTAGTAAAAAATATTAAAATTCATAACAATAATATATACCTGGCATCAGCTAAGGATGGCTTCGGAGGGGGGTAGGAGTAGATGAGTTAATGACCACCAACCCAAGTATGGGAAGTTTATGCCAAGGTCTCTGAAACAGCTTAATGATTACTCACTATCTTAATAACAACCAGAAAAACGGTTTTACAACTTTATAATTAATCTCTTTACAAAGCGCTCATCCTTAATTTTAGAATTGATTATAGCGCAACTTGTTTTTAACCCCCGACGATAAAAAGACGATGTAATAAGTTGCATAGTAACACCTATTAATTGGTTTAAAAATTTACGAACTGACGCTTTTACTCATATCTTTTGAGTGGAAAGCATAATGTATTTTGATTTAGTCATTTTACTATTGAACGGGCGTTTAATATAATATTGAACAATACCAAGTTTGTATAAAAACTCACTAAATCTTGTTAGTTCACGATGAGTAAGATTTAAAATAATTAAAAGTAATATTTCTATTCTCCCTACAGTTCAATGCAATGATATTATGTATTAAAAAGAGGCAGATTTATGTCATAAGCGCGCGCGTTGTGTGACTCAAAAAGTTCCCAATTGGTAACTCTTATTCAGGTGAAGAAAGAGATAACGATGTCGTCTTGACGCGAGAGCGATAAAGACGTGCGATAAAGCAATAAAGCGTGCCTTGCGGACATCGGAACAGATTTTTTGGTTGATTTGTAAGGGCATAACGTATCTATATTTATTTAAACATCATTGGGTGTTATAATAAGTTTGACGAATCTGTTTACTGGAACGAAGTTCCTTATCGCGCGTTATGAAAGGGGGCTAGACGGAAAAAATTCTTACGAAAAGTTGTCACGACACTTTTTGAAGTGATTTTGCTGAGCGCGTAAAACAATACTTAAATCGAAAGGAACTTCGTTCCCTCCGGGTGTCCTTTGACACCTCTCAAGTTTTTTTTGTGTGTCTGTGTATGTGTATGTCTGTCTGTGGCACCGTAGCTCCCAAACGGATGAACTGATATAGAACTATAATAGTTTATTTTGTCTGAGAGGTGACTTAATCGAGAGTGTTCTTAGTTATGTTTAGTGTAAATAAAATTGTAGGTTTTTTTTTATTTAAAATTATCTTTAACTTAGTTGTGAAAGCAAGTTGATAATGGAATCTATTTACAAATGAATATGCAACACGGCTCATAAATTCTTGCTGAAGTATATATACCTACATTTAGTCTATAGCGCTTGTTTTGAAGAAAAAAAAACAATTTCTGCGTTTATTACATAAATTCTAGGCAAAGTTTTACTTCAAATTTATCTCTTAGCCTAAAGAAACTTATAGGTGCGATGATTTCGGATAGGCTTAAAGACGTCACAGACGTGTTGGAGACTCTAGAATTAAATCTCATTGTTGATGGATTTTAATATTTTTGGAGATTAAATTACTATTTTTTATCAATAATTTAATTCCATTAAAAAACTAGTATAATTAAAACATCATGAAACTCTCGATTCAAACTTTGTTGCGATCAAATCACATTAGTCACGGTATAGCGCCAAACGTGCTCGGAGAATTGAGTAAGGGATCACAGCCACACTACGTCGGGTCGTGGCGCAGCTACTTATCCAAACGGTTGTTGACGTTTATTTAACCATTATTATGCACACAAGTGAGTTACTGTTACAACTGCTTATAAAAAAAATTAAATGTGTGCTGGGACCATTGAAGTATAATGTCATAGAACAGATATCTGGAACAAAATGTGCGCCCCGCCCGGGAGGTTCGATTTTCAAAATTGAGCCCCCGTTCTCCTTTCAAAATGGAACGAATCCATTGAAGGTTGAAGCCACGTGGCGCCAATGCATTGGGACATACATGGTGTCTGTTCTATACCTACGCTAGTAATAATACTTCAATGGCTGGGACACATAGAAGAAGTGAAACTTCAACGAACAAGTGGAAAAACAAATCGCAACGGATAAGTGAAAAAACGAATTGCAACAAAATTATAACTTGAAGTTTTACGAGCAGATTGTTAGTGTACTTGTCCAATTTGAAAACCTGCCTGTAAAAGTTAAAGTTAAAATTTTGTAACGCTTTTTCATGACAGAAAAATCCTAATACCCTGTCTTTATAGAAGTTTCACTTCAAAAACATTATGTATCGTAAAAATACTATATCGATTTATAGCGCACCTCTATCTATATAGTTATTTGTCTGAATACGAAGATCTTAAAGAGCTGCTCAAGGACTGTAAAATTGTATTTAACTGACATAATCGGAAGTTCTGAATTTTTCATCGGTGAAACTTCAGCACTGCAGTAGGTACCTGAGTGCAATATCTACATGAATATAAAAAAAATTTGCAAGTGCACCTACTTTGTATCAATAATTCTTGACAAAAAATAACCGACTTCAAAATTAAGGATAACTCAAAAAGCTAAAAACCAAGCTAAAACCCATAATTGTCCCACTGCTGGGCTCGGGGTCTCCTCTCACAATGTGAGGGGTGCAAGCCATACTCTACCACGCTGGCCAAGTGCGGATTGGTAGACTTCACACACACCTTTGAGAACACTATGGAGAACTCTCCGGTGTGCAGGTTTCCTCACGATGTTTTCCTTCACCGAAGCAAGTGATAATTAACTTGTAATACGCACATAATGTTAGAAAATTAGAGGCCAGGATTTGAACTCGGGTGCCTTCGTTCAGGAGACCAACGTTCTAACCGCTAGGCTATCACTCAAAAACTACTCGTCAAATCTAGCTCAAAAAGTGGGACCACATGACAAGCACCAGCTTTCGATTAAAAGTTCTGAGGAAACAAACATAAAAAATACAGTCGAATTGAATACAATACCTCCTCTTTTTTGAAGTCGGTTAAAAATTAACCAACTGGATAATTTTGCAGCTATCTTCATCGTTATTCTAAGCACATCGAGTTGTTTTTGTTACGCGGGCTACGAACTATTTCAAGGATTCTACGTGACTGATGTCAATGACACCTCAGAAACAACGACTGAAACTTTACTAGAATCCATCTCTGATGAAAAGTCAATGACCTTTCAAGTACCCTTACAACACCAGCAGGTAAATTCATTGATAATTTTCTTTCATAAAACTCATAAGTCATAATCTTTCCACTATTAATGTAGGATCCCGTCCAAGGGCTTCAGTTACAAACATTTTATTTCTGTCTTCAATAATGTGACGACCGTCTTTCATGAAAAATTTTATACAAAAGAAATTATATTTTAGGGTTCCATAATCATAACGGAACCCTAAAAAACAGATAGTTTCGTTATGTCCCTCCACGTGTCTGTCCTCACTGTCCTCAGTCAAGCAAAAGGCTAAACAGATTTGGGTAAATTTTGACACACGTACACAATAGTTTATAACCTGTATTGAAGGACTGGATAGGTATCTACTTTTCATTCCGAAAATGCATCTACTCCCTCGCTAAGAGTTAAAATTGCAATTGTAATTTATATATTTCCTAATGTATCTACCTATCTGCAGAACACAACCATATTTATGCAATAAAAAAAATACAAACACAACTGTTTCTATATTACAGACTATAAGTACGATATCAAAGGTAAATCGGTTCAGAGAACAGACATCCACTACCTATAAAGACCCGATAGAAAGCACCTCATTGAAACCAATGAAGTTCGACTGCCCGGAAGATGAAAGACCCTCTAACATTGGTCCTTACGAGATACCCACCCAAAGAGACATAGTGCTGTTTACAAGGACTATGCTACTAGATATGTTTAATACTTACAACAAAGAAGCTTTTTATCTGCTTAGAGACATCAGAGCAGTGAGTATTTTTTTTTGTAGTACAGGGATCTGGCTTCGAATTTAAAAAGATTTTGCAAGTAATAGTCGTGAGGAATTTCGTAAAACTTAATATCCCAATAAAAATCATGTAAAATGTTGCCAAGACGAGACCATTATTATGGATCTACATCAAAAAATTATCAAATCTCGTGTAGAGCCAAGCTCTACACACCCTGACTATACAAGACCTATGTATGCATCTTCACAAACGCTACACGATACGAAACGATAGAACTTGTAGAGTTAGAAGCATTGGCTCTGCTTATGATCTGATAACTTTTTTATGTGGTCAAGCATTAAATTATTTTAAGTAAAAAAAAAATGTAGGGTCATAGGTATATTATGGTCTCAATATTTTGCATGGATAGCCGTTATAGTTAAGTAATATAGGATTTGTCTGAATTTATTTTATTACAGATAATTGAAACTTAAGTAGGTATATGTATTTAATTCAGCAAATAAATTATATTTGAATTTTATTTTTAAGGAAATGGGGGTTAGTGGGTACCTAGTAGATTACCTTTTGTTAATAAAATTAATTAATTAATTTACCAGGCAACTAAGGCTACTTCAAGTGTAGAAAAAAAATGCGAAGGAAATAAAACAGCGTATAAACAATGCGTGAAACGCGTTAGTAGGCAATGCCAACAAATTACCAAGACCCTTGTTGAGGCCCTTGAAAACCAAAAGCAAGAAATTTTAAATCTTACTGAGGTAAGTGGTATTCTCATATTATTATTAGTATAAGCCGCGCCATTAAAGAAACGAATCTAAAATGGCGGAAATTATCATCCCCCCTCACTCGCACGCTAAAGACAGGAATAACGTGCGACTGAGGGGAATGATAATTTCCGCCATTTTTGATTCGTTTCTTTAATGGCGCGGCTTATTTATCTGTAGGTATACACAAATAATAAAAATAATTAATCAGGGCAGCGGGCAGCTACCCATCTCTGCCTCTCCTGGGTTTTGTATGCTGGTAGGCACATATTCGTACACGTATCACTTAATTTGTTCATAAAAGTTCTTATTTATTTTTCTTATTTTCCTTTGGGCCAAAAAAAATATTCGTCCCATCCTACGCCAGAAACTGAGTACCTACTGCAAGGTACACCCAAGCATGAAATTCGATATTGAGATTAAGTAACTTTTTGTAATTTGAGCTTTGGGTTTTAGGTAAAAATTTGTAATTTATCGGACATGAAGACAGATCCTATACAAATGTTGAAGTCATTAGCGCAACAAAAAGTTTCATTACAATTTGCGCTGCCCGGGTTCTTACGATTACTAAATACATGCTCTTTAATATGCATAAAGTGAGTATTAGCTATAATAATATGATAGGAATAAAGATACTATACTAGATACTATACTATACTATAATGATAGATACTATAGAGTTAGATACTATACTATACTATAATGAGGTAGGTACCTACTATGAACCGGGATAAAGATTGTAATTCTATGTTTTATTTTTTATAGACCGGAGTCAGCATCAAGTTATAAGTATAAACCTATGCGCCACCTCACGGATCAAGAGCTCATTATAAAACATTTTCTTACTGGTAAAAACTACCTGGAACTCATAATGGATTCAAGGCACAAAACTATAGCGAATTCAAATTAAGTGCGTTCACTCATCCTCGGATGCGTTTCACAATCACAGCAACAAGCAGAAGTCAGAACCATCGATCGAGCTTTCCAGTTTCACATTCCGCTGGCTAGATGGCGTAGCGACGCCTGTGAACTTTTGACGTGAACTTGATTTAAACTACAATAACTTAACCAAAATATTTAAGCTTTTTGTACATACTGTGTTAAAAAACATGTAAATAGTTACGTAGAATACTATTCTTTTAATATAACATGACTTAATAAAAGTTATTATCATTTTGAACATAAGTTGTGGTGTTTTAGAAGTGGTGCTAGTAAACTTTGTAATTCAAGAATTTCCCATGATTACGGTAAGTTAGAACTGTTTTGTATCTTGGCGTATGACTCATTACATTCCACTTACAAATTAGATAATTTGCTTGTTTTATAGGCAACACAAGCATCTTAGTCAATTTGTATTTAAAAATCACAAACCACTTTCTATTTTAGTGATAGGTACTTGGTTAAATTTCTAAAAGCAATAGAAGAATAATTGAGAAAAGTAATAAACGTAGAATACCTATTTAGAAAACACATATTAATTTATCTTATTATATCAACTTATTTAAATTCTAATGGAAATTAAGTTAAATAATAAAATTCTTTAATTGTATTGTAAACAACCTAAAATAACTTACTTGCTTGTCTATAGGGTCGGTTTCCAAAAAAACACTAAAAATCATTAACTTTTAATGGAAATTTATTATTTATAAATCCACCCATGTCCTACTTTATGAATTAAGTTACCGGTTGTGTTCAACTGTATGTATGAATGGCTATGTGACAAAATAATTATTATATCTGGGTTTAAACCATGTTATCATTCTTAATTCATTCATTACATCATTTATTTCTTACAAGCTATTATTATCAAACTTCTGGAGTGGTCACAGTATTAGGTTTGACCAAACTGGCCAAGTATAGACCATAGACTTAAAACAAAATCTTTGATCATTTAATTAGAACTTGAGTAGCATTTATTCTCACAATTTTTTCTTCATCAAAGTAGGGCCCATCCATCCATCAGCCCTTGGAGGTCTATTGCTAGACATAGGCCTCCACTAACTTTTGCCACTCTGACTTGAGCCTTCTGAATTCAGTGGATGCCCGCTGTCTTCTTTAGGTCGTGAGTCCACCTGGTCAGGGGACGACCTATGCTCCTTTTTCCGAGACGTGGGTGCCATTCAAGGACCTTTCTTCCCCACTGGTTATCGGTCCTTTGCACTATGTTGCCACTATGTGGTACTAATTCTTTCAGCTATGTTGGTTACTAAAGTAGAGCACAATCCTACTAATATTATAAATGTGAAAGTTTGTGAGGCTGTTAGTTGCTCTTTCATGCAAAAACTACAGAATGGATTTTCATGAAATTTTGTACACAGATAGACCATGATTTAAATATGTAAAGTTAAGAAAAGCTCAAGAACAAACCTTTAGCCTTTATTCATTACTGTAATTATATTATTGCTTTTTTACATCCATACTTGTAATCATTTAAAAAGTGATAATTATTATTGAACAAAAAACTATTATTATAATTTGTTGACAAATGCTAAAATCTATTATCCAATCCTCCAAGAATGTAGTATGCAGTATTATTATAGTGTGTATGTAGTATTATTATAGTAGAATGTATAATTTCATTGATAATGATAACTAAAACACCAATAAACTTCAAGAAGTCCAATCTGAAAGGTGAGGTACTTACTCAATGATTCACTTATTACTTTAATGGGATTTAAACAAGGTACACAAAACTACTAGTACTAGTTAAACAATAAAAAAAAAATACAAAAAAAATATATTTAATACAGTCCAATTTAAAATAAGTCATTAAATACACATGAATACAGAAGAATGGTCATTTCCTACTCTTCTTATGTTCCTTGTGAGATTTCTTCTTCTTAGATTTCTTTCTTTTCTTTTTCTTTTTTCTTCTTGAACCTGAATCACTGCTTTCTGATGAACTACTTGAACTTGTAGACGATGTGCTTGAAGATCTGAAAATAATATAAATAAAGGTTACAGAAATAAAAAAAAAGTGACATGAGGTCAATTATTTAGTGCCAGTGGACAAAGGTTCTCTTTCATCAATCTATTATAACCCTGTGGCTTGTGTTGATTAGATTAAGTAACAGCGGGTGCGGTCGGTGGTTGGATGGGTGACCGTTAGTGACAAAATTTATTGAATTAAAGCCGTCGGTCCCGGTTGTTATCATAAGACAACAGTTGTTAAGTCATGTTGGAGGCCCTCGAGTGACATAAACTTCCGACACTTGCTTTGGCCACTAACTCCTGCACCAATCCACACTGAAGCAGCATGGTAGAGTATGCCCTAGGCCTCCTCAAGAAGAGAGACCTGTGCTCAGTAGTTGGCCATATGTGTTTAACAGATAGTCTTCTTGGGATTTAAATGTAGACTTTAGTAAATAAATATGAAAAGATCATACCTTGATCTCTTCCTTTTTTTACTCTTCTTCTTCTCTTTAACCTTCTTCAGTTTCTCTTCTAACTTCTGCTTTAATTCTGCTTCTCTTAGGTTTTGAAGGGGAGTAACATACTCATCCTCCGAGTCACTACTTGTGCTGCTTACATCCAAAACTATCTCTTTGTTTGGGTCCACCTATAATGATAGAAAAACATTTGGAAATCATTACAACTTATAGTATCAGAAGCACAGAAGCGTTCATAGCCTGGCAACTTGTGTCAATCCTAAGTGATTGACAAAGTTAAGCACAATGGGCGCAGTCGGCAGTCGCGTGACCGCTAGTGGCCAAAATTCTTGAGCGTTTCCGTGCTTCGAAGGGCACGTAAAGCCGTCGGTCCCGGTTGTTATAATAAGATAACAGCCGTTAAGCCATGTCGGAGGCCCTCAGGCGGCATGAAAACTTCCGACACTCGGGTAGGCCACTAACCACTCCATCAATCCGCACTGGAGCAGAAGGGTGGAATATGCTCTAGGCCTCCTTAAGAGAGACCCGTGCCCAGTAGTGGTAATGGCCCACTACTAGGCACGGGGTGAGTTGAAGCCACATAGTATAAAAAACCTAAATTCATTATAATGGATGAGCTTACCAGACAACAATTCGGAATTCATAATTGCTTCTAAGAATATTGACATTTGTTTGTAAGTTTTCTACATTGAGCTTGCTAATATATTAAATAATTTAAATGAAACAAATGTGGAAAACTTGTAATTTGACAATAGTTAAACATTCCAAGTTCTAATTATCTTATAATATAATTATTAATGTGACAAATTCACAAACATAATTATCAAATAAAATAACAGCTGATAAAATACAAACTAAACAAACAAGGATAAACTTACTTTTATAAAGTTTCGACATTGAAAAGTAAGGTGTCCGGCATAACCACACTTCTTGCAAGCCGCTCTCGACGATTCCTTGCCGATTTTACTAACGATATCTGTATAATTAGACATTTTAATACACGATTTTAATTCAGAAATTACTAGAATAAACTTTCTTCGTTCTTGTAACTTCAGATAAAAAAAAAACAGTTACGTTACTGACGCTGACGTTAATGAATGACTTATGGCAGTGACAGTGACGTGACTTTTGGTCAACTTCCGCTCACAGCACCACACAGATTAACTATAATATCCATAGATTTATCTTTTTGGAATTCTGTTGTCTATGGCATTATAGTTCCGGTATTTACCTGTATTCATACCGGTTTCCAGATATAAATGTATCACTTTGTACACCTAAATACAACAATACCGGTATTATGAAATATTATCAGATGGGTTACATTATCTAATACCTTTAAACGAGCAATTCTTGTATATATATATTTTTTCTGAATCTCGGAAACGGCTCCAACGATTTTCATGAAATTTAGTATGCAGGGGGTTTCGGGGGCAATAAATTGATCCAGCTAGGATTCATTTTTAAAAAATGTCGTTTTATCCGTGTTTTCAGGCAATAAAAAACGGCTACAATAAACTCTTCCTGACATCTATTGGCGAGTAGCTACACTAAAGCTAAAGCAGATGGCGTTGTTAAGCAATACTAAACCGAGCTAAGCTCGGTCATCCGGGTACTAATTATTAAACTGTCAATTAATAAGAAGCAAAAAAACCACACAATTAAATTACCTAATTCATCTACCATGAGCATTATACTCTAGTCTAGGCTTAACTTATATTGAATGGTTTGCTATTTAATAAACACTAGATATGAAGAAAAACCAAAGCATTAAACCCCAGTGAGGTGAAGAAATGTGCCAAGATGGCAGAGTTCCTGCCGCTGTGCGACGTTCTGTTCAACGTGATATCCCTGGCGGGCTACTTCTGCGACGTGGTGTTCGACCTGGTGATGGGGTATGCACTGCTGGAGAGAGGGTACAAGGCCACCTTTGCTGCAACCATATCCATAGTGCTCACTTCCCTGCTGATATCGCAGGTAAGATCTATGGCATCAAGGTTTTAACA
This sequence comes from Thymelicus lineola, assembly GCA_963932265.1. Lineage (NCBI taxonomy): Eukaryota > Metazoa > Arthropoda > Insecta > Lepidoptera > Hesperiidae > Thymelicus > Thymelicus lineola. The sequence goes on along the minus strand of OZ010705.1, from coordinate 5,476,747 downwards.
TCCTCCACATAGGTCACGTCTGGTTTCAGTTCGCGTGAAGCTGCTAAGGCCGATGAGGTCAACTGCAACTAGCTATTTGAAAAGAAAACAATCTGGTTGATAAAAACCCGTTTATTGTTTTAAAGTGTTTCGGTTGCAGTGTCGAAAAACCGATTTAATTTAATTTAAAACGGTAACGACGTTACGATTCATGCGACTTGGGTTACCATATCGGATCGCCTTGCCACGGGTTCGATTCCCAGCAAGGCGAAAATCGGATTTCTCATGTGTCTGGGCGTCCGCTTTTCACAGTCAATTTGCTCCGAAACTACTGGACCAAATGAGTTGAAATTTGGTAATCATGTGCTTTTTTATGACTCAAAAACGAAGGTATAACATAAACCCCTGAATTAATAACAATTACCTTTAACGATACGTGCGGCACATTAAATGAAAGGGCTTGTTGTAGCTATCTCAAATATATTTTTGTTATAAGGGTAGGTATATTACAGGAAAACCTAAAAGAAGTCTATGATCATAAAAAAACGGTTGATAGATTATCAACGTACGGAACCCTCTCCACGCGAGTTTAACTCAAACTTGTCCGGTTTATTTTTTTTAACTTACTTCCTCTTAAGCCGGAAACCCTTTCTATCCTACAGGTGCTATCATTGCGATGGTATCTCCACGTGTGGTGGGCGAGCGAGGGTCGCAAGGACCGGCCGCCATGGCTGCCCATCCTGCTCCATTGTCTGCAAGTGGGCGTGCTGTGGCGGTACGCCAGGCTGCTCGTGCCAGTCGAGCTCAGGAGGGTTAAACACCAAGTACGGGATCTATGTAAGTTGGCTCTAAAGATTTGCATTTCTTTTTAAGGAAAGGGGCAAAAAAATGAGCTGAAGAAGAAAGATTAAGAAAGTGTTGGCATTTAAAGTTGCATTTTAATCACAGGTTCTTCAAATATGAAGTTTAGAATTTTAGATTAAGTTCTTGCCAAAATTGCCAGGAGTTCGATTTTCATGCGGGAATATACGCTTTGGTTTCTATCTAAACGGAGAAATCGAAGACGTGCGTAAACAACTAGTTAGCACGCCACCCAGCCAGACATGAATGACACGACTTCCGAACACAATCAATAGAAGCGCGTCCGGTCCCCAGGCATGACACCGCCACCTCGCCTGACGCGAGATTCAAGAGATTTGCTAAAGCATTAAAGCAATAAACCAGCTGATAAAGCGAGGATTTCCTCGTTCCCCAGGTATGCTACGGCTGGTGCACGCGTTTTGTGAAGCAGCACCGATGCTGTTGCTACAACTTCATATATTGCTGCGGGACGCCGAGCGGCGCGACGCAGCGCTCGAGCTGGGGGTCACGCCAGAACCAAGCATTGATGAGCCCGCTGGTATGTTGAAACGTTTTGTTGTTTGTTGTTATGAAGTATGATGCAGCTAATGAATAAAAGCGTTGTTGGATCACTCGCGTGAAAGTAAGGTATGTCGCAGCTTATTTGTAATTGTACTTGGTGCTTTGTATGCCGTAATTAACATTCAAGTTGAAAAAAACATTCAAAACATCAAAAACATTTTTATCCAGTAGCAGTGTGACTGTGAAGTAGATATTTCCACTACATACAACCACCGACTTTTATTTTCCCGACTGCTTTTATGGCACTCTTCAAACTGCACAATAAACAAACTATCAACAGTTCAAAGTCAGAGTCAAAATCGTTTATTCATGTATGGACGCCATGTTTTTAATCTACCAGCATTTTGGAAAGGTGCTTTGGCATGGAGAAGATGTGCCGAAAGAAATTACAAAGTCTTCTAACCTACGCGAGACTGGAAGCGCCATATAATCGTAGTTTACCTTAGTTACAGTACGGCGAAGGTATCTTGGCGCGTCTGAACATAGGCTTTGTGAACTTTAGCGCTTGTAAGAAGTGTCACGTGACCTCAAACGCCATTTTGAACTTATGATGTCATCGTTCGTATTTTATATGCAAGTTCAGCAAACTTCAATAGCCCGCTAGTATTGAATATCGGTTAGTGACGTCACGTGACGTTTTTGGTGCGTATGATAACGATTTTTATTTATCAATTTTAGTTTTCGAATTGAAGATTATTATTTTATAATATTTTTTTCGTGAATATTAAGGTTCTATCTATACAATGAAATTGAATTCTAAAATTAGTCAACATCCCTATTACGTTACTGCGCAGCCTTCTGCGCGAAGTTATACGCGCCAAGATACGTCGGCCGTACTGTACCGTAGTTAACATTTACCTACAATCTGTTCATTCATGAGTTCCATTGATGGTTGTTGCAGCGAACAAAGCGTTCGCGGAGCTGAACGTGATCTCTGCGTCGTTGTCACTGTTCTCTGTGTGCTGGGCGCTGGCCAGCTTCAGCAAGAACGTGCGGCTGCAGAACGTGCATCGCCTCGTGCTTACCTGGCTCGGGGTCATCTTTCAGGTTGGATCATCATCATCATCATCATCATCATCATCATCACGACCCATAAATGTCGTCCTCGGCTTGGGTCTCTCACAATGTCTTACACTGTCCTATACTCAATACTTTTATTGCATACATACGACGCTTGAAAAGAAAAATTGACTAAGCGACATTGAGCTAACTTTACAGGAGAGCAGATTGAAGTTGAATTTTTAGGTACATGGTACATAACACAGTCACATATCACATCCTACACAATAATATCTTTAAGGGTGTTGCAATGTTATGGGTGGTGGACCAATTCATTTTATTTCAAAATATTTTCTATTCCAATTTAAATTAAATGTTATAATTACACCTTGTGTAACACGATGGGAAAACTCTCTGTGGTTAAACACATCGCTACAGAATGATTTCTGTCCGTATTGGGGAGGCTTAGAATACTATCCCCGATTCCACGCCGGATGGGTGTCGTAAGAGGCGACTAAATCCGACCCGCTCTTAGTAGGGCCTCCTCGGAGAGATCATATTGGTGACATTGATTTTAATAGTTGGTGTTTCTGATGTCTATGGGCGACGATAACCCCTTACCATGATGTGGATCGTCAGCTCATTTGTCGCCTATTTTCATAAAAAATATGTACACACATACACCTTGTTTACGTTACAAAACTGTAATATTGATGTCCTCTTTCAGTTTCTATGGCGGCTGGGCACGATATCTGCGCGGATATGCGCGCTCACCGTGTACGCTCTAGTCTACGAATACTGGGTCTTCTTAGTTATAGGTAAATATATCGCCAAGTACATATAGTTACACGATAAACACAAACTTTTTTTATAATTTTTGTCCGGGTTAATCTCTGGGACGGCTGAATCGATTTTAATGGGTCTTTCACTGGAAAATGGAGGAGACGACATTTATGCAACTTTTTCCCCAGAAAATTAAGAGAAAATTTCCCACAATAGGGATGTTAATTATTAATGTAAATTAATTATACTAACTGTAAATTAATATAAATTTATGTTTAAAGTACTGTGGGAAACATCCAAAAACCTATAATATGATTATTTTGTCGTAATCAATCCCTAAAAATTAAATATAATTAATTTAAAATGTCAAAAATAGTAATATTCACTGTCACGTGACCTCAAACGCCATTTTAAGCTTATGACGTCATTGCTCGAATTTTAAATGGAAGTTCAACAAACTTCAGTAGATCGATAGTATTGAATACAGTTTAGTGACGTCACGTGACGTTTTTGGTGGGAAATTTAATAATGATTTTTATCTAACAATTTTTGTTTTTAAATTGAAGATTTTATTATTATAAAAGATTTTTTCGTGAATATGAAGGTTCTATCTAAGACATTAGTCAACATCCCAATTGAAATATGACGATCTCTAGTACAGAGTGTGTTGCAGGCATAGATTACCCCCAATAGATACCGCATTAGCGAATATTTCTTAGACTTCAAAGTCACAATTTGGCGGAAGGTGCAGTTTGCGGATGAAACAGATGCGCTGTGATTGGATATTTAAAATTCAAACTTGGAATTTTTCGAACTCAACCCGCGCATAGTGTTTGAGTATATATATCGATAAATCGTACGATCGATGTTTATGATTATTACTACGGTTGCAGGTCTCCACTGGGTGTCGATGTTCCTGTGGCTGATCTCTCCGAAGAACGTGTTCCACGGGGAGCGCATCTCGCGGCCGCGCAAGGCGTATCTCTCCGCGCTCATCGCCTTCGTCTACGTGTTCGCGTACGTCAACCTGCAGGAGCTTAACCATCGCCAGAAAATGGTACGTTGAAAGAGATAATTCTTGACATGAAATGAAATGAAATAAGTTTTATTCGAAGTAGGTTTGTTACAAACACTTTTCGAAAGTCACTCAACGCCATCGCTTCAATAAATCCCTACCGTGAGTGGTCCCGGGAGAAGAAGCGGCAAGAAACTCCCGGGATTATTTTTTTCCTACTCACAGTTACAGACAGCACTTAATACTACTTATTGCAATATTTGAAAATTTACCGAGTACAAAAAATTACCGAGTACAAAATTAGGGATAACTCAAAAACTAAATAATATGACGTCACAATGTTTAACCCGACCAACCCTTACGAATATAATTCGATATTTATTGAAGTTGTCAGAAGAAATCGCTAATTAACACGTTGAGGGCCACGTCAACCACCGCTGGCTAACACTGAAATTACATTTAGGCTGCGTCTACCACTGTTGGCTGACACTGACCTTTACGTAGGCCGCGAAAAACAAAAACAGCTTGGCTCTATAATACCAGCGCTTATAAGTGGCGCGCGTGGCCTGACGGGGACTGCCTTCATAATCGGGGTGGCGCTCAACGCGTTAGTGATCAGAACGTGACTTGTAATCTTCCTATTTTATAGCTCTGTACATCTTGTTAGTATTAAATAAAGATTGTATTGTATTGATGTACATATATTTGATTGTGTGTACAGGTGATATTCTACTGCGTGATGTGCGTGGAGAACTGGGTGCTGGTGGTGGCGTGGTGGTGGGCGCGGCGGCGGGGCGGGGGGGCGCTGCCGCCCTCCGCGCTGGCCGGGGGCGCCGCCGCCGCCTTCCTCGCCGGGCTGGCCTTCATGCTGCTCTATTACAGGTATGTGGGTGAGAAGAGTAGTGGGGAGAGAGAATGCCTTGAGGTATGCCGGCATTTGTATCATACGTATGAAATGTTTGAGAAGAGTAGTGGACCCGAAAGACCGCCTTGAGGGATGCCAGCATTTGTATCAGTGGGATTGTAAAGTTTTATCCTAAATTGTCCTCATAAAGTCCATGAGATTCACCAAACATGTAAGTATATTTAAGACCTCTCATGTAAATATTTAATCATAGAATTAATTTAAATTAACCTTTTTACAAGAGGTCGTTTTGCAGTTGAAATGCGACTGTTATTCGATTTGTTGACTTTCTTGAATAAAATGATTTTTCTCTTATTTTAACAACACATACGTGTGTTATCCTTAAAAAGAAGTGCAAAGTTTTTCTCTTCTCCTTTACTGCCAGTACAGTGCCAATAAGTGTTAACAAATAATGGTCCTTAATTCCAAGAGTGAAGGTATCAATATCGCCTGTGATTGCAGATACTTCCACGTGAGGAGACTGGGCTACATGCTGGGGGAGCACCAGCAGGGCACCAACAGCACTAACGCCTCCTCACAGAATAAAAATGGTAATATTGTCTATCCTTTATGGCACGGGCGTAGCCCCCGAAAAGTTAAGATATTAACATGTACTTACTATTCACCACATACATTTTATCTTTAGTTCTCTTGAAACCTTCGACTCCCTTTACGAACAGGACTCCCCCGATTCCCAATTTTCTTATGAATATAAGGATAATTATATGTATACTTTTAGTCTTTTTATTTTCTACTAAAACTGAAACTAAAACCTGGCTACGCTCGTGCTTTATGGCCGTATTTGACCTAAAATACTAACTCCAATCCCATGCCAGCAGACCAGGGTGTCGTAAAAGGCGACAGAAGCCGGCTGATCTGCTGGGAAGGAAACCTTCGTACAACCAATATGATTATGAATTCATTAATGGTTATTATTACGGGTCTTAATATCTTTCCATGCCTGCTTGGATAACTACAATCATATTTCTTCAGTTATCAAAACGACTCGTGTACCGGCATATTCCATATTGAATGGTAGCGGTGATCCAATAACTAAATGCCATATCTGTTCGAAAACCAGTAGCTGCGTTAGGGTAGGGCGCGGTTGGGCGACCGCTCAGGGCGCCAGGTTTGAAGGGGCGCCGCAGGAAGTCATAACTGAACCCTTATAGTTTCTTCATATCTGTCCGTCCGTCCGGTGTATAGCGTGGAGACCCTTAGTGCTGGAAAGATGTAACTTGGCATTGATTTACATATTTATTATTTTTGTATGGGTTTCAATGGCAGATATGGGCGCCGTAGAAATCTCGCCCAGCGGGCCTATTATGAACTTTTATAAAACCATTAATGTTCCAGGCAATTCAATTCTCGAGCTTTAAACGACGTATGATTGGCTAAAAAGTGTCACGTGACCGCTTTGGTAACACGAATTTGACGTTTACACTGGAACTTGGCTAGAATTGAGAGTTCATAATAGGCCGGCAGGGCGCTGGTAGTGCTAAAACCGGCACTGTCGAAAACTATTAACATAACTAAACGTACTATTATATGGATTTATGTGTTGTTTTAAACAGGGAAGCACGGGAACCAAACAGATAATGCGGCGATACCCGGGGTGTTCAACTGTAGATTTTCTAACCCGGTCAATAGTAGGTAAGTGGTAACATATGCGTAAATCAATACCAACCAATACCAACCAAACGTAAACCACAATATTTGACAGTAATAATAGTTATCACAGAGTACTTAATCACTACGTTTTATATGATAGTTATATGATTATGTAAAAAATATAAATTTTACTTAATTTTTATGACAAAACTATAAAATACGGTATACATAATATCTGCCTCTCCTTATCCAATTGCTACACCTTATCAAGGTATTTACATGTGTTCACTGTGACCATAATACAAAGTAGATAATATAATAATATGTGTTACATTTTGTGCTATTGTGACTTGTGTTTTTGCAATGAATAAAGAATAAAGAACATTTTTTTACATAAAATTTAAATGTAAATGTATAACTTGATACTGTCTTTATTGCATTACTAGATTCTGCCCGCCACTTTGTCCGCAGAAGAGTAGTTTCACAAAACGCAATCAGAAACTTTTTTTAATAAAATAAGTTAATGCTTGACAACGATTCCACCTGATGGTAAGTGGCGATGAAGTCTAAGATGGTGAACCTTATTATTATTATTAATTATTTATAAACGTCTCGATCATCTCAATAGTACATACAATACAAACGGATTAATAACTACCCTTTTTTGCTTGTCCTAGAAATGGACCATCTAAATCGTATAACGGTTAGCGCGTGATGAAAAATACCACATCGAAACATCTTCACAAACTTTCGTATTTATAATATTAGTAGAATATAAATCCAGTAATCAGCGGTTATAAAATTATATTATATTAGTAGTAGTATTATTAGTAGTCTTGTGTTTAACATGTTTGTAGAGACACATAATTAGCGTTTTATAATTATACTTCAATAATTATTATCATTGAAAGTTACCTTATATGTCGCACCAAGACAGTTAAATATGTAGGAAAACCGTATTATTTACATGAAAATTACCATACAGTGCTGCAGCGGCCCGTAAGAAGAAGAAGCCGACATCGTTCGTCCCGCCGCCCGCAGCGCCCCCCGCTGCGCCCCCCGCCGCCCCGCCCCCCGCCTTCTGGCGGCGCCCGCTGCCCGCACACCATCACCACGTAGGAATACAATCTTTATAAAAAAATGCTTACCAGAAATGGATGGAATTCCAATCATATCAAAATCTCTTCAGAGTCAATCGATTGTAACGATAATGTTGTTTAACTATATTTTTTTGAAGACTTATTTCTTTTGGAATAATTATGGGAGTAAAATTTTTACGATGCACGCGCACACCGACAGCCAAAAAGCGACATGATCAATACTTTATTAGCTGATAACTGATTCCTTTTACAAACAAAGAGTTGTAGCATACGGGATGAAAACTTTAGCTATTTTTGTTCTGTTACGACAAAGAAGTATAACTTTTTACGTGCGTACATAACTACACAATATACGTTTTTTTTTTATTAACAATTTTTCATTCATAATAAACAGAAAACAAGTAAATGGTCCACTCTATAGTACATGAACATCGCCCCGTAACCTCATTATCATAATAATTCCCAGGGTGGGTCATCTGAAAACGAAGGCTCCAGCGTGGGGTCCCGCGTCAACATCCAGCAGAAACTACAGGAGAAGAAGCAGAAACAGCTCGCTGAGCTGAGGGTCATTGAGGAAGAGATCAAGCAAGGAAAACTCGCCAAGACGACTCCCGTCGCCGCCGAGGAGATCTACAGCAGCTTGCAGCGACAGCCCATCCCGAGGGCGAAGACCCACGCCGAGCCCCCCGCATGGCCCAGTATCGAGATGACACACTCCTACCAAAACTACCCCGTCCTCCCCCACACTTGCAACCCCTATCCGACGTACACGGAAATCAAACCAGAATACGGCGTGCAGAACTTCACAACAGACAATAATGAAAAACTACGATATAACCAAGAAGCGAGAACCTTCTACGAAAACCCCGCGAATTTACGAGAAAATAGAGTCCCGATACGATCACCCAACTATTTAGCCTTAAACGAAAGGAATTACGAATCAAACGGCTGCAGGAGTCCTAGAACCATCAACAGCAGTCCAAGAAACGCTTACATCGCCGACGTGGCTTCCAATTACGAATCCAGCGCCATAGACAAACGGATGCCACAGAGTAATATATACTCGGATGACCATAGACAAAATCTTGGGGAGTTCCCGTACTGCGAGAACCAGTACAGCAAGTATGAGACGAAGGATGAGTATGTGACTGCGTTGCATAATGCGTTGGCGAGCGTTCAGGGAGTGGAGAACATGAGGATTTACAATGAGGTCGGGTGCGGGCAGTACAGTCAGAATTGTGACAGGTTTCCTTACCCGGTGTTGGGAGTGAAGAAGATGGAGCAGATTAGGAAAATGCAGAGGTGTCGAACGCCGGAGATTCTGTTGGCGCCGCACTATTTGGAGGGCTGCAGTCGGCCTGTATGCTGTCATTGGGGAGGCTCTTACACGTAAGCATATTTTTTAAGTTGCATAATATATTCTGTGGATTTTTGTTTCGTGCCAGATATTTTTGATTTTTTGTCGTGTTCAATATTTTATCTATTCACTATCCTTAATTCAGATGCCGAACAAACTGTCTAAAGTCAAAAGTAGTGCTATTTACCTACCTACTTACTTATCCAGAGTTTAGTATACATTCGGTTGAAAACGGCCGTAAAATGCGTATCCATTTTTTGATAAGTAATTTCTATATCGCCGTAACATCGATTTCAATATAGATACGAAGTAAGAAATAGTCACGCTTTTTTTTAAATTAGTGCAAGAAGACAAATATTACAACGATCAATTTGTTACGAACACAGCAACAGGAAGAAGGAAGAGGGCGGAGGCAGCAGCGGCGAGGAGTCGGCCCCCGAGGGCGCCGCGCGGGACACGCCGCGACCGCCCAGCGATATCGACAGCCAGGTATGTAACAAGTACAAGTTGCATGGTTTTTTTTTTACTGGCGGGATGTTACTAAAAGTGTAATAAGTTTACTTATTGTAAGACTTATGGATAGACTCAGGGATCTCAGATTATCTATATACTAATAATAAAGAGGAAAGATTTGATTGTTTGCATTGAATAGGCTCCGAAACTACTGAACCGATTTGAAAAATTCTTACACTGTTGGAAAGCTACACTATCTCCGAGTAACATAGGCTATATTATATTTTCAAAAAATTAGGGATCCTTAATAAAACTCCAATAATGTAACCCAAGGATTAAAAAATAAAAAAAACCGAAGCAAAGCGAGGGCGGTTACTCGTTTACAATAAAAATACAATTATATTTCCTGTTTATGTTTTTAATATTTCCAATAATACAATATTTTGCTATTTTCTAGCTTAACAATGAATGACAATCGTGTTATTCTCAAATACTATGGTAACCAAAACAGGGTTGCTCATCTACAATACACAGCAGGGGCGGTTTCTCAATAAAGGCCCATAGGCACGGCCTACCCTGGTTCCGAGGCCCTTACAACATTACATAATTGCGTAGTAAAAGTATAGAATCCTCTTAAAATATCAAATATGCTAAATGCGCTATGTGAATATCATCACATAACAACACAACACAATAACTTTATAATACACTACAATCAAATCGTATACACTAAATAAACAATAAAATTCATTTAAAATTTATTATACATACAGCGCCGCCACGCTGCGGTGCGGTGAAGGCAGGAACTAAACGTGCCTCTATGGGGATTTGGTAATAATAAGAATTATCTCTCGATATGTACAGGAATTCCATCTGCCCTCACCAAGCGCAGCAGGGTAATTCACGTAACTTAAGAAGTTCGATTGCAGTGCAGTTGCAGTCACGTTCCGATCAAAATGACACTTTCCGTATTCTCTTGCGCTGTCAAACACGCTCACGTCACGCGAGCGCGTCTCAAGCGCGTTCACGTCACAAAAAGGTATTCTGATAATGCGCGTCAAGATAGCGTGTTCCCGATCGCAGTTTGATTGGTATTCTCATAAATTTTGACGTTGAAATGACAATTATGACATCTCGGTTCAAGTTTTTAAGCAGTTTAGTTTGTTGTTTGTTAACGCTTTCTTTCAGTTATTTATTGCTTACTTTTGTCGATTAAACGTGTGGTAATTGTGGATAATCGAAGTCAGTGAAAGTAAAATTATATTTCGTAAGTAAATTTAAAAGTTAATTATTTAATAGACTTTTATCATTTTTAATTATTAATTACCGTGTTTTTGAATACAATACCTACCTAACCTCTAACCTAATTAATTTTAATTGTTTCTAGTGAAAATGAGTTTGCGTCTTGGATGGAGGATGTTAGCCTTAGCTAACGAAATAGATGAACGAGATCGCCAAGCTAGAGCGCGAACACGTAGGCTAGCGGCGAATCCGTACGCCTTATCGGATCGGGAGTTTTTAAAAACATACCGACTGAGCAAGTCTTTAACTCAGAACTTGATTAGCCACTTGGCAACTGTCATTCCAAAGGAGAGGAGGAATGATGGACTTAGTTTGCAGGCAAAGGTAAATCCAAAGAATCCAAATATGTACTTTCAAAGTTTAATTATTTGATGTCAAAGAATTTTAAAAAGAGTGCAATTGAATAACTTTCAGGTTCTGATAACACTAGCATTTTATGCCAGTGGTTCTTACCAAACTTTGGTAGGACAAAGTAAATGCCACGGAGTGTCACAGCCCACAGTATCTAGGGCTATACGGCAGGTGACCAAAGCCCTCAACATGAGGAGCATATTTGTTGAATATGTCAAGTTCCCGATGACAAGGGAAGCCCGTGACGAAATAAAACGATGGTACTTATATAGTTTATTTATTTTATTTTTTACATACTTACTAAACATAATACATTACTCAAAAAGTTACCAATTGGATTTTGTTTTTCAGTTTTTATAGAAAGTATAAGCTGCCGGGGGTAATTGGCTGTATAGACGGGACACATATTGGCATAGTAAGACCCAGCCAACATGAGGAAAGATATTTTAACCGTAAAGGTTATCACTCTCTGAATGTGATGGTTGTATGCATCTTTTTATAAGCAAATACTTATATCATATTTGTAAGGTAATATTTCTAGGAATTTGATACTAACATTATTATTTTCAGATCTGTGATGCAGATCTTAATATTTTGTGTGTTGACCCCAGTAAGCCTGGGGCGACACATGATACAGTTGTGTGGCGTGATCACCCATTGCACCAATATTTAGACCAAAAATATGAGGAGGAGGAGCAGATATTTTTGTTGGGTAAATAAATTTTACTATCAATTTACAATAAAACCATTTACGATAAAACCATCCATAAACGTTTATTGTTTTAGGTGACAGTGGCTACCCATTAAGAAGGACAATGATGACCCCAGTCTTGAACTCTGTGCCAGGGTCACCTGAAGAACACTTCTATAAACTCCAAGTGTCAGCTAGGAATACAGTGGAGAGATGCATTGGTGTCTTGAAAGCTCGATTTAGGTGGGTAAATGGTTATTATATTCTAGCCACATTTGTTACTGCAAGACTTCCTTAGTTGATGTAAATGCTCTTGTTTCAGGTGTTTGTTGATTGCACGTGTTCTACACTATGACCCTGTTTTTGCTGGCCAAATAATAAATGCTTGTGTTGTATTGCACAATATTGCTAACAAAGCAAAATTGCCAGTACCACAACTGACACCTCAACAGCGGGAGCAAGAAGAGAGGATGCGAGTTCGCCGTAGAGCAGCGGAGGCAGATTTGCGTGCTGAAAGCCTAAACATACTTGTTCAGGGGAATAGGCGTGTGAATAGAGAGTTGCTGGAAGGTCGAGCTGTTCAACAGGCTCTCATTAATAGGTTGTGGGAGCAAAGAGCATAATTTGTTTTCAATAAAAATTGTATAGAGCACCGACCTGTAAAACAGCTGCACATAACTTCCTAAGCTTTAGAGTGGTTTGGAATGAGAACAAGTTACCTGAAGAAATTGTTTCCTTTCCTTCAATTAATATCTTTAAAAACCGACTCGATAGCTGGTTGAAAACAGAGAAGCTATCACTGCGGCAAAAATGATTTTTCAGCACAATTGATATAGACACATATTTATAGCTTAGCTGCTTGTCCTTAAATAATAATAATAATAATAAATTCTTTATTATGAAAATGAAACAAATTATGTACTTTGTATGTATGTATTATGTACTTTACAATAAATTTTGTTCATTTTCCTGTGAAGGCTCTCTTCCTCTTCTTGCCTAAAAATAAATTAGAGAATATTATACCATTATCTACTTTCATCTTCAAAATATATTGTTAGGAATGTTCTCTCTGTCTTTAACTAAATTCAAATCAGGGACCATTTAGGTTGAACACTCTGTGGCTTTATTTTATACTTACATTTAGGTCTTGCAATGTCGTACTTATATTCTCTAGTGCCACCGCTATGCGGCACTGGGCATCTGCTGATTTATTTACAGCCTCTGACATTTTTAATGTGGCATCTGCCATTTTATTGTAAGCAGTTGCCATCAGCCTCTCGACTTCTATTCTTGAAGCCTCTAAATTGGCCAATACATTTTGGCTCCTGTCCAGTTCGCTAGATTGAGGAAGAGCTGTAAAATATATTATTTTAATGATAATTTAATAATGTACCTTTACAAAACTGTCTATAATCTAGTTTACTTATGGATTATTAAATAAATAATAAAACTATATACTTTGTGTACGTGCACGACGGCGCTGGCGACGGGGATTGGGCTGTATGGCTGGTGTAACCTCTTGTTCACTGTAATATTTTTTTATGGTTTAAAGATTGTAAGTTAAAATGTGTTTTATTTCCTTGATAATTAATTTATCTACCTTTCTAAATATATTTGTGTTGGTGCCGATGATCCATGCAAATTGTTTCTTTCATAATTGTAACAATAACATAAATTTGTAAGGATATGCATATTGATAGATTCATTCATTATTACAGCCGGCATATAAAAGAATATATTTTTGATAGGATATTATTTTTTTGTCGCCTCTTCGGCGTAGGCCAAATGAATCATTCAAATTTCCGTCTCGCTAGGAATCGAACCCAGGGCCCTTGGCGCAGCATCCGGCATAGTAATCATTGCGCCATTGATTCAATATATGAGAAATTAAATAATCAATGGAATTTTATAATTATTTTGTATTATGTAACTATTTCATTATTATTATTTTATTTACTAGTGAAATACATACTTTACTGCATAGCTAAAATTATAGGTAATAACAACAATTGAAAAACTTACAGTTCAGTATTCAACTGTTCGTCTATGGGCACTTCATGCAAAGTGACAGTTGGAGAAGGTGTAGTGGCATGCGCAGGTAATGGGGAAATTGAGGGACGTGCAATGAGTTCGGGCTAGCAAAAAAAGAATAAGTATACGTATGTTACTTTCAATCTCATGCAAAAAAGATGAAACACTAAGAACTTCAACTTATATTCATTTGTCATGCACGAACACAAATTATCATAACAAAATACACTATCACTTACGGATACAGGATTAATTTGCACAATATTTTGGGGTGTGCCACTCCTCCCCACAACTTCGTAATGAGCACCTAAAAGGGCTGCCAGCCTTTCTTCCAGGGGGCTCAAATTATCAACGGGTACGCCGGACCCTCCTCCTGTACCCTGCTGATTCCTTTTAATATGCCTTATCCGCGCTATAAGCCGGCACTTGTAGTCATTAAACCACTAAAAATTTTGCAAATCTAGTCATTTATCCAAGCTATTCCAGTAAATTTATTTAAGAACTAGCTGTTGCCCGCAGCTTCGCATACGAAAATTATGTTTTACCTTGTTTGTAGGTAGGTACATCTTACAGAAAAAAATTTAAAAACGGTGAATTTATATTGAATTACTTATATTTAGTAATTTATATATTGAAACCCACGATACAATCACAAAGGATTCCTCTAGGAGCGGGTTTTGAAAAAAAAGCAATATTCACATTAATTTGTATTTTTTTTCTTTTTCTTACAAAATTTTGAAAAACTGAAAAACACATGTTACATCAATTTAAGCAAGGAACATTTGTTGTAAATTTTAAGCAAATCGGTTGATAAATATTTTTCCATACAAACTTTCATCGCGTTTACCATTGAAAACTTTTAATTTTCCGGGATAAAAAGTATCCTACAATATGACCCGGAGCATTAGTAACAATTTTACCAATTTTCATCAAAATCCGTTCAAGAGTTTTCATGTGATGCCCGGACAGACAAACAAACAGACAATAATTCTAAAAAATATATGTTTGTGCTCTAACACGTTATTGGAGTGCCCCCTAATCGAAATTTTTAAAAAATATTCAATGTACAGAAAATTTGCCCTTTGAGAGATAGATTGATCCTTGTGATTTTCCTTTTATAGATTTAGGATACCTTATTCCACTGCTTAGCCGTTCTTTGGTGGCCATCTGCCTCGGAATTCAAAATATTGGAGCACTCGGACCAAAGTCGTAGCGAGAGGGCTCGTCCCTCCTTAGATTTTACCCTGCCGAGTGCTAGGGTTCTGTGGCTCTCCATAAACTCAATCATAATTTCCATTTGTCTTATAGAGACACACTTTCGGGGTGTTGAAGACATTCTATAAACAGAAAATAAATTTTGATAATGCATTCTCACAGAGGTACTTAGTGGTTAGCTAAATTTAGAAAGCTGTAAGTTTAATATGTACCTACAATAAAAATCAATAATCATAATTACCTTATATAACTTAAATGATAAGTTCTCCAAATCTTTCTAAATCAAAAATTTTTTAAGAAAAAGAAATTAAGCAGTCGGAGTCAGCTCGAACTTTGCCGCACTTTTTGTTTTGACCTTTATTTATTACTAATTGCATTACGAGGCAAAGTAAAGACCTTCATTCTGCCATGTTGAGGTAACATATGACATTTTTTTGTGAATTGAAGCACAAATCTTTACTTTTTTTACAAAAAATGTCACTAAAATTATTATTGGGATAATAAGTAAATATTCTTCAACGTTTTTTAATGGAAACATAATAAATTGTATTTGATTAATTAATAAGTTTATTTGTTCTCTCATATGACAACACAAACACAGAGTACTAAATAGTCGAAGAAAAGTTTGACAGACGCGCAGGATGCGTGCAGGAGAAGTGAAGTTCACATGCAGTTTGCGTGCAGTTGGCGTGCAGTTGACGCGCAGTCAAAAAATTATGAGAATACGGTTTAGACGCCAAACTTCAACTTGATTGTAGCGTCACTCCAACTTGATTGCAGCGTCACTGCAACTTAATCGATGCGTCTTAAAGTTACGTGAATTAGGGTGCAGTACAGGCACGGCCTAGGGTGACCAGTTAAATAAAAAAATACATTGAAAATATTCTTCCAAACTTAGCCTTGAATATTAAAACAATTTGAAATAAATATTATTGATTATTACCATTGTTTTTTAAAGTTAGATAATATTTTATGGATTTTCTTTAAATGAATGACTAAACTTATTCAATTTACTTAATTCAATAATGTGCTCTGGCAATATTAGAAGCCCGGAGCGGAGACTCCCTACGCATGCGCACTACGCAGCCTACTTGCTCCCTCACACCTTGCAAAATTTACGTAGGTTGGAGAGAGAAGGGAGCTTGGAGCAGGAAGAATGTCATTCATTGTCATCCATGTTTATTTACATTTTACTTACATGTGAAATTCGCAAAACATATTAATATCTCTTTATTAGTCGGTGTTAATTAATAATAAATTAAATAGATTTGCGAGGCAGTGAGCAATATTGCGAGTATGGTGTATTGTGATATTTGCAAAGGCAATGTGTGTTTAGTAAATTTACGTGATATATTTTTAAAAGCGTCGTATAATGTTAAAATGAAAGTTGTGAAAAAAGGCCGGTGTGTACCGAAATTAGATTTAAATCAAATTCATGGTAAACAACCCGACATTTTCAAATAAAATATTATGACTCTTTTGGATGGTTAGCAGGTTGTCTACACACAAATCGTATGTATTGCTTTCCTTTAATTTTATTTTCTAATATTTCAAGTTTGGAACGATACCGGGTAGGTACGTTGATTTGAAAAAAATTAATAACGCTGCTAAAAAGCACAGTCAATCAGAAAAACATTTAGAATCCTCATATAAATTGCTTACTTTTGGTAATACCCGAATTGAAACAAGTTTGAATAGTCAATTAGACATTGAAAGACATAACTCGAAAGTAGACCATAATAGAATAATTTTTCATAGGCTGATAGAAGGCTGATAGATGTCATTTGTTTTTTGGAACAGCAAGAATTAGCTTTTCGAGGTCACGATGAATCGGTTTTATCGTCAAATCAAGGTAATTTTTAGAGTTAGTTAAATTGCTCGCGAAATATGACGGACAACCATATGCAAACTGCTTCCAATTCATTATGGTATATTTAGATGGAAAGAGGAACTTAGTCGCTTAGTGATAGGATTAGTTACACCTAGGTTTTATACTTACTACAACACTTAATAACTTACACTTTATACAATGTATAAAGTGTAAATTATTCTTGTTTGGTTTTAAATAATAACAACACTAATGAGAATCGTTCGAAGAAAATCGGCCTTTCTGAAGGCCACTTTGGATATCCTATAATTGACTTGTCTTCTATCAATCAATTACTGAATATTTGACGTGGTCAGACGAAAACATACGGCGATCAAGACGGCCAACGCAAGGAAAAGCAAAAAAGGTGAAATTATCAATTTTATATTTTAGTTCCATGGGCTCACTAACCAAACAAATGTTATACAACAATTACAATATTAGGGATGTAGTATGTACCTACTACAGCCTAATGCTCTACATTATGATGCATAAAATCATTCACACATTCATTTATTCACATACATATCACTCTTGAGTAGGTATTCTCGTGTTCTACGCCACTAGGTCCAGTCTCTTACTAATATTCTTTTAAAGAAATTATTGAGTTTTTTTTAATTTTTTTTTGATTTTTTTTTTAATTTTTTTTTTGCCTACCCTCAGGCCAAAACCTGTGCCCGCCACTGATACACAGATATAGGGTCACTACACATTCATTTATAAAAATAGGCTTACACAAGTTAGTTTAGTCAGTGTGTTTGGTCACATTTCAGACCATTATTGTAAAGCTTTTTGTATATTGTGCAAACAGAGGAGTGTTATAAGTTTGGCGCGTATGTGTATCTGTATGTCTGTCTGTGGCGGGGTTTTTTTTTATTTATTAGAAGTCCTATTTGGTCAAC
The DNA here is from genome assembly GCA_963932265.1 of Thymelicus lineola. Classification (NCBI taxonomy): domain Eukaryota; kingdom Metazoa; phylum Arthropoda; class Insecta; order Lepidoptera; family Hesperiidae; genus Thymelicus; species Thymelicus lineola. Next base: position 5,458,765 of record OZ010705.1, on the reverse strand, counting down.
AATCTTACAGCGTCTTTTTATCGTAATTTGTAATTTAAAAAGGCTGACAAAAAATTAAAGGAATAGTAAGAGATTTTTTTTTATGGAAATAGCCGGCAAACGAGCTGACGATCCACCTGATGGTAAGTGGCTATCGTCGCCCATGGACATCAGCAACACCAAAGGTATCACTGATGCGTTGCCGGCCAGGAAAGAGAGAAGAAAAAGAAAGAACTGGCTCTCAAGCCCCCAGCCGGAACAAGAGTCGTTTGGCGGCTGACTCATGCTCGACGGTGGTAGACGGTAGCTATCCAGGCGAACCCCTGGAGAAATAAAGAGAATTTAGAAGATAAACAATAATGTCTAAAACTAATTATTTCTGTGTATCATAAAAATTTCTAATTTCAATTTAAATTTCAATAGAAAACAGTGCCAAGACTGTTTACTAAATATTATAAGTATTATCTAAAAAACGGTATAATAATAGTGGTATTGTGTCGTCCATCAGATATCTCTCCCGCGATCGTACACGCTCCCGCGCGAGTTCCGCTACTGGCGGCGACGGCCGCGGCTGCGGGACGCGCACGTGCCCAGCAACAACAGCAGCGACGGTCAGTACCACCGTCCACCACACACTGCCACTCGACCACCCACTAGCTGGGGTTATGTGGCCACAATGGTTTTATCTTTTTTAGATCAATTTTCGGTTCTAAAAGTTTGTACAGAACTTGTTTGGCGAATCCGATTCGCGCTTGGATGGTATTTCCAGCAGTCCCCACTAAGCTTTATTTATTTAGCTAATAGGGATGTCAAAATCTTTGATATTAACATTACGGTATATTCAAAGCCGGCGTTAGGAGGGGCAAGGTTGGGTGACGGCCTAGGGCGCCAAATTTGGAGGGGCGCCAGCGCCACATTTGGGGTGAGGAGCAAAAAAAAAGGAAAAATAAAATTCTTAATAAACGTTTCCATTGGTTCAGCAAAAAATTTTTCGAATAAAAAAAGAGCTCGATTTTGATTTTCTTATGTGGGCGCCTATATTCTTGCCTGGGGCGTTAGTGGCTCTAACGCCGGCACTAGGTATGTTTATGTATCATGCCCTGCATCACTCTTTTACTTTACAGGCGACGTAGACAGCGGCGACAACGACAGCTCGCGGCGGTCGAGCGGCTCCGCGCGCTCGCAGCTGGCGGGCGGGGCGGCCGGGGCCAGCGGGGCGGGGGGCGCCGGGCCCGGGGCACGCCGGGACCCCGAGCGACGCCGCGCGCCGCGACGACCCAACAAGCCCGAGACTGAACTGTAGTCTACTAGCGGGCCTATTATGAACTGTTATAAAACCATTTATGTTCCAGGCAATTCATTTCTCGGGCTTTAAACGACGTATGATTGGCTAAAGTGTCACGTGACCGCTTTCGTAACACAAATTTGACGTTTACACTGGAACTTGGCTGGAATTAAGAGTTCATAATAGACCGCCAGCTACGTGTATTGATATATATGGAAACTGTCGGTAACCGGAGTCGATGCGATCCTAGTGCCACCAGTCGACAATCGACATTGAATCTATCCCCAGTATCAACACCGAATAGTCAACAGTTGAAGTGCGGCTATCTAATGACAGCACAGTGCACAAATAAGAGGGTGTCCTACTATTTTGTCCAAGTAGAACCATGAAGGAATCATAATAATATATTTTTTAACTTCCCCATATAACAAAATACATTTGTAACTCAGTGCGTCGCCCAGTTCAGTTGTGTGAAAAGCTCTCGTAGCCGCTGTTTGGACGCACAATACGATGTTTATGTTAAAAACCAAATTGTACGTAGTTCCAAAGCGAGACAGATCAGTGCAATATTGTCATAACTAGAAACGCAGTAAATCATCATAAAAATCTATTTACAAGATAGTAAGTTATCATTCTCGCCAGGCTATGAGAATTGTATTGTAAGAAACTGCTCAATTTTAGATCTGTTTTTATTGAGAAAATCCGCAAAACATCGTTTTACGTACTTAATTTAAGTGTTGTGTTCGTAAAATTTTAAATTCGTAACTTATACAAGTGTAAAATTTGTATTATTGTATAATAATGTATATTTTTATACTAATCGACTGTACATAGGGTAAGAGGAGAAAATAAAAGAGACATTCAAACTTTTATTTACTTTATTATCTATTATTCCAATTGTAAAAGGGAACCAGTCACTCTATCACTCCGTGTCACTACTTCACTACTGATCTCAGCCATTTACACAATATAAAGAAACATCAACCGAAATAAGGTTAAAATTCACAAATACACATTTAATGTTGATTAAAACTATCTTAAAATTAAGTGATTCGGACGTGCCGAGAGATTGGGGACATCGAACGAAACGTTCCGTCGAAACTCTGGCGCACGGTTTTGTAGTGGGAGTTGAGCGATCGAATGAGTCCGCGCGGAGAGAACATAATTCGACGCTTGAAAGGAAACATTGATTAAGGGTGGGTTGTTCGTACATTTAAACCGCAGCTAACTTTAACATTTGCTATTACCCACCGAATGTCAAAATGCGCGAGCCAATAGGGAAGGGAATCATAATTGTAATGGCAGACCTATTAGCTCGCGCATTTTGACATTCGGTCGGTAATAGCTAAAGTTAGCTGCGGTTAAAATGTATGAAAAACTCATCCTTAGTCAATATTTCCTTTCAAGCGTCGAATATCGAATATAGACATTAACAGGCGATCCCGCCGCGTGCACACATTGGATCAATGTCTCGGCGCGTTCGAACCCCGTAACCTATTACTAGCTCATCCACGGACATAGCGACAGTTCGGCCACAAGATACACGAAAAAACATTTTGCAATTAAAAAGCACCTCAACATAAACAGCGAATGAAGCGAGCTCTGGAGGTAATTTACACTGCTTCAACTAGTACAACGTGAATGGTGCGCGGCACTGGCCCTTTACCGACAAAGTATAATATTATTATTGCACATTGTCAATGAGTCAAGCGTCGAATTATCTACGGTCTGCAAAAATGTAGCGAATCGTTCGACCTCATTAAGCTATATTTGTTGATTATTTAAATACAACAATAAGAGATTATAAGATATATTCGTGCACGCACGCAATTATCGCCGTCTGCAAAGCTCGTCAAAGAATAATTTTGATCATTTTACTTCGAACAATTCGTTACTTGATACAAAATTTAGCTTTCAAAATATGTTTAGCCCAAAACGCTGCAGTCCTGTGCATTTATTTACACATCTTAAATAGTACACTTAATCGAACCCTAATCAAGTAGTTAATCGCGATATTCCAGACTGCGGAAATACTATTACACTTATCCTTCGCATTAAAAAAATAATATTAATCCATAACCCTCCGAGACCGATAAACAATCACTTTTAACTAAGTTTTTACACGGATGTCAAAACGTTATAAAAATTAATATCAATATTTTTGAATAAACAAAACTAATAATTATGCATAAATAACCAAACTGCAAGAATGTCACCTTTGTACAAGTATCTGATTCTTATCAATAAACTATGTAACATAGTTCAAGGCTAATTTACACTTTGTCGAGTACTAGTTGCAAAGAATTATCCAAAAGTGAACATATTTTTACGGCAGTAAGTGTACATTATGTTTAAACACCATTCAGGTTACTAAAAGGTCTGTGTAAATTTGACATTTATGCCAGAGCAATTGGTATTGACTGAAAAAAACAACAAAGCAAAATTGTTAAAAAAATATATATTCAGACTGTCCAATATCATAACCATTTATGACTTTTTTGTACACAAATTCACGATAAAATAAAAACTAACAAGACTTCAAATTAACTTACATCAAGCAATCGCTATAACAATCTGTTATCGTAACACTAATTTTAATCACTTAACCCTTTCACTTACAATGCAACTACTAGACAAAGTGTAAATCAGCCATCACTTGCCCGGTGAGGAGAAAGGGGAGAAACTAGACTCGTGCGACAGCAGCGTATAACAAACAAACATGGTCCCGTAGCGGCGCTTACATCATACCAATGGGGATAGAGTACCAAAAAAAAAAGAAAAACCTTTTGACATTTTCAACCAGCGCTTCGTCGCACGAGCCATCAATAAAAGGCCATTAATAATGAATTAAAAAGCAAGTGCTCAACGCACACAGCAACAAAACGTTCTTACAAATACAGATGTTCCTTGGGTTATCCTTAGCCTAGAGGGAATTATTCCTACAACATAAAATTACATAGATTCGTACCGCGTCCAGTTACAGCATTCCATATAGTGAAGCCGTCCGTCCGTCTTGTGCCGTCAGATCGACGGCTTTCGACGCGGTGCTAGTAATTAATCTAAGTTTTAAGTTGTGTAGCTTACTGACTATGTGTTTGCGGCCGAGTGGTCACTGCTCACGATGATATGAGCTGCAATCAAAGTTAAATAGTGTTATTAATAAAAATAAATAAATAAATAAAATAATAATATCATCTGTGTGAAAAGCGCATGATCAAGCATCCTTGGCGTGAGATGGTAAATGTAAATAATGATATCATTTAATTTATTTCCTCTCAAATTTCATTGCGTCACAGACTGTCTTAAGCAACTAAAACTTGAAAAAAAAACAGTATTCATTTGATCCATAAATTACTAGAGTTGAATTTAAACACTATTAAAGTCATTTCTTCATTCATGTCTTCATTTCCAAAAAACATTAAAATTATACTATTGAACGAAAAACATAGAAAGCATGCAAAATAAAGCAAAAAAAATGGCTACCTTGTAAAGAAAAGCGGGCTTTAATCCATTCCACTTCATTTCAGATATTTTATTTTTCATAATATATTATTATTATAATAATATATAACTATGTCCTTTTTATAAACTATAGGTATTCTATGTAGACATCTACACTCCGCTCTTAACTCCTAACATCTTAAATACACTGCAACAAACAAAAAACAAAAACAAATCATAATTAAGAAAAAATAAAAACAAAGAACACAGAAACATGCTGCAAATAATAAAATTCGACTTTCATGCATCTATTAAAAAACAGTGTAAAATATTGAACTCATGTTGTTTGTTAATGTTTTTCCATTTAATGGAAAAATCTTTTTAATTTAATTTAGGCAAACAACGTTCCACCTGATGGTAAGTGGTCACCACCGTCTCCAAAAGGCATCACCGAAACATTGTGGATCGAAAAGGAATCAAAGTAATCCGTTGGCCATACACGATCAGGTATACTTGTCAAGTTTGCAGCGGACTTGACGCGACATCCAGTAAACTTGACGGTATAAGGCCACGGTATGGATATCTTGCCATATAGCTATCTCATGCAAACTGGATGCCGCATCAAGTCAAACTGCAAACTTCACAAGTACAGTAGTACACTTGTTCGTGTATGACCAGCTTTACATCAACTAGAAGTTGTAAAGTAAATGTAAGTGACCGTGCGCACTGACCGACTTGACTGTAGCCTTGATGAAGTCCTTCTTGTGCGCCAGATCGAAGTCCGGGTAGTGGGAGTACACCTGTTTGCACACCGTCTTCATCGTGATCTGCTCCAGATTAGCGCCTTCGAGGATCTGCTTCACGTACTTCTTTATCTCCTCGTCCTGTGCGACAAACATACGTACAATTTTTTTATTTAACTACTCATAAACGAGTTGATGACTTATACAACCCGTTTTTTCGTCGGGGGCATGGATGATAGAATAGGAGGGCCTCATATAAGGGGAAAGTTGAAAACGTGTCCAGCCGTTTACTGAAACTAGAGGTTCCGTAATGGCTATTCCAGAATGGCGCTAGTGTCTGAGAAATAGCGATATGAACATAGCTGTTGTAGACCGCACCGCAGCGCCACCCGTAATTGGACGCGTTTTTACACTTTTCATACACAGAGATGGCCCCCTACCTTCTATACTGCATGGTCGGGGGTTAATAAATAAATGTGACGTAGTAATGTTACTCACCGTCGGCGGCCGCTTGGCCTTCTTGTCCGCGGGCCCGTCGGACTCGTCTCCGCTCTCCTCTTCCTCGCTACCCTCCTCGTCGTCCTCCTCGCTGCCCTCGCCAGACTCCTCCTCCGAGGACGCCTTCTTGCCCTTCTTGGCCGGCCGCCCTACCGGCTTCGCGGCTGCACCCTTCTTCTTGGCTGCGGAACGAAAGGTTCATATTTACGGTCTGAGGAATGTAAATATTGTAATCCGTTCAACTTTAGACTTTAGTTTTAACAGCATCGATTAGTGATATCCCAATGAATGAATGAATGAATATGAATGAATGAATGAATATTTATTTATTCACTTTCACAAATTAATACAAAATATGGATACAGAGAGTACACATACTATAATAGTGCTTTGTGAAAGTCTGGTGCCTGATGTAGGTTACAAGTACCTGAGTTACAGGTCACCAGTGCCCTCCCGCAGCATAATTAACGAATGGTACTTACGCTTAATGTTCGTGAGGTGACATTTTTTATTTTATTACAAATTTATTTACTAATAGCTAATTATTGTAGATTTATTACAACCACTAGATTGAGCTAAGTGTGTTCATTTGTGTGTGTGTGTGTGTGTGTGTGTGTATGTGTGTGTGTGTGTGTATGTGTGTGTGTGTGTATGTGGCGTGTATGTGTTGTGTGTGTGTGTGTGTAGTTTGCGTGAATGTGTGAGTGATTTAGTCATTTATAAGTATGCATATATAGACTTTATAAATAGGTACATAGTCATAGACAGATCCAGAGAGAGATTATGTAACAGGTTGATACGATAAAAATATTTTTTTTTAGCACAATAAGATTTTGACTATAGTTATAGTTATGCGATGAAATAAAATTCATAATAAGGAATGTAGCAGGTTTTCGGTATCTTCATACGTAAGGGTTTTATTTAAGATACGTGGTCACTGTTCGCTTACAAAGGTGATAGTTTAGGGAGTAAATGTTAATAGTGCTGTTTAATCTATTATATAAGAATGACCCTCGATGGCAGAAGAATTTGCGAGACAGGGAAGTGTTGAGAGGATTAGATGGACATACAGTACCTTTTCTCCTTTTGTTCTTTACGAGCTCGGAGTCATATTTTAACTGAGTATGCATTTTAAGAACAGTATGGAGTACATAAGTCTGTCGTACACTAAGAACTTCCCAATAATTTAGGAGTTCCTGGGTTGGGTACAAAAAAGGCAGACCAGCTCCAGTTTTTAATATTGCACGTTGCGCTCTCTCTACTTCAATAATATGGGATTTTGCCACCCCGCCCCACGTTGTGATGCAATAGTCTATTAGTGACTGGCAGAGGGCATAGTAGACCATTTTAATTATATGGTGGTCTGCTACGTGACGTAAAGACTTAAAAATATAAATAAGCTTACGTAGCCTATTGACAAGCATATCAATGTGAGGTTTGAAACTTAGTGTCTGATCTACTGTGACTCCTAGATACTTGATACTATCTGTCCTTTGAATAGTAGGACAAGAGCAGGGCGATAAGCCGGGAATACAATTGTGAGCTGTTAATGAGAAGGTCGGAGAAGGGATTAGATTAGTTTTTGTGACAAACGTAATGAATTTAGTCTTTGTCGCATTAAGTGTTAATAAATTATTTTGCAGCCATTGTCCGACTAAATTAAAGCCATCTTGTGCGGCATTGAATGCATCATTCCAATTGTTACCACGGAAGAAAAGAGCAGTATCATCTGCGAAGGTTAGGATTTTTCCTTCGCGGAGTTGTAACTTACAGAGATCATTAATGTAGATCAGGAATAGTGTAGGACCGACTATACTTCCTTGTGGGATACCGTATTCAATGATTAACTCGCTACTTAAAAATTTATCAATTTTAACTCTTTGTTTTCTTTGAGTCAAATAGTCTTCCAAGAGTTTTAAAGGTACACCTCTTACGCCAATTTTTTCAAGTTTACCTAGAAGATGTGGTATAGAGACTGTGTCAAACGCCTTCGCCAGATCAAGAAAAACAACTAAACATTTCGATCTTTCATCAAGGCAATTAATAATGTAATTTATTAATTCATGTACCGCATCGTTAGTTGATTTACCTTGACGAAAGCCGTATTGATTTGACGAAATAAGATGGTTTGCCTCAAGGAATTTAACAAGTCGTGTATTTATTATTCTTTCTAGGAGCTTAGACAACGTAGGTAAGATTGATATTGGTCTAAAGTTATTGACACAGTCCCTATTCCCACTCTTATATATTGGTTTAATGAGGGCTGTTTTAAATGCTGAAGGGAAAACCCCTGTAGATAATGCAAGATTACAAATGTAGGTAATTGGGGTGACTAGGTACTGTGAATACCTTTTTATAATTTTTGTAGATATCATATCAATACCCATTGTACTATTATCTTTTAGGGATTTTATTATGAGGTGGATTTCATTCTCATCAGTAGGAAGCAGTACTAGGGAGTTAAGGGGGCTATCTGGATTTGATTGACGTGTAAAGTCCCGAGATTGCGAGGAAGTATGGATACGCATAGCTAGGTTTTTACCAACATTGGCAAAGAAGCTGTTTACCTCATTTATATTATGTTGTGGGTTGTTGTTTGACAGCAGACAAAGTGAGTGATCAGATACCCTATCCGATCCATTAAGTTTTTTAATTACTTGCCAAAGTTGTTTTTTGTTGTCTTTAGCCTTTTCTATTTCACCCTTTTCATAGTTTATTTTGGCCTTTTTTATTAGGGAGTTGCAATAGTTTCTATAGCGTTTGTAAATTATTTTTAATTCATTGTTATCTGGATCTTTTTTTAGTTTTTTGTATAATTTGTCCCTGTGTCTCATACATTTGATTAATCCCGCTGTGATCCAAGGCTTACTAATGCGTTTTCTGTTGGGAATTTTGACAAACTTAGTGCTGTCTTTGATGGCTGAAGAAATTAGTGAGACCAGTTGATCGGTTGCAAAATTGACATTACTATAGTGTAGGATCTGTTGAAAATTTATATTTAGCATTAGCGAGTCTAGATGTTCATAATCGACTCGAAACTCCTCTCTACTACCATGGCTTATATTCAAGGCTTTACCAATACTTAAAGCTACACTCTCGTGATCCGTGATTGAAGACTCAATCACCAAACAATTAGCGTCTAATTTGGTTTTAATGATAATATGGTCCAAACAAGTACGTCCACGCGTGGGGATAGTATGCCCAGGGAGCATTCCATGACTTGCCAGTACGTTTAGGTATACATATGCACGCCCATCTTTAGAATTTGGGCTAATATCAATATTTATGTCCCCACAGAAAATAATATTTTTATAACCATTTAGACGTTTGAGTAGTTTATCTATTGAGTTAATGAAATTATCGGTGTTAAGTTGACTGGGTGGACGATAAATACCTATGATACATGTGTCATTATTAAGTTTTAAAACTAAGCAGTTAGCATCAATGACCTCCGGCTCTTCCAATGAGGCCCGTAAGCTGGTTTTAAAATAAACAACAACGCCCTCATTTTGAGAATTATGGACCTTAGTGCAGGCGAAGTTATAGTTGTTAAGGTGGGGTATATACTTTGTTGACGGAAGCCAACATTCTGTGAGAACTATAATGTCCCACGATATTTGAGACCTATGTAGTAGAGTGACGAAGTTGTTTATATTACAATTTATACTCCGAATATTCTGCAAGAGGAGATTGATTGTGTTCTTTCCGTGTATTACGTGTGTTTTAATCCTGTCAATGTCACAAACTGCAACTTCAGCCGGTTGCACTGAATCCAGACCCGTAGTAATAGTTTCGATATCCATCATTACATAATATATATCTTAAATTTACTGAAGTATGTATATATTTATATACTATTATAATATTATTTTATGTATAAGACTAGTGACAACACGAATCGATTGTAGTGAATATTATAGTGTCAATTTCATAGATTTGGGGTTTTAAAGAAACAGTAGTATTATGAAAAAGGTTGTAATTGAAAGGTGAGTAGGTATATGAATGTTGTGTTGTTGATGTGTTTAGAGATACGTGTATTATGTGAAGTATCTGTATAAAAGATACTGCAGTGTAGTGTGTATATGATTCTGTGGCTGTTGGGGTAAAAAATGCATTAAGTGGTTGTAAAAAACTAAAATATGAAGAAAAAATAACAGTAATATGTTTAACTTAATACAACAGTAATATAACAGTAATATGTTTAACTAATTTTGTTTAACTAAATGTAATATACATGTGTTTAGTAAGTTAAAGTAATAATAATATTTAATAACAGTAGAAGTTTAAACCATAGGTCCTTAAACCGTTTTTATCTAATCCTTAATATACTGAACAATGTGAACAAGAAAGTAAATAAAAATGTTATATGACTACACATGCACGTAAATATATGCTATTTGTGCATACGAACACTTACTAACCTATATACATACTTATACTTAATTAATATGCTTTTAAAAAAAAACGCTTATACACTTTGTTGTTGTAGGCTATTTAGTATTTCTTCATTCTTCACTACGACGCAGGGTAACCCCTCTTGTTTTCGAAGTAATACGTTGCCGTTTGAGGTCCAGCAGAATTTGTAGTTATTAGATTTTGCTAGTTCTCTAGCCAAGAAGAATAGGCGTCGTGATTTGGCAGTTAAAGATTCGGATATGTAAATGCGAGTTGTGTCCTCCGACAGGCCGAGATGTACACAGCTAAGTTGATTTTGACGGTTTGTTTTATTATAATTACTGGCTGCTTGAAGTATTTTTTTCTTGACAAGTGTATTGGACAATTCAATCAGTATTGTGGAAGTATTTTTATTTGGCTTGTTTGCGATGCGGGAGACGTCTCTAATGTCAGAAGTGCTGAGTTCGTATTTTATATTATCAGATAAGACTTGAACGTATTTAAAAAGATCTTCTTTTTTCTCTTCTATTCTTTTTGGTACATTTCTAACTTCAATTAGAGTCTTTCTGTTGTTCTTATCTATGTTTTCAAATTTTTCCTCCAACGATACTAGTTGAATATCTATTTTTGTCCTTTCGTGTTCAAAACCTTGAATTTTTTGTTCTACTTTACAAATTTTTTCAGATAAAATATTAATTGATTTTTCCAACCCCAGATTAGTGGTGTGTACTTGTGCTTTTAAGTCAGCAATGTGTTTTTCTATTGCATCTAATCTATTATTCTGAGATTCAGAGAACGACAAAAACATCTCACGAATTTCAATTTTAAGTGCAGTTAATTCATCGTATTCATCGCTAGATAAACGGCGCCTTTTATCCCGTATTGTAATTCGAGATTCTGTATCTTTTTCTTTTATTGCATACTTTTCTAGGTCAGAGGTTGAGGCTGATTTATTTTCTGGCGATGAGCGCAACATTAGTAGTCAATAGTTATTGTAGGCCTAAATGAGCGGGTACCGACGGCAATTGAAGATGCGCTGATGGCAGTTGTTCGTCGCGCTTATCAGTAGTAGGCGTGTCCACTGCAGCGTAGTAATAAGTGCGACAAGGTCAGTGAACCTGTGCGAGAGACAAGGTCAGCCAGCAAGTAGGCGTAACCTGCGCGTGCGATTAGATTCCAAATAAGCAAAATTGCAGCTTACTTGAGTATTAATAAAGCAAATAATTATTTGCTTCTTTGAAGTACCAGGCTCGCAGAGTAGCACTATAACAGCAGTGTCTTCGTCTATTGCGTTTCATAAATTACTCCTCTAAGTTTATTCACTCCTATTATGTAAAACTTTTAAACTGCGATTTATTTAAATTATTATTGTTTAAAAATAGAAAAATACACACTACACACCAGACACGTCTGTTACACTTGATGTCGGAAGCGGAAGAATGCATTGCCGATGTGGATTGTGTAGATTCTACATATTCGACAGGCTTAAATAATGAGCATGGTCCGTAGTTGGATGAGTGAGTTTTGGACGGCATGTAAAGCCATCGCCGCTTCAGTACCAGTTGTTATCATTCGATAGCAGTAGGTCGGCACACTTGGGCAGGCCACTAACCTCTTATTAATTTGCACTGGAGCAATGTAGTGGAGTATTCTGAAGGCCTCCTCAGCTATGAGAGCCTGTTATAGCCACTAAAGACCTAACTTAGTACATTATACTAACCTGGCGGCGTTGGTGGTTTCCGCTTGACGGGTGTGGCCTTAGCGGTGACGTTCTTGGCAACGGGCCCCTTGCGACCCTTCGCCACTATGGGCGGCCTGCCGCGCTTCGCCTTTGGCTCCTGCAAGTTAGGCTTTGTTTAATGTCAACACACTTAAAATATCACACTATTAGTAAACAATCCTTTCTTTCTATTACTAAACCCTCCCATGTGGGTGTTTTTGTCGATAAAATTAGGTATATTTCATGCCCTTAAATTATCGGTAGTTGGTCGTTGGACACATTGTATAACCAAACCAACACTGCGGTCGGTAAAACAACTCGGCAACTACTATTCGATATTAACAAACGCATAACGATGGATTTCACATAAGTATTGTTAATGAAATGGTTTTAATGACACTATGCACAGTATGCACTTGCAAACCATAATATGAGACCTCATGGCGTTGTTTATGAATACGCCATAAACGTCTCCACTTACCATCACGTGGGACTATAGTCAAGTATTAACTTACAATATGTAAAAAAAGCGACTCACATCAGACTCCTCCCCCTCGCTGCCAGACTCTCCTCCCTCGCTCTCGCTCTCCGACTTCTCACTCTCCTCCTCGCTGTCCGACTTGGCCTTCTTGCCGCGACCTTTGCCTCCCAGCTGTCGTTACAAATACACTTTGTATTAGCGATGGGCGATTGTTGCTAGAAAAACAATCGACTAAATCGAAAATCGTGCCAGTGCGCATTCGATTGTCGATTTAGTAGTTCCTCGCGATGATTATTCGAATAACAATCGACGAACTACTAACTGAACTACTAAATACTAACTGTAGGTATATTCAATTGCCTTGCGCTGTGCGTAGTGCTTAGGTACTGCGTGCGGCGGGACGATGTTGCGTCGATTGTTTTCAAGTACCTATTACTTCAATTTGTTGTTAGTTGGCAAAGAGTAATTTAATACATGGAAAATTAGTTGGTTTTTGAATTTATTAGAGCAAGGTCACGCGTGCGGGTTACAACCTCTTGACGCGATGCCTAAAAGATCGTTAGTGTGGGATTTTTTTGAAAAAATCAAAGAAGGAAATATGAAAAAGTTAAGTGTACGTTGTGTTCACATTCTGTAACATATCATAAAAATACGACTAACTTAAAGGACCATTTAAAAAGACGAAACAGACCGGCGCCGAAAAAGCTGGACGAAATAATATAAAAAAAAAATTTGAACTTAATATAGACTAGGAAATACTGTTTCCGATCGTTATAATACTGATTGATAAATGTAAGAAAATAATTGTTTATTGTTTCATATTTTATTTTTTGTTTTGTTTATTAGCCAGTTGATTTGTGAAGAGTATTTAAGTTTTGTTTTAGTTAATTTAGTTCTACCGAACCCAGGACTAACTTTAAGTATATTGTTAAAAAGAAATAATTATAACTTTTTTACTTTTTTGATTCCAGTCTTTTAGTCTTTTATTCCTTATTTACCCACGGTCTTTTTAACTGACGATTTGTCGCACGTACTACTAAATTGGTATAGTAATACCTGCGCTGCGCTACAAATTAGTAGTTCACATAACGGCGCAGCGCTGCGGTACGAATTAGTAGTTCGCACACATTAGTAGTTACACGCGTCGATTTATCGCGCGTACTACTAAATTAGTAGTACGGGTATAGTAATACCTGCGCTGCGCTACAAATTAGTAGTTCACATATCAGCGCGGCGCTGCGGTACGAATTAGTAGTTCGCATACATTAGTAATTACACGCGTTACGCGTTAGTAGTTACCGTGCGCCAGCCAGTCGATGACAATCGACTAACATCAATTGTTATCGAATTTTATCGACTAAACTGAACAATCGACTAATTCGATAAATTTTAGTAATAATCGCCCATCGCTACTTTGTATGTTACTACACTTAGTACTTGGCGACTAAATGACTGTATGAGGACACCCACTGCTTCTTTTCGTTGCCATACGGTAGCGCGATTTGAGAACGCTAGACTATTTCGAACGACATTGGGTGAAAGCTACTGTACTGTGTGTAGAAGGTCGCCGTGTATTTAAGTAGTTGTCTTTATTTATATCCTTACTATACAAAATAAATATATCTTCGTAAAACTCACATCAAATATATCTAGATGTATGTGTGCTTAAATGTTCAGATAATGTCTGTGTATGTTTGTTTACTTTGTCCAACTTGTGTACTCATCTTCAGAAAATAGGATTATAATGCTTAGATTGTTGTATTGTATCATAGTTTGTCATATCTATAATCTATTACATACATGTGTGTATTTGCTTGAAGGACAGAGCGGAAGGAACAGCAACAACTATATATACCATCAGTGTCTGTACCAAGAACTTTATAGTAGAACTGGACCGCAAGCTTCGATGAGGTACTTTAAGACTGACCTAGTGACATTATAGAAAAATATTCATCCTATGTCACGTAATCTGTCTTGAGGTACCACTTCGAAGTATGGAGTCCAGTTATATTATAAAATTCTTGGTCTGTATATTCACACACACACACACATTTACTCTACACTTGTTTTTTTTCCTATATTGTAATTCGTTATCTCATTAATAAGTTAATCTGTACTGTATTTAATAAAAAACATGTTTAAGAGGAAGGGACCAACGATCCTCAACCCCATCCATGACTTTGTATAATTTGGTTCAATAAAGTTTATTATTATTCACCTTAGCCTTCTTCCCCTTGCGCCCCCTGCGCCCCTTGCCCGACTTGCCGGAGGAGCGGCGGCGCGGCGCCGACTTGCGCTTGCGGCCCGGCCCCGCCGTGCCCTCGCCCGCCTCGGGGTCGAAGTCCGAGTCCGCCTCCGACCCACTCGGGTTGAACGAGCCCTGCGGACAACATCACACTATAATACCACGCCGGATGGGTGTCGTAAAAGGCGACTAAATCCGGCCCGCTGGTGGTAGGGCCCCTCGAGGGATTATATTAGTAATATTGATTTTAATTGTTAATTAATACCATTATAGCTATTATTATTTCTCCATGGGGTTCGCCTGGAGAGCTAACACCCTTGAGCATGAGTCAGCCGCCAAACGACTAGTCGTGTTCCGGCTGGGGGGCTTGAGAGCCAGTTCTTTCTTTCTTTTTCTTCTCTCTTTCTTGGCCGGCAACGCATCAGTGATGCCTTTGGTGTTACTGATGTCCATGGGCGGCGATAGCCACTTACCATCAGGTGGATCGTCAGCTCGTTTGCCGGCTATTTCCATTAAAAAAAATACCGACAAGCTCTCAATAGAAATCACAGCGCCATATTGTGACGTCACAGCCACTGACTGTTAGGTCGAAGTCCGAGTCCGCCTACAAACCGCTTTAGTCTTTGAATTTCAGTAACTTTTTTTTACATAATATGTAGAACATAAATAAATATAATGAAACTCACATCTGAATCTTCTGATCCATCCTTTGGTGGCTTAGGACCTTTGACCTTTGTTTCTGGATCAGTCTCGTATTCTTCATCTGAATAACCTGCAACAGAATGATTGTTATTGCAACAATAAATGTTAAAATATTTAATTTTTTTTTTTTTTACATAAAATAAGTTAATGCTTGACCACAATCCCACCTGATGGTAAGTGAAGATATGGTCCAGGATGGTGAGCGCACTAACTTAATAAAAGCCTATTCACTCTTTTCTTGAAGTCATCCACGTCATAGGTGGGTGGGAACGCAGACGCAGGCAAGCTATTCCAATCCTTCGCGGTGCGCATAATGAATGACGATGCAAACCGCCTCGTCCGTACCAGCGGGATGTCTACCACGAAAGGGTGGATACCCGCCGTGCGTCGTGACGTTGGATGGTGGAACGGGGAAGGAGGAATTAATTCAAATAATTCCTTCGCACACTCTCCAAAATGTGCCCTATAGAAAACCGAGAGGCTGGCCACTCTGCGCCTGTGCTCGAGACTTTGCAGATTGGTCTTAACCAGATTAATTACTACAATCTATGTAGTTTCTCAAATAAACAAGTAAGTTTTGTATAAGTGACTTATTACTTAATGATTAATAAATAATAAAAAGATATTAACACAGAATCATCTTCAACCGGACCATTAATATCACATCTTATATTTTCAATACATTTACTTATGGCTTATGAGCACTATACAACAAACTATGGCAATTTTAATATTTTATCATAACATTATGTATCTGTATACTTCCGAAAGTTACTAACGTATAATAAATGTTATGAAAGCAACTTACAAGTATAATTTC
Source organism: Thymelicus lineola (assembly GCA_963932265.1). Classification (NCBI taxonomy): domain Eukaryota; kingdom Metazoa; phylum Arthropoda; class Insecta; order Lepidoptera; family Hesperiidae; genus Thymelicus; species Thymelicus lineola. The sequence continues at coordinate 5,442,456 of OZ010705.1, read as the reverse complement.
GGCCTTAAAGACGGTACATCCTATCCTAATAATATAAATGTGGAAGTTAGTGAAAATCTTTGGATGTTTGTTCCTCAATCACGCCACAACTACTAAACCAATTTGGCTGTTTGAAATGGAGATAGCCTATACCCTGGATTAACACAAAGGCTACTTTCGGAAAATTCAGGGTTCCTGCGGGATTTGTAAAAAATCGATATCCACGCGCGCGAAGCCATGGGCATCATCTATTATCTAACATTATGTATCCTAATGCATCATTCTACTTAAAGGTGCACTTTATTTTTATGTGGTTCTATAAATCTGTGTGAATTAATTAAAAAAAAAAATCGAAACCACTCTAACGCGGGCGAAGCCGCGAGCTAAAGCTACTGTATAGATAAATGATACTAATGATACTCTTGTAATTTTTTTATTTTTTTTATTTATCTTTTGTTTCTTTTTTTGTTTTGTTTAATTTATGTACAAACTTTATTCTTATATGTATTTCTTTTAAGATGTTTTATGTTTGTTTTCCTGATGCTGTGCGGTGAAAAGCCGTAAATAAAGATTTTTCTTTCTTTTCTTTATTTCTTTCTAAATGCGGTGTTATCTGTATCCACGTACCTCTATTATGCACCTTGACGGCGGCGGAGCGTCGCGGGCGCCCCCCGGCGGTGGCGGCGGCGGCGGGCGCGGCGCGGGCGACCCCACGCGCATGGGGCGAGTTCGCTGTCGGCTGCTGCAGGAACCCCACCAGCCGGGACGCCAGGTCCGATGTTGAGCCTGCACACCACACATTTATTTATTTATTTTATTATTTATGTACACACAATAATTTACAGGACAATTACAGTAGGGATATAATGTACAAAGGTAGTGCTTATCTCTAATGAAATTTCTTCCAGCAGACCTGTGACTGGAGAGGTGACAGAAAAGTAGACCGTGCGTGTTCAAAAACAATATATACATACCCATTTCTATATAAACACATTGTTAGAGGCCATTCATTTATTAGTAATCATGTAAAGGTCTCAAGGGGAAGGGGGGTCGTCAAAATCTCTACATGCCCTTATCTTGGAAGGAACCGAGAAATCTTATGTACTCATGGGGGTAGGAGGGGTCAAAATGGCAAAAATTGTCCTTACGTAATTAATGAATGGCCCCTTACTACATACCTACTACTTAACATATACACACACACTATTCATGGTGTCTTATTTCATTATTTCTTTAACAAAGTCAATTGTTTAATTAGAATTATTGTTTTGCAGACTATTGTATATTTTATATAATGTAACGTTTGTAATGGAAGAGTATCAAGTGTAAAATTATGAGGTCTGACAATTCGCTTGCCGTTAAAGAAAAAAATTATTTCGAATGGACAGTTGGTGCTGACCCTAGCGGCCTTTATAGCTTCACGTGAACAATAATCATGATACAATATGGTGCGCACATACCTTTCTTATCTAAGTCAAGCATCTCACACATCGTACGCAGCTGTTTGGGCTCCATCTTGGTAGTTTCCTCTAACTTGGCCTTGTACTCTGATGAACCCATGGCCCATTCGTAGCCTTTGAACTTTTTGATGTTGCGCTTCACGTTCCGGTCTAAGCAAAGTTGCTATGGGGAAAAAATAAATTTCTAAATATGCATAAATTGTAAATTTATTAGGATCTTGTTATTAAAAACCTATTGCAATTAATAACAATGTGTAATATTAAGCTGTTCGCCGATTGTTTTTAGTGCATATTTTACTAGTAGGTGTGTTAATTCTACCTTATTACTGATTTTTAAATGTCTCAAATACTAATAAGTAGTTTACTAAACTTAGAAACTTAGTGAAGATGTTTGTTCCTCAATCACGCCACAACTATACGATTTGGCTGAAATTTGGACTGGACATAGCCCATACCCTGGATTAACACAAAGGCTACTTTTTATCCCGGAAAAGTTGAGTTCTCGCGCGATAATATGTAAAAAATCGATATCTACTCGTGCGTAAACACGGGCATATAAATTAACTAAAAATTTCATTTCGAAATACTCTACCGCGGGCGAAGCCGCGGGCAAAAGCTAGTTAGTTAATAAATTATACAGAGGAGACTAATTAGAAAGCATTGAAACGAATAACATGAATTAACAGAGTATAAATTTCTTTGATTGGTTTTTAACATACTCCTAATTACAAGTACAAACAAATTAAGTTATGACCATAGATCAATGACAATACATATGAGGCTGTCCCAAGTGTGAAGCGTTATTTATTTGTTTGTCTTACTACTTCACAATACATATAACGGGACAATACATACAAAACAATATACTTACACCATACAAATACTGATGCAGAATCTTCTGGTCCTGAGTCTTGAATCGGGACAGGGAGACCTCCACGTTGCTGATGTGGCCGAGCGGGATGCCCTTGCCGGCCGGCAGAGGGACCGGCGGTTCCGTTGGCTGCACACAAAACAAATTTTGAGGTGATAACGTCTATTAAAACGGTGCCGGGCGCACGCACGAAAAATCATGACTCATCTGTCGCGTTACGGGAGCGAGCGAACAATGGAGAAAGTGCCATCTATGAACAAAACTATATACACAATTAAGTCAGAAAGGAACTTGCTGAAAACATAGTTTAGTTCAGGAGTTCTAGATGGCGTTGTAGTATAAAGATAAAAGTTTATAATAATTATTTAATTTTCAGAGATAATATTATATTCGAGCACTACTTCATCAATGTTTTGTCATGACGTTGTCACGTTAAACTACCGTCCGTAAACCGACTTTACAGACAACCATTTTTTTAAAGCCAACTTAGATTCAACGTTTCCTACACATAAGGTGTAAAAATGCAATTAGGGAAATGTAGTATTTGAAATCTAATTAATTATCATGATAATAAAGGTATTTTTATATTGAAAGACGTAACGGATGATACCATAAACGTTTCATCTTAGGATGAGCGCTTACCGTATATATAAGTTATGAAAATCTAGCCAAGTGCAGTACTGCTACCTGGGGCATTTCTGTGCAGTAGTACACTAGTAGGCTCAGCCTACGATTGTAACTGTGCATCCTACTAAATTATTAATGAGAAACTTTGTATAGATGTTAGTTACTCTTTCATGCAAAAACGACTGAAGGGATTTTCATGGGATATATCACACAAGTAGGCCACCATCTAGAATAAGATATAGGGTACTTATTATCCCGGAAAACACAGACAAAGCTGCGAGCTGAGCGCTAGTTATATAAATAAATCTATACTATAATAAAACTCAAAGTGTCTGTTTGTCTGTCCGGGCATCACATAAAAACCCTTAAACAGATTTCGATGAAAATTGGTAAAGTTGACACTGATACCCTGGGTCATATTTTAGACAACTTTTCATCCCAGGACAGCTAGTAAATAAATAAACGCTTACCACACTCATACCCCCGCAGTAGGTTTTCACCTGTGTCGCTGGTGGCATGGACGACACATATAACACATCACAATAACACCCTGCACCCGAGTACAAATATTCATCTGTCACATAAATATCTGCCCCGGCCGGGAATCGAATCCGGGATCTTTAGCAGGCAGGGTCGTTACCAACTAGGCTACAGGGTCGACAATATAACAGACCTCTTTCTTGGGTTTGGGCTTCGGCGCCTCCTCCTCCTCTTCTTCTTCCTCCTCTTCCTCCTCCTCTCCTTCTTCCTCGTCACCTTCCTCTTCATCGCCCTCCTCGTCCCCAGACTTAGCTTTCTTTACTGGTTTCTTTGCCCTATTAACAAATGTTTTGTCAAGCTTTTGTTTTTTAAAGGAGGTGGCCAACATATACCCCGGAAACGGTTAAAATACTCTCATTTGTACAAGGTTTTAGTCCTCTGAAAAGACATGTTATCCATTTATTATAACATAACTAGAATTTTAATTTTCTTCTGAACTCCGCCATTAGTAGTTATAATAAATTAACAATAAAAATAAGTTGTATTGTATACACTTGATCTTCTACTTCCTCCATTGCTGTCACTGGAGGTTGACAATTGGCTGACAGAAATGCAAATGTCTGCTATATTGCCATTTGATTTTTGAGTTTGATTTCTGCAAAATAATAATTGTATTTGATTTTTTGCCGTGAGGAGCATTAAATGCGCGGTTGATATTGAGTGCATGGCGCGTCACTCAATATCTTCGCTAGCAAGAAACCTTCAATCCATATTGGTAGAATGGATCACTGCAGTACAGGTATGGCATTTTTATTTACTATTAAGTAAGTAGTGCTTACAGCTAAGACTAGGTTCACGCGGCAATGTACAATATTACTATTTTTTTTTTGCAATATTACTCTTAGAATATCTCGCTATTTCTACGTTTAGAAAATAATGTGTATAATAGGCTCCTAACATTTTTTGTTTCTATTTTATAATTATTATAACTTTTAATTTCAGCTACTAGCACAGAAGAAATAATTGTACATAATATATAATATAATAGTACTACTAATAGCTAATGCAACAATTTGCCATTCATGTTTCTTATTACTAAATGATCAAACTGACGGAACAAGACGGCAGTTGGGCCACATATTGATTTGAAAGGCTGTGGTCGCTGAGTTAGAAGATTGAGATATCACGTACTGGACCCATGTAACCACAATACCCAAACTATTAATTATTGGAATGCTGAGCATCAGGTATCATCTATTTATCATCATTTTATTAATATGGATATGAATTTAATTAATATCAAAGTGAACCAACATTGAGTTGTAGTACATATAAAAATCTCTCGGAATATGTTGGGTTCCCTACGATTTTTCCTTCGACCAAAAACTTATGCCAGAAATTGTAAAATAAATAAATATAAAAAATCCCTAAAGTTCAAAAAAGTTTAAAAAATATATCCGTGATTGTTTTGTACTTCAAGCCCTAACGTTATTAATTATCTTTGTTTAAGGGTTCGAGCTGGCGAAATAACCTGTCATGTCATGTTTTGCTCGTGCAGAAAGGCAATTAGTTGGTATTGCAAAGAAATGTGCCACTGATATCAGTGCCTGAAGTTCCTGAAGAGCAACATAATATTCCCAAACCTCCAGTTTTACAGCCTATTTTACCCCAACAGCTTTCCACATGCAGTTCAGCAGTTACCACTGTATTATCTAATACTTCACGTCATTGTATTATAGAGAATGCGCAGAAACGTCGTGTTAAATACCAACATTTATTAAGAGGATTTTGATAAAATAGTATCGCTATTACGTACCTGTCCATGCTTGAGTCTACGAAATTCATTTATATTCAAATGAGTGACATTTGCTTCATAAAATATTAATCACTGCTAATCCCGAATAGAGAACAAGTAAATGCATTACCTTATTTGCCATGTTTGATACCATTGTTTTATTTTATTCCTCAATTTTTACATAATATGTGTACCTAAATGTTTATAATTATACAATTAATATAATACCAATACGAACTTTTATTTATATTGAATTTGCTTGTGAATATTTCCAAGATAGGTATTGGTACTGCTGGTACTTTTTTGTACGTATAAGGTCATAAAATGATAATTAAATAAAAAAAAATAATGAAATGAATTATCTAAAAGATAAATAATATTCATTTAATATAAAATCTCTCTTTAAAACATTTTTCCACGATTACTTACGTTTTGCAGAATGTCAAACTACAAAAGCTAAAACTGCCTGTAAAAGGAGAATCCCAAGTTCTGAAGATTTTTATTAACGAAATTATCAAAGTAGATATTGTAAGCTTTAATGTAAGGTAAAATTAAAATGTGTACATTATGTTTCACAAGTGGGGCAAATGCCCATACAGATGTTGGCCACCTCCTTTATTAAATACATTCTCAATAGTCTTCTCTGAGCTAAACATATAACTACGTATTCTGATTATATAACAGTTAGAAACAATGGTATAAAATAATATTTGGAGTAATGGTTTTGTCATTTGGAATATTTTGACAAATAATACTAGGTCAAATTCTTGTTTTGAAGTAGGAAGCTGAATCACTTGTCTGTGATACAAAACAAGAGGGGGTCCTTATAAAAATAAAAAGGGTAGGAGAGATAATAAGGGAAAGGAAATAGACCAATATGTACTGATATTTACTATGTTGGGAATTATACATTCTCAAGTCATGTGAGCAAGTTAATGTATTTAAAAATATAAAATGTGACAGCCAAGAGGTATGATTATTTTCCAATGTACAGCTGCTGTTGACTTTACAGCATCATATGATTTATGCTGCGCCAGTACTCACTTGGGCTTGGCCTTCTTCTGATCCTTCTCCTCCTCCTCGTCTCCTTCCTCTCCTTCTTCGTCTTCCTCTTCCTCCTCCTCGTCTTCCTCATCTTCCTCTTCAGTGTCCTATCCAACAGGAGAAACAACATTTTATACTATATTCTAAGTGTACTTTAAACTCTTCAAGTGTATTTTCGTATAATAAATAATCAAGACTGATCGACAGGTTTGGGCCGATATTATTATATAAATAGTCGAAGTATCCCGCTGCATTCGTTGACGTAAAAGTGCGAACAGGGCGAAGCATATTGTGCCTAATGTTCGGTTTACATGTGTGGCAACAGGTGTGCCCCACACAGTTGTAATGTGCTGAGCGGGCAAATAGCAAGAGGCCCGGCTGGGTGAGGGCACACCAGCAGTCGCTTGCATCATGCCATTCCATCAGGTCGGTTAGGTCAACTTAGATTCCGTTTATTATAATTATGTAGTGTTTGTGTACTGTGAGGATCCTCAAATAGAGTAACGTAATATATACTATATGTGTGTGGACGATAATAAAATATATATGTCAGTTCGGACTTTGTCATTTAATATCCAATAGAAGAACACGCATAAACATATAAGGGAACATACCAAAACCACGTGACCCATTTAGGTGGGGGAAGGGGGGGGGGTCTTCAAAACACCACGATTGGTCACAGAGGGGAGGGGGGGTTTAGGTTTTTGTCACGTAGTCAATATTTTAGCAACCATTGCGCCACAAATCATCAAATATAAGCAAAATTATTATTTTTAAACTCTGTTTTTGCAAAAAAAAATTGAAAACCGTATTTATGAATTACCACGTGAAAACTAGGGGGGAGGGGGGGGTCTTATCATATACTACCGATGTTCAGGAAGGGGGGGAGGGGGAGTAAAAAGTTGGAAAAAATGGGTCACGTGGTTTTGGTATGTGATTTAGTTAAAATTTGAACTAAATTAAGACGTGAAAACGGACAATTTAATAGTTAAAATTTAGTAGGCGAGTAAACAAGTAATTTAGAAATTTTCCTGTTAAGTAGGTGGGCGGGGCTTATCATTTAACACGTTTGGACAGGCACTTTTTAGTTAAAATTTAGTAAAATGCATAATTAAGTAGGTTGTGAAAGATTGTATGAACTAAAGAGCTTTACAAAATTATTACGTTTGGATGCGCACTAAAAATTATTCACTTAAAATTTAGTTATACTTAACTACTTAATACGTGTAACTGTAAACTGAATAGTGCGAGTGAGAGCGCAATATGCTTCGCCCTGTCAACGAATGCAGCGAGATATTGCGACTACTTATAGACTCGTTCATTTCAAATTCACCTGTGACGACTTTACTTGACACAAAAATCTTGTAATATATCTATACCCTGTATTAATATAATAATATACCCTTTATTAAAATTACACTTTTATTTGCCTTGGAGATACTGGACTAATAATCGCGATCTACCCGCATTTTAGAATATACTTGACCAGTAATATGTAGTTTGTCTCTTACCTCTTTCTTGGGTTTCTTTTTAGCGGCTACTGTTTTTTTAGCGCCCTTGTCATTTTCCTTTACACCTTCCTTGTCATTTTCTTCATGGGTCTCACCATTCTCTTCCTAACAACAAATGTTAAAGTTGGTAAGTTAATGAATTCCTGTTTAACATTAATTGTACGTTGTAATAAAAAACATTGCATGAAACATATAATTAACAATGGCAAACTTTTTCTTCAATAGTGTGGCAGACTACAACCATGACTCCTAAACGAAGCTGGCAACAATTTCACTTGATATCCAACAATTTACTACTTTCCTTACGTGTAAGTGTAAGTTAGTTTAAAGAAAAAAAAACCTACCTTTTTAAAATCGCTATCCGCTTTGGCGTCTCTCTTGTCGTCTTTAGACTCATCGCCGCCGACGTCATCGTCCTCTTTACCATTGGCTCTTGTTGATTTTGCGTCACCTGTATAAATAGAGCGGTTCTTTCATAACAATAAAGAGTATGTCACGATATAAATAAATAAAATAAATAAATATACGCTTACACACTCATTTCATAACATATTTTATGCAAAGTAAATAGGACATTAAAACTGATAAAGTTTCATTATAGTTTGTCTAATGTCGGCATTAAAATTGCAAGTTGATACTTAATAAATAAGTTTGTACAATAAATTGCAATGGCATACTATATACTTAAGCTTATAAATACAATAAAAAATATTTTATGTGATTTGTGATTTTTGATAGTTGTGCTGTGGCAATGATTGATGTAGCGTTGAGTGAACCAATGAAGAACGTAATTGATGTGTATGCGTATTATTTTGTATGTGTTAATTCTAACTTCATTATATTCAAATTTCAAGGTACCTAGACTTTAATTAATTTTGCAAACTTTTCTGACCACTGACATAATTATACTGTAACCTTCAACCATTTCTGCCCATGAAATTTATCTATAGTTCCAGAATTTTATACTTTTTCGTTTTATATCGTTTTAACCTCTGATGTATGAGATCAGTTATATAGAACTACAATGAAGTTGTAATCCTAAATACATTATACTCCTATAACTGGCTGAATACATACCTACTTAATACATATTTTAAGACGATCTTTTTTAAATCAGAGCCTATTCGTTACGCATGTATATATTCTATATTTAAATATTTCAATTGTACTAGTTTACACAATGCCATTTGCCATTGAAATGGTGATAAGGCACAATGACACGAACAAGAGACGATACATGTCTGTGAGAGGATCTAACGAATATAAAGATGGCGGATGTATCCTATACGCTAAAACCAAGGCTAAAATCCATTCAAATTCGACCAACACTATAGTAAGTAATATTAGTGCGTTGTATTTCTGACACACATCTAGTGTATCACCATATTAAAAGTAATCTAGAGAAAATAGCAACAATGATTTCAAACGTTGCGTATTACTGCGCATGACGGCATGACCAATATTGATGAACTATAGACAGTACGAGGAAGCGTATAATGGTAGCTCAAGGTGTACTAGACGACGCGGTGACGACGCTCGAAACAGTCTAAATTGAACCCTTATCACAATCGCATTCGTAATGCCCACAGAATAACTAGAGAGTAGATAGATTGATTTCACCTGTGGGATAATAATTGCGATTTTGATAATGTACATACTAAAAATAACAAGTAGGTTTGTTGATTAAGATACGTTTTATCTCGAATCTATTTTCTTACATAAAATTATTCTATAGTAGGCTTTCGTGCAGAGATAGAGAGAACATGTAAATATGTTAAATGATCTTCAATGAATTATACGGCTAAACGTAAACTTATTCAGGATTCCTAAATGTTGCGTGAAACATGAAAACTGCCGTTGTTGAAGAATTCTCTTGGTATTTTACATGTTTTGATTGATTGTATTGCTTTGATTCCTCCTATCCGACAACCTGGCCATCTGTTCTGTGATAAACCCAATCGATATCCCGCGAACTATGTCGTGCAGACATCGTTAGTACACATCAACTTGTAGTTATGCATTCGTCCGATGTATTTCACGTGAGAGAGCCGTACTGAAAGGGACAAACGAAACGGGAAATGTCCGAGACGCGAAATGTACTATTACGAAGCGTCAAGATAAAAATGATCATTGTCATTGAACTATAGGGAGAATAGAAATATTACTTTTAATGATTTTAAATCTTACTCATCGTGAACTGACAATAGCTGGGCGAAATCATAGATTATGCTAATTCTGTAACTGATCGATGTTTATACATGACAAATATTTGAAAAAAAGATTTAGTGAGAGTTTTTATACAAACTTGGTATTGTTCAATATTATACTAAACGCCCGTTCAATAGTAAAATGACTGAATGAATCAAAATAAGTCATTATGCTTTCCACTCAAAAGATATGAGTAAAAGCGTCAGTGCGTAAATTTTTAAACCAATTAATAGGTGTTACTATGCAACAGTGATACAAACAAAGCGCGTCAAAACACCGCCCTATTATTGGTTTCGCATTACATATAAATAAACTCTCTCTGAAATTGATAGATAAAATTATAAAAGACTTATAATAATTTACTTTCACGCGGGAAGATCGACGCGGTGTTCTGCACTAATTTAATAAGGAGTTTACAAGAAGGGATTTTTATTGACTCTCTTCATCGCCACTTAACCTCAGGTGGACCTTTTATCAAGCATTTATTTATTTTATGTGTATATATTTTTTATATAAATAAACGATTTTCAATTTCAACACACAGATATATTGTGTGTTGTAGGAAGCCTAGACACACACACATCTAGGACATCGCTGCACGTCGTCACAATTTGCTTTGGTCAGGAATCAAATAAGACACTAATGGCCGCACCCTAGTCACTTAACGGTTACTTAAATCGCTCCTTAGTGAAGAATTTGTATTGTGATTCTGTATTATGGACTGAAATAAGTAACCGTTAAGTGACTCTGAATGCCATACAAACGAGCAGACGAGCCACATTACCTGATGCTGAGTGGCCACCGTCGCCTATGGACAATAGACCAAAGGCACCAGCGATGAATTGCCAAGAAAAAGGAAAGAAAAGTCACTACTAAATGTGTTAACCCCATTTAAAATTTCCCACAGGGGATAATCAGTTTTTGAAGTTATACATCTTTAGGCACGTTATGAAATAAATAGAAAAAATGATGAGAGTGAAATTTTAAGATTTGTAACACAGACGGTGACACAAAAACGACGGTGACGAAAACCCCATGCGGGTTTTTAAAAACGCTCGTTTTGAACAATTATTTATTTATTTATTTATTCAGTACACACAAATAATTAAAAGAATAATTACAAAAGTAAATTTAGTACTAGGGCACTGCTTATTCCATGGAGGAATCTCTTCCAGCAGACCCATAAAGAGGAGAATTGCATTAGTCAGGCAAACTCAGTGTGCACTTTGTAAATATTAAGTAATGTAAAAAGACAAAAAGATAATTCTTTTATATATATATTATTATTATTACTATTATATATTTTTTAATATCCTTAGAATATTGTTTTTTTTTAATATATTATTTTAATATTGTCCTCTATAGGCATATGTATGTATTTCTGTATTGTGTATAAGGTGAAAGGGTCACTTCTCTTGACCATTACATAAACGGTTAGATGCGCCTAGTAGTTACTTTACTGTACAACTCAGGATTGATTTCTATTAAATAAACACCTAAACTGAACGCCTCAGCCCCGCGCACGACAGGAAGCGATGATAAAATAAGTGCACTAAAATCACAGACTAAGTTATCGAAGAAAGTAATACTAGTACTAGACTAGAGATAAGATAGTCTTAAAAAATACCTAAGTTACTTCAGTATGATTATAGGTACCCATACAGTAATTATAAGCTATGTAATTCAATTACTTCCTAATTTTTTTAGTTATGCACATCACTGAAGTCGATAGTAATGAAGGGAGGATAAATGAGGAGCGAAGCGTGATTTTTAACCCCCGACGAAAAAAGAGGGGTTTTATAAGTTGTTTGTGTATCTGTGTAATTGTAGCTCCCAAATGGATCAACCAATTTTGATCTAGTTTTTTTTTGTATGAAAAAGGTGACCTAATCGAGTGTTCTTTTAGCTATGTTTAGTGCAAATAAAACTGTCAAGGGTTTTTTAATTATTATTTTTTTTGTAATTCGAGAACACATGTAATCTTTGTCCGATACATTAATCGGAACAAAGTGTTACAGGCGCGATAATGATAATCATCCAAATAATACTCACTATCACAGTAAAATAAGCCACAGATTTGCGTAAACAAAAGTGGTAATCGATGCGGGTCTAAGTCTCAAAATAGCACGGAGATCGTCGATAACTCCCAACTTGCACTGGCAACCGATAACCAGAGATAGCACGAGAATGTTTACCGGGCCTATCTGTCAATAATTGAATGACAAATGAATTTTTAAACATACCTTGCTGATTCTACTTCTGATAGTAACTATATAACTAGCATATTAATGTCTGTATTCAGAAACAACATTATGAGGTCTCACAGAGCTTCTGACAGTGTCATTAAAACCAATTCATAAGTTACCATACAATATAATACAATATCTTTATTACAGGATAATGTAGGAATAAAGGATTACATTACATTTTAGGTCCACCAAGTTCCACCTGTTGAGGTACGTAAATATTACAATTAATAATTTATCATTACAATTAAAATTTTACCATTACAATCTTAACAGCATTATTTTGTTATTGAAAATATTATTTTATATCATATTAATTATCAGTTATAAGTTCATAAGTAAAGCCATAGATCGTTGTATCGTTGTGAAGCCATGCCGAAGGCCTGTGTCATAACAACATCCGAGTTTCGACACTCGGTTAATTAATGAGTCTTTTTATCGAAGTTAGTATCACGAAATCTTTCCTAAGTAAAACATTTTAAATCTACTACTCTGATACTCTGTCTATAAACTTCTTAAGACAACCAATTTTATAGAAAAATATGAAGTATGGACAGAGATATACTTGGTATTTCTCAACGTGATAGCATCAGTAATTATGAGATCCGAAGACGAACAGGCAGAGAATTAGCCGGCTGAAGTAGTAATGGGCCGGCCAAATAATGCGAATGACCGATATACCGTAAGAGAAGAAAGGTCCTAAAATGGAGACCATGTTTCGAAAAAAGACAAGATGTGGCCTGATGGTTTAAAGAAAACAGCAGTTATTTAAAAAAAACTCCTAAGAATTGATTACGAATACAACGTCCTATATTATACCCCATAGGTCGCTGTCAGCATAACCAACAAATAATAAAATTGACGTAGACGTACATAACCTCTCAACAATCTCGATGTGCTATTTTCGAATTAAACGCAACGTTTATAACGAGTCTGTAATCGTGTCTTGCTTCTTGCCTTTCACCATTCTAACCCACAGCTACACGCAGACCAGACCCTCTGTCTAATACAGCTTCCGCGCCGCGACTGTTGCACGTCTCAAAACTAATATTATAAAGAGGAAAGTTTTGATTTTTTGTTTGTTAATTTGTTATTTTTAATGGATAATCAAAAATTACTGGACCGATTTCAAAAATTATTTCACCAATAGAATGCTGTATTGATTCTGAGTAACATTGGCTAGGTATATTTTATTTTTAAAAATTAAGGACACACGAAAACCGAAACAAAGCGAAGACAGCTTATATAACTAATCACCATTATCGTGTATTAGGGCCAGATTCCCAACTGGCTGTTCACAAACAGTACGTGACAGAACTATAAATATATCGTTTTCGCCATTTGCCTACTGAACCCTGAAAATTATTTCAAAACATCGCTGTATAAGCCCATACGGGATATACTCCAGAGTGTAAATAGATATTACAATACGGCTAAAGTAGAACGACAACTCCAGCAAAGGCAATACAATCCGATCCGATGCTTTTCAGGTTATTCGCATAATGTTTCCAATGATTAGGTATAATATCATTGCCTGTATGTTAATTTCTGTCTTAGCGCGGCGGGGCCTTGCGTATTATTCGCCTTTTTTACAACTGTCTCATGTAAATCGTATTACCAGTGTCATTTCATTTATTTACACACTCGTTACAATAACATACAAATATGTAGCTTGTTGCTTAGGCGTTATAAATTATTCAATAGTATCAAACTATTATTAAAAATACTTATCAAGGCCTTGTTGGTAGTAGAGATATATTTAAGATAAATGATCAATCAAATCAATCAAATATTTTATTTGTGAAATGAAAAATTTACTCAAGCTATTGCGGGCAAAATATAGTCAATATAAAATTATGCAAAAAATATCCTTGAAACCTACAAGCAAAACGGGAGAAAAACATGGCTTTCCCATAACATAAGAATCATTTTTAAATTTGTATAGGTACTTATTTGAACTTGTTTTTTTTTTGGGTTAACAAATTTTAGTCTATAGAAGAAAATTATCTTGCAAAATAAAGGTTCTTTAAACCTAGCATTTCTGTACACAATTTTAGCCCAAATTTTAATGCAACATAACTATAAAATTAAATCGACTTTCTAAGTTGTAAATCAATTTATCTGCTGTATATTTTGTCTGTCATATTGTGTCAGACTGTCAGACAGAATAGGGATGTTGACTAATTTTAGGATTCCATTTTATTTTATAGATATAACCTTAATATTCACGAAAAAAATATTATAAAAATAATAATGTTTAATTTAAATACAAAAATTGATAAATAAAAATCATTATACAATTACCCCCAAAAAACATCACATGACGTCACTAACCGATATTTCACACTAGAGGTCTATTGTTTGTTGAACTTGCTTTTAAAATACGAACAATGACGTCATAAGTTCAAAATGGCGTTTCAAGTCACGTGACGGTGTGTACTATTTTTGACATTTTAAATTGGTTTCTATCGTGATTGATTTCGATAAAAGAATAATATTTTAAGTATTTATATAAATGTTGTCATAAATACATAAAACATATTATATTAATTTACAGTTAGTGTCAACATCCCTATACTGTTTGCTTAACTGCAGAAAGTGTTTCAAATCAAAGTCATCGTGACTACGTTTCAATTTAGTAATAGACTATCGAAGTAGGTATGTCTGAAATTTACTACATTATGAGTAAAAAACCGACGCGTCGTTTACACCCGGCGACTGAGTCGTGGTCATCAAAGCGTAACCATGGAACCGTGTAAACGGGCCATTAGTCTCTCGGTCACGAGAACAAGATATTTATGTATTATGATCCTGTGGATCTATAATTCTTAATGAAGATAGTAAATAGACACCAGATTATGTGCACTATCAGATTGGCAAAATATGCACTAAAAATGGACGAAATATGCACAAAATATGCATAATCAAAATACTAATTAATGTTATTACTAGACATCAGATTATATGCATTTGCACGCTATTTTTTTAGCGTTATTGCATAATTTTAGTACTTTTCACTAATAGTGCTATTTCACTAATAGTGCTTATTCAGTGTAAATATGGTATTACATATACTATAAGCCAATATAAGGTGACCATACGACGTATGGCATACGTCCTGCTCTCAGGCTCTGTCCTGCAGTCCCCCGCGAAAACAAAAAAAATCCTGCTGCATATATACATACCTACTTACTTACTTACATCATTTATATTATAAAAATAATGCAATAAAACCCTAATAACTAGTCGTTAAATCATGTTTTTTAATATTACGCCCTAGCTTAGAGTCACTAACGGATACTTTAATAGCTCCTTAGTAAAGAATCACCATACAAAAGTAATAAACAGCGATTTAAATAACCGTTAGTGACTGAGTTGGGATGTTACGCCCAATACTTAACATATTTAATGTCAATTAGTTATGGACTCTTACGACTAAATAAACAAACCTTTCTGAGTTAGGCGTTAGTTTTTGTTTTTAATTCACAAAAATGACTTAAAACAAAACACAAATACATAATATGTTGGAATTAGTAATGGGTTGGTTTGATATGAAGAATGGTAATTTTAGTGAAGTCATTTACTTGATTTGACTAGATAAATAGATTCATACTTAATAAAACATTTATCTATTCTAATTTCAATACCCAAAAAAATGGTGATACACATGTCATGTTATGTTAAATTGTCAAAAAGCCCCAATATGAGATAATATTAAATGTCAAAAATTCGACAAATGATTTTGTATGCATGAGTGTAAAAAATGTAGCATGTTTATGTGTGGTAGTGAAACAAATGGATGTGTGAACAACTTGAACACCATATTCCATACACACACATTTAGTACACACGGATGTGAACACAAAACACAAGCCCCAGGTTAGTTGGTGATGTAGATGATCATAGATTGACGCTGACCTGAGGTATCTTCACCATTAGGTGCGGGAGGATCTACATCAGCACTATTGCCGGCGGCCGACTCCTGTGACACCAACTCACCCTTAGAATCTTGTGAGGACTCATCTTCTGTGGTTTGACCATCACCTGCTCCGGATTTCTTGTCTTCATCCTGCACCGAGAGAAAATATGTTTTAAATAATAGATTTTTGTGATAAATACAAATATTAATTAATGTATGCTAATTGTTAATTTTGTCAATTTTTACTTTTACTTTTGTTAAGTTACCATAACGCTTTTATCTTTAATATCTCTCAAGTAAATGTCAATGGGAAAATCTACTCCTGCATGCACACCATAGTCAAATGTGTGTGACTTACAATTTCTACTTGGATCTCTTAGTGAAAAATAACTTTTGCCCTCACATTGAAAGCGAAGACAATAGTAATATTGATGATAAATAGTAAATATGAGTTCATTATTATGTTTTATAGTTTACTGAGATCTTATAGAGTTTACTTAGAGTATAATGTCAGAGAGTAGGAACATCAATTTTATTATGAACTGTCTTGAATATGTACTTCAGTATCTTATTTTGCTGATAAAAAATTAAGGAAGTCAAGCAAATGGAATATTAAATAATTAGGATATTAAATTAGGTAGGAAATTATTAGGTAGAAAAATAAAGAGAACAGAAAATATTGACAACCTTTCTAATAACAATATTCAAGTAGGCCCAAACGATGATCTACTGTATTATGTAAAAAAATACATTTTCTGACCATATTATAAACAAAATTTTTTTAGTTCTCAAATTAAATAATGTGTTTGATACATGAAGCAGATATTAGATTACAGATAGTATTTTTAATCTGATCATAGTCAAATATAAAGACATAATTGTATACAAGAAAGGTAATCTGTTGTATTTAGTTTTCCCTCCCAATAAGAATTGCAACATTCACTTCATTTTTATACCCAATTCATTGGTAAATGTTTCATTGAAGTTAGGTTTAACATAAGACTAAATTTTGAGTCAAAATGAATAAAATCCTAATCAGAATTGAATTATTAATAGTTCTTAATCTGAAGTATATCTAATCAATTTTAAGAATAAAAACTGTTTTACAAGCTTAGCCTTCCGTTGGCGTCAGTGTTACAGCACCTACAATCAAATATCAACCTTATACGCAATAGCATAAAACTCACTTTTAAATACGATGTCACGAGTTCATACTACCGTATTATGTATACGTTATATGTATAGATCTGTAGATAAGTCTAGGATGTATTACCCAAAATACATTTTTATTCAAATGTTAAGGTCAAAATGAGGTATATTGCGATCACTTCACATTATGAAAACGCGACTCGCACATATCAATGCATAGCATAATTTTAATCTAACAGACGCAAAAAAATTCGGCATAAAAACGAAGGAGGTCACCAATAAAGGCCCCGCAGATTGGTGCCTAAGCTTTTATTTACATTGCCCGATGTGTTTCGAGCGTAAAGAAAGCCGCGCCAAGTAACACCTCAATGGAATAACAACATAGTAAGATACCTTTTAATAGAAATTTCGCGAGAACCAATATTATCAAGGTCATGCGGATTTCCTATCAATGTCATATTATATCGTGCACATTAACAAAGGCCCTGCAACGAAATGCAAAGGGGCGGGGGTGCGAAATATGCGAAATCCTAAAAAATATGCCATTAGAATCAGTTTCAGCAACTGATCGATACTGCATTATCACTTTTAAATACAAATTATTGACTAATATCACAACCCTTCGTGGCGTAGTTCCCGCGTTTAGCGGGAAGCAAACGTTCTGTCAGCCATGTTGAGACGCAGGCAAACATTAGTGATATAACACGGAAATAACAGCACTTCACAGCTAAAATTGTTCTTACTAGACGCGCACTAATATGAAGAAAATTAATACAAAAATAAATTTCACAACTATACCTGATTATCACTGATTTTTGCTTTATCGGTATCACCCGACATTTTTCCTACGAAGAAATTGAAAGCAAATTCCAAGCGTCTTCAAACACCGGACAACACAAATGCACGCACCCACAACATAGAAAAAAAAATATGCGTTCTGTTTCTCGATAGAGCAAAATACACTTCATTTAAGTTTAGTTATTTTGACTGTAGCAAGTGATTTTAATGTTTAAAAAATTATTATTTTATCAAAAATTTATTGGCAAACGTTGCAGAATCATGAATTAAAAAATATAATTAAGAATTCAATGAAAAAAAACGGTAATCAGAATTAGGAACAATAAATATTATAGGCCATTTTTTTATTTTTTATTACTTTTCAAAATGTCTATTTCAATAACAATAAATTATCATAATTTGCATAACAATAGTTAATAATTTGGCGGCATTTCTAAGCAAAAACGGAACGCGAAGCGCATTTGTACCATAGACAAAAAAAATGTCAATTTTGTTTTATTTCTTCTCTGCTATCAAAAAAATACTTACTCTGTGACTGAAATATAACACTAAAATAAACGTAGGCGTTTTAAAATTATTCAAGAAGTTCTCTTTTGAATATTTTTTTATTGATTTAATTGAGGAAAAAAATAAATATCTATTATCAAGACCACTGACCAAAAATTTTTCTCATTGACATTCACTCTATTTTATTTTAATACAAACATTTTGACCAATCATAGAAAGGTTTTCTGAAATGCTATTGGATAATATTTACTTTTATTGACTCATCTACTACGCTCTGCCAACTTCGGCTTCTTTCCTGCTTACAACTCTCTTTTAGTTTATGGTCAGCGTCTTTCTCGCAACTCGCAACTCGCGAGACAATAGTGAAGTAATTTTTGTTGGATCTTTTGATCCTTATTCATGGCTACCGTATTATTCGGTTGAATGTCCAATATAATTTAAACATGAGTGATTATTCTTCTATGGCTACGCTCCAAAACAATAGTCAACCAGGGGGATATGTGGCTGCTGTACAACGTGCAAGATTGGTAAGGAAGATACCCGTAATCACTTATTAGGCGCTTCTGACACCATCGCCTCGTATTTACCGATAACATTTTGTATAATACCTTCTTTATGTTCATTACCGTCTTTTATAATCATTCGACCCTCCTAAACGCTGTTTTACGTTTTCCCTCCACCGTAAATTTGCACGACATTCGCATAACCTACTTCTGGTTTGGTGTACTTTTGAGTTTAATTGCGTTATTTAGGCAAATTTATGCCCGTGGCCATTGATAATAGTGATTGTTTTGTTAGATCGCAGCTAAAATCGAGAGTAGTGCCGGGAAAAGGCCTTTGGAAGACGGACCAGAACCGAGTGCGAAAAAAATAGCGTCAACGGAGTCGGCGTATCAACCGCAACAACAACCGACACCGCCAATGAGGTTTGTGATTTGTCGGGGCTCCGGTCTTACTACTTTCCAATACATGCAAACACTAGTTGAAAAACAACAATTTTATTTATGTTTGATGCATATCCTATACAAATACTTTTGTTATTTAAAAGTTTTTATTAATTTTAGATTACCCAATAAGAAATTATATTTTGGCCAATTTGACCTGTCTGTTTAAACTCATGGAGAAAGACAGGCGCTAATGTGCAAATGCAAAATTAATATTTCTTGTTTTATGGGTATAGATGTTTTTAGGTGTGGGTGTATGAATAATGATTATAAGATATTCTTTAATTTCATCAGTTAGTTTTATTGTATAAAACATTAAAATTTAATAATGTGTCATGTGTGTTATTACATGACTCTTGGCTTAATCCTAGAATAGCAGACTTGTCTAAAAAATATTTTGAATATGTTAGTCAAAAACTTGAGACGTGATGTATGTTAGAAGTGGGTAGCACTTGGAGAATTGGATAGAGGGATTAGTTACCTCAATGCTAAATTCAGTATGTCAATATTAAATTATAACCTACAAATCAGGAAATATGCAAATAATATAACCCATCAATTCTTAAGGATCTGGGTAAATAAAATAATTTCTGAATTGCTTTTCATCTCCTCAATATATTTTAACACACATATCGCTACTTCAGTGGAAAAAAAACCATAAGTCGTCATCCGTTGAATTCTAGTTATTAATATGATTGGAAAGATGGACAAAAGCTGCATATGCTCAATTTTATTCAAATTTTTATCATTAATCTTGACGGTTTTGTGCAATCGTAATGTAAGTTCCTTTGACTACTTACTGATATTTTAACAGTTTCTTGCTCTCCTGTAAAATTTGCAATTTTTGCACTGAGAGTCCGATATCAGGAAGTACTGATTACCTCGTCATTTATACATATGGGACAATTTAGCAAAAACAGACTCTGTTATCATTGTTATGGCAGTTATCAAGAATTATTATTTAATGTGTGGTTCTAAAATTAGCTTATTTCAATCGTTCTGTCATTCTAAAAGTTATATCACTTCCTGTACTATATAGACTAATCGTAACTCGTTGAACTCCAGTGGAATAGCAGCAGCAGTGGCGGCGGCAGCAGCACGCATTTCCGGCCAGGGAGGAAGCCAGCCAGCCCCCCCTCCCCCCGGCGGACCCCCCAACATGATGGCTGATCAGACCCTCAATGAATACATCAGGGTTCCTGATAAAATGGTCGGCTTGAGTGAGTATTGTAAGAGTAAACTGAACTTGACTTAGTTTTTGAATTGATAATTAAAATTTACTTTTAAAATCTTTCCAATTTTCACCTTTTCCTCATTTTTTTTTATTACAAATTATGAAAATAGGCCAGACAAGAACATCATGTATACCCAAACCGAGTACAGATACTCACCATTCATATTTCGCACCCTCAGTGGATAAAAAGCATAAGTCGTCTTATGTTGAATTATAATATTTATTGATATGATTGGAAAGAGGGACGAAAGCTGCATATTATGCTCAATTTTTTCAAATTTTTATCATTAATCTTGACGGTTTTGTGCAAGAAATCGTAATGTAAATTCCTTTGACTACTTACTGATATTTTAACAGTTTTTTTGCTCTCCTGTAAAATTGCAATTTTCATCTTATGCCTTTTTTCCACTGAAGGTGCGATTTCTGCTTCACTAGGAATTAAATTAAAGATTGCACCACATGATTTATTAGTCTTTTTTGTCTGTAGTAATAGGGCGCGGTGGTGAACAAATAACCAGGCTGCAAGCCGAATCTGGTTGTAAGATCCAAATGGCCCCTGACTCCGGTGGCCAACCTGATCGTCTGTGCACTCTGACAGGGTCCCGGGAGGCTATATCAAGAGCCAAGTAAGTATACTTCCACTGAAAGTGAGCGGGAAGTTGCCATGAAAAAAATTTCTTTTTCAATGTAAATAATGATAAAAAATAACATTAATACAGATGTAAACTAATTATTGACATTCAACCTATTTTGATGTAGTTTAAATTACAAATTCTACGAATAGAATCTAATATAATAGCCATACAGAATTAAATGACTTCCACATGTAAATGTTGCATAGAGAAACTTTAAAAGTATACATAGAGTGAGAAGAGTAACATCTTACTGAATATGTGTATTGTGTTTTTTAAACGCTTTTATTTAGCTTCACTTCGGAGCATCAAATCTTGTAACGTTAATTTGAATGACTTCCCTTTAATGAAAATTGATGAAATTTGGCAGACATGTGTATTTCCGATGACAATACACGAAAATCATATTTTAAACTAATTTTCATTGTTTATTTGTTGTTAAATTAAAAAAAACGATTTTCAGACTTTAGACGCATAATTCTCTATGTTCTATTTTACGTAGAGACTTGAAATTTTCACAACTTGTAGCTAATTTTATATAAAAGCGTTTCCTAAAAAATTTTTACAATTTTGATTAATTTTTATATTCAATTGTTTTTAATGCTCACATATTAGCATTAAATAGTGGGTTGACATTGTTTAGTTATCAAGATAAGCCTGGCTATTGTATTGCTGATGTTTCATACTGCTGTTTCAACAATATTGAATCTTAGAATGGAATATTCAGTTCAATTCAAAAATAATTAATTTCAAATAGGCCACTTTGTGGTACTTTTGACAGTTGTATCAGCAGGCCCATCAACCCCAAAAAAAGAATAGTATATTTCATTACGACTGCGGAAAGCCTGTCATTGCAAAGAGTTGTATTGACGGTTCCGCACGTGTACTGATCAACTATTTTTAATACAGTTGCGAAAAAATGAAGCAATTTAATAGAGTAATAAAAACACAATTTTTTTTGGAAAATGGCGCCAACCGTAAAATAGCCCACATCCCGAACGCTATACTTCCCTGCAATACGCCACTTTTTGAGCAACTGTATTAAAAAATAAAAAACGTATCTAGACATGGGTCGGTACGCGTTTTCGTAATACCATAACTATTTATTGGTATTGTCGCCGATAAAGGGTTTTAAAACTGTTTATTTTAATAACTATTTATTGAAATGTTTACTCGGTATCATCGGTATTAGGTATTCTCGGTTACGTCGGTATTAAGGATAAAGGTATATTATTATTATTAGAATTTAAGATGTTTTAGGATTTCTGGCAGTAACAGTAAAAATATTATAATAGAATGAACTGTGTTTGCCGCTCCGAATATAGCAATAGTTGGTTTTGGCGCCTTGTTTGATAACATAAACATCAATAAATCATATACAAGTGCATTAAAATGATTAGTCTCATACGCAAATTCATGGTATGGGTAAACCTCATAGTTAGTGACAGTTATTGACAAATAGCGACAGTTAAGGACAATTGGTGCCAGATCAGTTGTGCTGTGTTCAGACCGGTGTCAATTTATTATTGTAGGGCGTATGTTATGATAGGTATGATATGTATGATGTGATAGGATATGACATTTATGATGATTTTGTTTTAAGTGCATTTTATGTTGTACGCTTTGTCCATATTTTTATGTATGATAATGATAAAGTCACGCGCTAATTTTTGTAGCATCACTGGTTAGTAATACAATTGTAAATGTACAATAATGCTATTTGTGTATATTTGTACTCTCATCTATGACAAAATGATATATCTTCCGTGAATTTAAAGGGTTTTAAAACTGTTTATTTTAATAACTATGTATTGAAATATTTACTCGGTATATCAGTTTTACTTTATCATCGGTATACTCTTATTCTCGGTGATGTCGGTATACGGAATAACCGATTAAATGAATGCTTAGTAGCGCCCTTAATTGCAATAGGAATAAAGGCGATATCCTGTTGCATTTAAAATAAATATGTATATTATTCGTACGTCGCAATACCTTGTATCATGAATAAATGGTTTTTCTCAATAAACAGTTATTGTGGCACCTGATACCGTATTTGTGGTATTATACCAATAAATAGTTATTGAAACTGTTTATAGTTTATACCGCCCATATCTACTATGCACCCTGCTACTATCATAACGCAGAAGGCGAAGGTATCAAGAAAACATTTATTCTCAACTACCCCGGCTACTGAGATACTGCGAGCTGCATATCGACGCAAGATAATTTGACGCATGCGAATGTCATTCAATTAGAAACAGCTGCAAATATCATCAGCGCCGCATCGTCTTCACACGCAGACTATCTTCATGAGTTCGTCGACCATCTTCGAGCCGTATTTCTTCAACAACGCAGTCAATTCTTCGCGTGCCGATGCTTCTGTTCCGGAGATGTGTTCCATGCCGTCGCCGCTCGCCGAGTGAGCGCGCGCGCCCTTCTGCGTTGCTTATATAAGCCCGTCCAGCAACGCAGCTACGAGAATGTACTCTGCACACGATCCTACGCCGGCAATATAATCAGCACAATAAAATACAATAAATAAATAATAGTTTAAAAAAACTAAAAAAACACGCTTTTATAGAAAAACAAACTAAAAAGTAGAAAATAAATTATAATTAATTTGAATTGAGAAAAGAAATATATTTCATTTTAAATAAATTTTAATAAATTTGAATTTTGAATCTCGTAATTTTAATAAAAGCGTGGGGTGCATAGTGTCAATGAGTAGAAGGGATAATATCTTAAGAAGCACTCCAACGGGGAGCGGGATGGAGAGGGAGAGGGAATTTAATGTACACTCATTTGTTAAACCTACCAAAACTATAAAAGGTAAAAGGGGGTAAGAGGGGTGGGGGAGGGGGAGAGTGAGCGGGAGGGGGAGGGCGAGAGAGGGAGGGAGCGGGATGAAGAGGGAATTTAATGGTCTCTAATTTGTTAAACCTACCAAAACTATAAAAGTTAAAAGTAACAACAAAGTATATGAATCACTGATTATTAGGCGATAAGAAGTTCGCCAAGACAACTAGTGTTAAATATTTATTTAATGATGCCAAAGGAGTATAACTTCTCACGCGCGTACATGTAATTAGGTTTTTCTTTCTTTTTTTTCTTTAAATATTGAATTGTCATCGGTCCTCGATAAGTCTACGAAGTTTGAAAGAAATCTGACTGTTTAAAGCTAATTAAAGCGTGTAATTAGGTTTTTCTTTCTTTCTTGTTTTTCTTTAAATATTAAATTGTCATCGGTCCTCGATAACTTTACGAAGTTTAAAAGAAATCTGACTATTTAAAGCTAATTTAAGCGTGTAATTAGGTTTTTCTTTCTTTCTTTCTTTTTTTTCTTTAAATATTGAATTGTCAGCGGTCCTCGATAAGTTTACGAAGTTTGAAAGAAATCTGACTGTTTAAAGCTAATTAAAGCGTGTAATTAGGTTTTTCTTTCTTTCTTTGTTTTTTTTCTTTAAATATTGAATCGTCATCGGTCCTCGATAAGTCTACGAAGTTTGAAAGAAATCTGACCATTTAAAGCTAATTAAAGCGTGTAATTAGGTTTTTCTTTTTTTCATTTTTTTCTTTAAATATTGAATCGCCGTCGGTACTCAATAAGTGTACGAAGTTTGAAAGAAATCTGACCGTTTAAAGCTAATTAAAGCGTGTAATTAGGTTTTTCTTTCTTTCTTTTTTTTCTTTAAATATTGCATTGTCATCGGTCCTCGATAAGTCTACGAAGGTTGAAAGAAATCTGACCGTTTAAAGCTAATTAAAGCGTGTAATTAGGTTTTTCTTCCTTTCTTTCTTTTTTTTCTTTAAATATTGAATGGTCTTCGGTCCTCGATAAGTCTACGAAGTTTGAAAGAAATCTGACCGTTTCAAGTGGGTCAAAATCAAGTCCAAAGAGAAGTTACAAACAAAATAACAGACAGACAAGCAAACAAACATACAGTTGAAGCTAATATAAAGCGTGTAAAATACAATAAAATCAGTACAATAAATTATGCAGGCACAGCATAAAAAATAGTAATTGTAACTTCAGATTACGCTGTAAGAACTTACTTTTAAACTGACTTCCTGCTGTATGAAATGCTCAGATATTGCATTATGTTATTACATTAATCACATGATACATAATAATGTGCTAAAAATATACCAATAAGGTTTACCATTTCACCCACACATTTCATTTACATACACGGTAAGTTACATTTACAACCCTTTGGTCCAGTTGGTGAACCAATGATAAAATTCCATTTGAAAACAGCTGTGTCAGCCCTGTAGGCTATAAAAAATATAGTGCGTTGGTTAAATGTAAATGCATGTCAAATTTGAATAAACATTAAAAAATCAGATAGAGCAACACTCTTGTTTGAAATGGGGTAATGTTTGAAATTGACTAATCTAAAACAAATACAAATACTAATGTCATAATTATGTCATAATGTTTCCAACTTACTCTATTATGGATAAT
Source organism: Thymelicus lineola (assembly GCA_963932265.1). Classification (NCBI taxonomy): domain Eukaryota; kingdom Metazoa; phylum Arthropoda; class Insecta; order Lepidoptera; family Hesperiidae; genus Thymelicus; species Thymelicus lineola. Next base: position 5,416,584 of record OZ010705.1, on the reverse strand, counting down.
GGTGAACGCACATACTCGTATATCGCACGCACTGTATTCGTATGAAATCATACGAGAGCCCGATGCGGATGACATATGCGGCCGCATATATGTGCACTCACCATAAGAATGTTCCACTATCTGATTTCTAATGCTGGCGATACACGATTAAGTATACTTGTCAAGTTTGCAGCGGACTTGACGCGCCATCCAATAAACTTGACGGTGTATGACCACGGTATGGCTATCTGGCCATATAGCTATGTCATACAAACTGGATGCCGCATCAAGTCAAACTGCAAACTTACAAGTACTTTGAAGATGTTTCTGTTTGCACATAGGGAACTAGTGAACCAAATAGTGAATCACCGCGGGCGCGAGAACGCGCCGCAGCATTCGGACCCGCAGGGCGGTGGCGGTGGCGGCGGGGGCGGGGGTATGCCGCCGATGGGCAGGAACTCCGGCGGTGGCGGCTTGGGCACTACTGTGAGTTTTTTTTTATCGAAATAACCCACCAACTATCTGGACGATCCACTTGATGGTAAGTGGCTGTGGTCGCCCATGGACACAGCAACACTAAAGCCATCATTGATGCGTTGTCGGCCAAGAAAGTGCACATATTTTGCATTTTAGTCTTTGACAAACAGAGATATATTATTATGTGCAATTATGCATACATAATTAAAATATAGAACTTCCTTTTTATAAGTCTGTTAGAAATGCCTACTGTTACTGACTGTTAGACAATGCCCAGCCTAAAGCTATAGTATAAGGGAGCAGTAATAAAACTACAAAAATCACATAATTTTCACTCAATATCCTGTATTTTAATTATTTTTATTTTTACTCTTGCCGCCAAATCGTTGTGTTCATACTGCCTGAAGGTTGACTGGGAGAGAATGCTTTTAGCATTTAGTCCGCCTTTGTCATCTGTACGTATGTATGGGGCATAAAGTTTTAAATAAATAAATAATTTTAAACAGTTAAAAGTTTCAATGTCTTCTTCACATGTGTTTGTACTCTCTAAAATGATCATATCTTATCATAGGAGGAGATTATGCTACCAGGTCCTAAAGTGGGTCTCATCATCGGTAAGAGTGGCAAGACCATCAAGCAGCTACAGGAGCAGTCGGGTGCCAAAATGGTTGTCATACAGGATGGTCCCAACACTGAATATGTAAGTTCGCTTAAATGAACAGTAAAGAATATTATAATCCATTTTTTTAGATGAGTGTTTTTGGCAAAAGAAATCTTGCCCCAATTTTTTATAAAAATATTTATTTAAAATAGTTTAAGAAAATAATCAATCTTAAACAGAAATGAGCATTAAATGATTATTTATTTATCTTTAAATTCTATTCATTTTGTGATAGCCTTATTTTTTTACAAATTACAATAAAAAAACACTAATGCACCAACTCAGAGTTTCTAACGGTTACATAATTGCTTCTTTGTACAGAATTTGCATGGTGATTCTTTACTAAGGAGAGATTAAAGTAACCATTATCCAGAGTCATTTAATCAGAGTTGGGGTGTTAGATTGTTTACCAAATAGGATTCCTCTAAAGAAACAAACTATAGTTATTTAACATTGAAATGAACAACACCCCTAACAGGAGAAACCGCTCCGCATATCAGGCGACGTGGCCAAGGTGGAACACGCGAAACAACTCGTGTACGAGCTGTTGGCAGACAAGGACACGCAACAGCCTCCCCGACCGCCTTACGACGACATGTATGCCCAACAGGAGCAGGGCAACGGCCTGGCTTCCAACTCTTCTGAGGTCTGTGATCTTGAGGTTAGATATGTTCAATCAAGACGGGTTATGGGAAGCAGTTGTAAGTCGGTGAGCATGGATGGATGGTATCGGTGTGTAGGACGGTCTGTTTGGTCAAATAGTGCAGGGTTTTATGCATTGCTGAGTATGTAATATAAAAATAAATAACGTTGTGTTTTTCTGAGTTCTGTACTAAAAAATACAGCCTAATTGAGACTCGACGCGTTTTTTGAAGTCAATTCAAAATTAAACTTTGAAAATTAAAGTGGAAACTCGATTATCCGGCCCTCAGTTATACGGATTCGCGATTATCCAGACTATTAACTCCAATCAAATAAGTCACGTCAAATGACAATTACCAAATACCCTTAACCCTTTATTGGTAGTAATCTATACTAATATTATAAAGAGGAAAGATTTGATTGTTTGTTTGCATTGAATAGGCTCCGAAACTACCGAACCGATTTGAAAAATTCTTTCACTGTTAGGAAGCTACACTATCCCCGGGTGACATAGCCTATATTATATTTTTTTTTACTATTTTTCCCGAAGCGAAGCGAGGGCGATTAAATAACGCTTCACACTCATAGCCTAATGCCTAATGACAACAATAATTAATCAATTTAATCGAGTCTCTACTGTAAATAGGTATGTAATATAATAAGTATGGAGTACTATCTATTGAATTGTGATAATTAATTACTACCAATTTATCCAGTTAAAGGTAACAGAACTTATCCTGATAAAAGAAAATACTATTTGAGCACACAAACTGTATTGTAGATTTATAAAAATATAACACAAGTTGAAAGCAGATTCTGTGTATGTGTTACTGGTATGCATGGCTTGTAGAAGTAGTCACTGCAATACTCTGTGGTACAGATAAATAATGGTAAATATTTTATTTATTTTGCCATGTCTGTGTGTATGCTAGGAATATTACATCGTGTTTTTTTTTTATTGAAGTGAAACTTCTAGTATATAGATGGTGTACTAGGATTTTTCTGTCACGAAAAAGCGTTACCGCCGCGTGGAGGGGCTAGCTAGACGATATATCGCATGGAATTCCATATTTGAAATAAATATTAAATATAAATACGTTGCTATTCGTTTTAAATATATAAAATATTTTTTTTTTGAAATATTTTTTTAATGTTTTTTTTTTAATTTTAATGAATTCCATTTGTCCGTTGAAGTTTCACTTGTACGGTCACCTGCAGAGAAAAGTAACCCATCTGTTTAAACAGTTTTAATAGACAGATGGGTTACTTTTCTCTGCAGGTGACTGTACTATGTGGGACCCATAGTACCACGTTTTTTTATTTAAATAGCAGAAGAGCTGACTGTTGACTGTAAATGGTCACTGTTACCAGTCTGCCAGATGAGGCATTATAATTGGCTATCCCATTCTTATTCTTATAATTTATACTAACAAAACTTCTCCTAGTTTGATATATTATATATTATAAATATTGCCGACGTTATTAAAAGTTATGTTAATATTACTGTAACTTGGTGTGTAATGGAGTATACTTTTGTATTGTGTAAAAAATTCAGTTTTATAGTAATTATTTCAATGTGTAAGCTTTATTAGATATTGTTCTTTCATTCTTAATGTGTTAGATATATTAAAGGTTTGACAAGTATTCTTGTTGCACACATCAATGTATAATACAGTATGTGTTGTTATCCACAAAATTATGTTGACGTATTGTTCTGCTCGCTATACTAAGGCTTGGTCACCATTGATTCGTTTAAGCATCGAAGTGATAGTCTATCACATTGAGAAAAAAAATACACTCGAATAGGTCAGACGTGATTTGATATTTGTGTATTATGTCGTAGAAATAGTGGTTCATTTCGGCTCCAAGTTTGTGGAGATTATTACTCTTTTTGGTTATTCATTAAATGTTCGACTGTCGAATACCAAATATTTGGAAAATAGAATATGTCAAGATTTTAAATTGTAAGACAGCTTGTGTTGATTGATGGCTCTAAAAATACTTGAAAATACTTTGTTAACTTCATTATTTCATTACACACATCCGTTTCTATAAAAAGTGTCTATTATGGGCTAAAGTTGTACTTACATCTCAAGGCCAAAAAACGTAGCGCATTTGGATTTATAGTACCAATTTAATATAAATAATGATATGATATTTGCAGCCTATTATCAAGAATACTATTAACATACTAATACTATTAACATTAGAATGTTGATGTCACAGGTACTAGTGCCAAAGATAGCGGTGGGAGTGGTGATTGGCCGTGGTGGGGACATGATCAAGAAGATCCAGGCGGAGAGCGGCTGCAGGGTTCAGTTCCACCAGGAGAGAGAGGATGGGCCAGGGGACAAGAGGTTTATCTGGTTCTATTTATGATTGGGAAACTCAGTTATAGTACAGGGTTTAAAGGTTCATAATTTACAACATAAAAATTAGTAGGTTCTGCTTTTCAATAACACGAAATTGATAGTTAAGAGTTTAAAGATTCACTTACAATATAAAAATTAGTAAAGTTTCCTTGTGTCAAAAAAATTGTTACTACGTACCTTCAGAGTTTAATGATTCATCATAACTTACAACACTTAAATCAGTTAAGTTTCTCACTGTTAATGACATTTAAAGCAGTTAGAAAGTAAATTGAACTGATGGAATATGAGGTTTACTTTAATAGCTCCTTAGTAAAAAAATCACTGTATAAGTTCTGTACTGAGGAGATGATTTGTTATAGGAAAGTGCAGACAGGTAAGAGTGAAATGCAACATTTTTGTGACAGTTTCGCAATCAGTTCTAAAGACGTAAATAATATTATCAATATTTTTTGTGATTTACGAGTTAGATAATTTGATATGTGATTTTTTGATAGATTGACATTATGAGTAATAATGTGTAATTATATGTAATTCTAATGAAAGTATTTAACCTTATAGGATAAAGAAAATATGTAAATCGCATGAATGAATTAATGAATGAATTACTTATTTGTAATAGTATAGGTACCTTGTATAATAGGTCTTAGGTTAGATTGGTAAAACCACTATACTATGCCGTTATCACGGCGTACAAATATTATTATATTTTATATTATAATTATGTCATTATCTTACCTTAATAGAATTATTACACTTATAACTGTTATTGCACTTTGTACACGATTGTACACGATCGCAGGAGTGACTTTGACCATTTACCATCAAGTGATTCGCGTGTTCTTTTTTCTGCGATTTACATAAAATATGCATGAATTAGCTGCTCTATCCCAGTTCTCACGAGCAATACATTTGTGATAATTGTAATTGGTAATAGATGTTTATGGGATAAAGCAGCTACTAGGTTAAGTTCTCCATTCATATTGGTGTTAAAGGACATGCACCTAATTTAAATTGATAGTGGGTACGATGATGTCCGCAGATGCTATCTCCAAGGGAAACCACACCAGGTGGATAGAGCCCGCCAGATGATTGAGGACTTGATTGCTAGTGTTAACGTAAGTAAATGATGATATTAGATTTCTTTTTAAATACACAAACTATAAAAATAAACCAATAAACTAACAGACATTTATTTATTCTTACCCGAGCACTAGAATTCATTGTGTCACGAGTTGCAAGGAAAACACAAATAAGACATCACATTATAACTTATGTTACCATTCATTCTATAATTATAAATTTTAAAATTTAGAAAACCCCCAAAAGATTTGTTTACACTAAACATAGCTAAGAACCATCTTGATCAGAAATAAAAAGAACCGTATCATAATCGGTTCATTCGTTAGGAGGTACAATGCCACAGACAAACACAGAGACATGTCAAACTTATAAGGCCCCTCTTTTTGCTTCGAGGATTAATAAAAAAAAACACTAATGTGGTCATATTGACCATAAAACTCAAACTCGCCTTTACAATTTACACACCTATAGTTTCTATACACATATTCTACAGTCTTTAAACAACGTGTGTAACATGGACTATAGAGGTAAGGAGAGCCATCTCTGTTATGGAAAAGTGTTCGTAAAAACGCGTCCAATAAGAGTGGCGCTGCGGTAGCCTAGGATGAATTGTGTTGAACTTAGTAAACTTCACTCCGTCTACAACAGCTATGTTCATATCGTAGTTTTTACGACGTCAGCGCTATTGTGGTAGGATGATGGTTGGTACTGGAACCTCTATTTTCAGTATACAGCTGGACACTTTCAACTTTCCCCCATATGAGATGGTTCTCCTTACCTCTATCCTAGGATAAATTTTATTGAACTCAGCAAACTTCTTCTACTAGCTTAACTAAATTAAATGTATATTTAGTTGTGTATTTAGTCTAAATAAAAATTCTTTCTTTCTTTCTAATTTTTACGGCGCCATCTCTATTGCGGTAGGATGGTGGTAGGTACTGGAACCTTTATTTCAGTATACAGCTGGACACTTCCAACTTTCCCCCCATATGAGATGGCTCTCCTTACTATACTCCACTGTATGTTGTGCACAGCGGAGAGACCAGGAGAACAGGTCGGGGCGGCCGCGCAACTCGTCCGGCCAGCGTAACGGCGACCGCGGCGACTACCAGCAGTGGCAGGACACCCAGGAGATCCGTGTCACCTTCACCGTCTCTAACGTCAAGTGCGGGCTCATCATTGGGAAAGGTTGGTGGCTGTTACCTACTGTACGTGACCTATTTGCTGACAACATGAAATCGTAAACCTATACACCCGCGCAAGTCACTTCTCTGCAGTCGTCTCCTAACACCCGTTTGATTAACCCGTGTCTAAATTATATATATATATCTAAATTGTACCGGTACCGTGTAATGTAATTGGCAAAGTAAAATAGTAAAGACGACTTAACACATTTGGACTTTACACTTTCCAACTCAACACAACCTTCTGAAGAAACAGTAGATATCAGTAATATGAGTCTACTATTGGTGACCCTTAGTACATCAAATAATAACACCTGCATTGTGGACTCTCACTCTCAGTGCCGGCGTTAGCCACTGACGCCCCAGGCAAGAATATTGTGGCGCCCACAAGAAAATCAAAATCGAGCTTTTTTTGCTGAACCAATGGGGACGTTTATTAAGAATTTTGTTTTCCTTTTTTGTTGCTCCTCACCTCACATGTGGTGCCCCTGCAAATTTGACGCCCTAGACCGTCGCCCAACCTTAAAGCATAATAATGAATACTTTTCAACTCATTTGCTCCAATAGTTTCAGAGCAAATTGGCTGTAGCAGACTGACGGATAGACACACGAGTGATCCTTAAGGGTGTTATTTTGTTTTGTTCAAACCCTAAAAAGGGGGAGAGTCATGTAACCAACTAACGGCTAACCAACGGTCCCCCCAGGCGGCGAGGTGATAAAGCAAATCAACGCGCAGTCGGGCGCGCACTGCGAGCTGGACCGACGCGCCCAGGGCGCCGACCGGAACAACCGCACCTTCTATATCCGCGGACATCCCGACGCCGTGGAACACTGCAAGCGGATCATCATGGAGAAAGTTGGGATGGTAATAATATAATAATCTTAATCTATTGTACAAAAATATAATAATGTTAATCTATATATATAAAAGGCAAAAGTGATTGACTGATATATCAACGCACAGACCAAAACACTTCATAAGCCTTCTCTAACTTATAGTCGTGGCTTGCAATGCCGTGTGCGCTATAACTAATTGCTCACATTTATCTAGACTTTGACTGCTGGAATTTGCTAAGTTGCTAATCAATTTGTACTTGAATAATGTTGTCTATTGTGGCCTTTTTGTCATGTCATAAAGAAACAATTGTTCATCAATTTCCCAGCCGGTGAACTTCATCCAAGAGGGCGGTGGTAACGGTAACGGCGGTGGCGGCGGTGGGGGCCCGCCAGGCGGCGGCGAGTACTACGGCGGGGGCGGCGGTGGCGGCGGACCCCCCGCCTGGGGGTACAACCCTCATTGGCATCAGAACACTCAGCCGCAGCAACAGGTAATAAACTAATACTATTGTTGTGTTAATAGGTCTTACGCCCCAACTGTCAAAGCCCCAACAACCAAAGTCCTGTGATTTCAGTTACGAATTGTTGATTAATAAAAATATAATCACTGCTGATAAAGACGTGGCAAGCGAGTTTGAAAATCATTTCTGTAACATTCCTATAACGTTAACCCGTTCACTAGCTTCTTCACCGGCGGAAGCACTTTCTATATTAAAAAATCATGTTAATGAATGTAACATTTTATTTGAATTTAAACATATAACCACTAGAGACTTAATTAAAGCATTTCAGTCTCTGAAGGTAAAGAATACAGGTGACTTGTGGGGCATCTCGGTAAAAATAATACAGTATATTATAGATATCATAGCTCCATATTTGGTCGTAGTTTTTAATAAATGTATAGATCTCGGTATCTTTCCAGATCTTATGAAATGCAGCAAAATCATTCCACTTTTTAAAACAGGTGAAAAAACTGATGTTAATAACTATAGACCAGTTTCTGTTTTACCAACTCTTAGTAAGATCTTTGAAAAGATAATACTGAATCAAATGTTAACCCATTTCAATAATAATAAATTATTACATCCTGAGCAATACGGTTTCACGAAAGGCCGGAGTACAACCGATGCCGGGGCTAGGCTTTTAAAGCATATATTTGAAGCATGGGAAGCATCACAAAATGCCATAGGTGTATTTTGTGACTTATCTAAGGCATTTGATTGTGTTGAGCACGAAACATTGCTGCTTAAACTTGGCCACTATGGTATAAAAAACAAGGCCCTTAGCTTGATCGCGTCTTATTTGAGTGATAGAATACAAAAAGTAAGCATAAACGATATTAAGTCATCGGGGTCACCGGCTGTGATGGGTGTACCGCAGGGCTCTATATTGGGTCCGTTTCTTTTTCTGGTATATATTAATGATTTACCACATTATGTAAAGAACCAAGCGGATATTGTACTATTTGCTGATGATACATCATTAATATTTAAGTGTGAAAGGAATAAAGTAAATTTCGACGACGTAAATAGTGCTCTTTCGCATGTGTCGCGTTGGTTCACTATCAATAACTTACTTTTAAATGCAAAAAAAACTAAATGTATAGAGTTTGTGCTACCTAATGTTAAAAAAGTCAGCAAATCTCTTAAACTAAATAATGAAACATTGCATATGGAGGAATCAACGGTCTTTTTAGGGGTGACCTTAGATAGTAAACTTCAATGGGGCCCACATATAACAAATCTCGCGACAAAACTTGGTAGGGCTGCTTATGCTGTTAGGAGAATAAGGCAGTATACTGACGTCGAAACTGCTAGGATAGTTTATTTTGCTTATTTCCACAGTGTTATGTCATATGCCATCTTGCTGTGGGGCAAAGCAGCCAATATAGAACAAATTTTCATTCTCCAAAAAAGGGCTGTTAGGGCTATCTATAAACTTAAGTCTCGGGAATCTTTGCGTGAAAAGTTCAAGGTAATAGGTATACTTACAGTAGCTTCCCAGTATATCTTCAATAATGTAGTTTTTATAAGGAAGAATATAAACGCGTATAAACAAAATTTTGATATTAATAATCGCCAAACAAAAAGAATGTATCAATTAATTACGCCTTCGTTCCGCCTAAGTAAAGTGCAACGATCTTTCATAGGGCTTGGTGTACATTTCTATAATAAAATCCCAAAAATAATACGTGACTTGCCAATAGAATCTTTCAAAAAACGTGTAAAAACACAATTGTTAGGCAAGGGATATTATAGTGTAAACGAGTATTTAAATGACAAAGACGCATGGAAATGATTAGCTCTGCAACCAGTTCCACTCAGAATAGTAAAGTTTTGTATGATAATATCTTTTTTGTAATATTTTTTTTAAAAGATGTGCTGAGGAGTTTCTTTAGGCTTTTCTTCTCCTCCATGACAAAGCACCTTCCGAAAAGCCAAAAAATGACGTGCATAAGTGTATCAATGATACCTATATGAATAAAATATTTTGACTTTGACTTAACTCATAGTCACTAACGGTTGCTTAAATTGCTCCTTAGTACAGAATTTGTATGGTGATTAAAATAAGGAGCGATTAAAATAACCATTAGTGACTCTAGTTGGGGCGTTACATACAATAATAACATACAATAACATACATAAAATTAAACTGATCAGTGTCTGTAAATGGAGAAAGAATGTGTTTTTTTTTACTCAGTAGATTTATAAAATTTTACCTAGTTGGTACTGCTGCCTCCAAAGTGAAAAGGCGAGAAGAAAAATAAAACTTAGAATTTCGGCTGGGGCAGAGAAATATGTGACAGAAATATGCTGGATTTGTTGTGGGTGTTAATGATGTCTTATTAGTCCTGTCCATGTCACACAGCCAATAATATTGTTGTAAATATAGTAACAAAAGCTATATGGTCAATACTAGTGCTGGTGCTATGAAAGTTATAAGAAGAAAATAAACTGTCACTTCATAACGTCAACTGCAGTTTTTAAAACAAATATGTACCGTTCATAACATATCCATTCATTTAGCAACAGGTCCAGATCAACCCCAACACGGGCCAGCCAGACTACTCGCAACAATGGATCGACTACTATCGCTCGCTGGGGCTGATGCGCGAGGCGGAGGCGGTCGAGCAGCAGGCCAAGTCGCAGCAACAGCAGCAACAGCAGTCGGGTGAGTGGCAACGACCGACTAGAATGTAGACTTTTCTGTAAATCGTCGACTTCAACATGTATGGGAATTACATTAAATATGTGCAGAGATAATTCTTGACAAAAAATTACCGACTTCAAAATTAGGGGTTACTCAAAAAACTACTCGTCAGATCTCGCTCAAATTTATATAATTGGGACCACATGGACATTCTCCTTTTTTGAAGTCGGTAAGATAGAGCACGTGACTTCTGTCAGTTTTATGTCATTGCCATACATTTTGAAACTAGCGTTTGACGTGACTGATCTCGGCGCGGATATCTTTGGCCCGACAACACTGAACTCTCCATTCCTTACGTATAATATTTACCAACAAATAATATGAGTGTTAACAGCTGCTGCCGAGTGATGATAGTAAAGCAATGATAGTATGAGTGTGTAAGCGTTTATTTATTAAAAAAAAATTCAAATTGGTGTCTGTCCAGTGCCACCTTTCGAGGGCGGCGGCGGTAACGGCGGCGGCGGCGGCGGTGCGGCCGCCATGGGGGGTGGCGACTACAGCGCGCAGTGGGCGGAGTACTATCGCTCCATCGGGAAAATCAAGGAGGCTGAGGCTATTGAGGCGCAGCTTAAACTCAAGGTAACTAGAGGGATGGGATGATTGAAGGTGTTATATATTTTTTTATTTTATTACAAAAATATAAACGTAAATCATTTATAAACAGCCCCTGGGGGCTTGAGAGCCAGTTCTTTCTTTCTTTTTCTTCTCTCTTTCTTGGCCAACAATGCATCAGTGATGGTTTTGGTATCACTGATGTCCATGGGCGAAGATAGCCACTTACCATCAGGTGGATCTTCAACTCGTTTGTTGGCTATTTCCATTAAAAAAAACCTGATGAAGATAACAGGGAGATGTGTCATACAGGTAGATTGGTTCGAAGGTACATACATGGGTGTTTTGAAAATAAAGCTTTCTGATATATTAGAGACATTTATCAATTATATTTAGATATCAGATAACAATTTTTTGGGGGCACAGGAGTGCCCCCGCCAAGTCAAGAGCAAAAAAGCGGCACGGCCGTACCATTCTTTAGACATATCAGACCTGCATGAAATGTCTGGGCTTCCATTCCATTCGTAAAATGTTAGGACGTTTTATACATATTTGCTCAAACACGACGGGGTTGTCTCTTTATTTGGTTCTACGAAAAGGTCCAAAGCGACACCGAAAAGGAATAAACCATTAGATTTGCGACGCCTCGCCCCCGCCTTGGATTTGCCTGAATTAAGACGGTGCGTTTTTATTTTCTCCGAGAACCTTGAAGCGTACCCAGGATCCTAGGAGACCTATCCGCCACATTTGCTGGAACCCAATCCACTTTCAGCCGCAGCAGCCCCAACAACCGCCGTCATCATCGGTGCCGACCCCCCAGCCGACCCCCGCCCCGAACCCCACGCCCCCGGGCAGCGGCGCGGGCTCCTCCCCCATGATGCAGTACGGCGCGCAGTACGGCGTGTACCCCGGCGGCGTGTACCCCGGGTACGCGCCGTACCCCTACGCCGGGGGGCCCGTGCCGTCCGGTGAACACAGCAATCAGGGGCATCAGTGAGTGTGGTGAGTAACGTTGTTATTAGTGTAGTGTACAGTGGAAGGGGGTTGTGTGTCCTTGTTGAGTGGCTAGGGTATAAAATAAACAATATTACAGGGTCTTTTGTCATTTTGTTTCAGGTTATTAAATTTGTAAATATGGCAGATATAATGAATTTAAAGATTAAATAATTTAATATCAAAACTTTTCTATTAATATTTCAATAATAAGTACAGTACTTACGGTCGACGTATCTTGGCGCGTCTGAACATAGGCTTTGCGAACTTTAGCGCATGTAAGACAGAGATAGCGACACGAACATGCTAACGTGTGACTGAGACATAATACGCCGCGTACCGAGCATTGCCGAATTATGTTACTGCGCAGTCTTCTGCGCGAAGTTTAGACGCGCCACGAAACGTCGGCCGTACTGTACTGCCAAGATTATTTGCCAAATAGGACTTGTCTAAAAAATGGAGTATACGTAGTATGAGAATTTCTAAATACAGCTAAAAAAGCTCATATCTTCTAAACTAGATTGCAATATTTTGTCTACAACAAAACCTTGTAATTTTGGTTGGATGAACCAGATGAGCATCGGCAAGGATATACAACCTCTACTTAAATTGTACTATTTACCGATTCTCGAGGGATTTATCCATCGTATAATTAAGATATAAGTAGTTTTGTTTCAATTTTTCAGTTTTTAATTTCAAATGTATTATATTCACGGGGATGTACTTTTAAAACTATATAATATTTTATTAGGTATTGTCAAATGTTGGAGTAGTTTCTAAACGTTATTCATTTTCTTACTATAACGATCTGATCTCGAGACTCGGGAGTTATTGATACAATTAGTAATAGATGTGCTTGGTTTTGGGCTTCACTATTTTCTGTTGCTATATGAACATTATGTAATTTATATAATTCATTCCTTTATAATATGCTTCGATTCTCCAACATTTTCCACCTAGCTCGCAGTCCGTTGCTAATCAGGGGATATATTACATAAATTAGTGGTAACATGTTTAGCATAGTAAATAGTATGTAACATATAAACATACATATAACCAGCTGTTAGAATAAATACTATTTCTACTAATGCCAAAGGTATATGTTGTCATATTTTCACTAGTTTTGATTTATTGAGAATTATTATGACATGTTTTATCGTATTTTGTTATATTTAGAGGTTATGTAGTGTTAATAATGTAACATATAATTACACACAGTTTTATGAGCTTTATGTGATAATATTTAAGCAGGCGCGTGATTTAGGTACGGCGTTCATCCCGCGTAAGAACAAAGAGATATGATTGTGTGGGATATGCGGATATATTGGGATCCAGGACACCCATATTATAATAGTTCTATCTATAATTAAAATGTTTTTTAGTATCTACAATATGAAAAAAAGTATTCGTAATAAGCGTCACGTGAAAGGTTTTCGAGTAAATGTTATGTACGTAGTGATTTCGACGCCTACGTCAATCTAATCGAATACCTTTACAAGCAATTCTTGTATATTATATTTTGTGAATCTCGGAAACGGCTCCGACGATTTTCATGAAATTTAGTATGCAGGGGGTTTCGAGGGCGATAAATCGATCTAGCTAAGATTCATTTTTAGAAAATGTTGTTTTATCCGTGTTTTCAGGCAATGAAAAACTCCTACAATAGACTCTTACTGACATCTATTGGCGAGTAGCAACACTAAAGCTACGTCAGTAGATGGCGTTGTTAAGCAACACTAAACCGAGCATAGCTCGTTCATACGGGTACTTTATGTAGTATGAAGTAGTTTGTAGAGAATTTACATATTGTGACTTCTAAAAATAACAAATATGTGTATAAAATAATAATGGATATTATAAACAAAATTATGTGTAATGTAGTATATTCGATGCCGTGCGACAATTTGTGTTTTTGATTTATTATGTCAAACTTACACATTTAAAAGGTTTGAACACACCCAAATAACAAATAGTGTTTTAATATCACTTTATAATATAGGACTTGTTAGTCCTGCGAGGGTCTGAAACTAGCTTAGCCTTATTTATTTTACCATTGTTGTGTTCATCTGATTATAATGTCTTTAAATCATCAGTGAAATAGGTTTTTACTAAGTTACGCCCCAACTCAGAGTCACTAAAGGTTACTTAAATTGCTCCTTAGTACAGAATTTGTATGGTAGTTCTTTATTAAGGAGCGATTAAAGTAACCGTTAGTGACTCTGAGTTGGAGCGTTAGTGCTCTTAACCATCTAACATTACACATCACATCTTCAATTACACTATGTGTGTCGCTTTAATGAAATACGACGGTACAAACATATCTGAGCTTAGAGAGTATTTTGAGAAATTTTATTTATAAAAATTTGTTTATTTATAATTTAATGCCTCATACATAAGTACAGACGACAAAGCCAGACTTGGCTGTAATGCTAAAAGCTAAACTAAATAATGTGTATTAAGTTGATTTTTTTAATATAATTTTCTATATCTGATCTTGTCTAATTTTATAATTTGATATGCCTAGATGTGTTAAAATTAATAGTATATAGTAACATATGTGGTAATTATAATATCAATATCTGGAGCATCTATTCAATACGTATACTTCAATAAGAAAACTATATTTTTCTGCTACGGCGTTGTTATTTATGATTAATCTCTCTGTTACTGAGAAATCGAACACAATAAAATGTATAATTTATCTTTACAGACAATATAGAATAGGCATGATAGTAAGTAAAAATCACTAAAATTATGTATTTATTTAATGAAACCCTATTAATGCATTGCAAAACACTCATTTATTTATATTATTATGAGCGAGGTTAATAATATTTTGATAAAATAAAACTACAAAATACGACAAGCCGCCATGATGTCTTGAACGCCAATCAGTCTCAATCAGAGCGAATTACGTCACGTTTAAGTAAACAAATGAATATTGCTACACTGACAATGACATCTTGTCTATTACTTTATTTAGAAGTGACGTCATAAGAACGCCATGATAATTTGAAGCGTTTTGGTGCGAATTATAAACTTAAAAATTAAAATGTATTTATTTTGTACTAAACCTTATTTTTTTGCGGAAATGTTATATACGTTGTAATTATATTTCCAAACAATATAGAACCGTATTTCAGAATCTGTCATAATGTCCATTAATATAATCATATAACATGTAATATTAATTGTATAACGAAACACTTTAAATGTAGCTATAAGAAAAATGATCCGAATGGAACCTTAAGGTAGGGCACAGATCAAAGATCAGTGTTGATTTGATCGGTGGAGGGCATACAACACAAGTACAATTAGCTTACCTACATGTACTATTTAATATTATTTCCGCAGATAATTATTTACAAATATTTACATCACAATATTGGCTTAATAATTCCTTTTCAGGGATCAATGGTTATCGTTATAAATAATATTTTATCTGTGCATAAGCATGTTATGATTTTATTATTACCGACAATATTTTCTTTCAGTTTCTTGCATGTATTATATTTTATTGAAATATCTTCTGATGTTACATTTTTATTGAAGTATTTTTGGTGTTATGCAGCATTATGTCATATTATGTAGTTTTACCCCATAATAAATAAACGCCAATCTTTATATCTTATGCCACATCTTATCGTCTATAACGCTAATAACAACGATTGGAAGTAGAATTGTACCGTTCTGTATGACCCATAACATTATCGGTAGGGTATATGCATGTCCTATTTTTCGTCGTTATATTATTTTAAACAACGAATTTCAAATAACGAAATGACCAACATTTGGTCATGCTAATTACTCATGTTTCCCTTCTTTATAAATTAGAAACATAGAGATGGTCTGATCGCATAGTGCCTTAAATAGGCATGATGATAGTAGGTAAATAAAAAATCACTAAAATTATGTATTTATTTAATCAAACCCTATTAATGGATTGCAAAACACTCATTTATTTATTATTATTATGAGTGAAATTAATAATATTGTGATAAAATAAAACTACAAAATATGGCAAGCCGCCTTGATGTCTTGAACGCCAATCAGTCTCAATCAGAGAAAATTACGTCACGCTTAAGTAAACAAATGAATATTACTATACTGACAATGACATCTTGTCTATTACTTTATTTAGACGTGACGTCACAAGCGACGCCATGACACTTTGAAGTTTTTGGTGCGAATTTTAAACTTAAAAATTATAAGTTTTTTATTTTATACTAAACCTTATTTTTTGCGGAAATATGATATACGTTGTAATTATAATATATTTCCTAACAATATATAACCGTATTTCAAAATCTGTCATCATGCCCATTTGACACCTCCACGTGCTAATGAGAAAAAGGTTTTCGACACACACGGGACATTGAAGTGATCCTATAAGGGTTCCGTTTTTTCCTTTCGTAGCTACGGAACCTTACATGCATAAACCCTATTGGAGCGATATAAAGCTTGGCTCGGTGTATGTATGTATGTATTGCGAACACGATATGTAGTGTGTGTAGTGTTGCAGATGATAGCGCGTCGCGGTCGCTCGACACCACACCGACAGTTGTTCTACAATGTTGCCACCTTGCTCTGTTTGTCTGCTTACAGAACCCAGTCGCCGGCGTAGCGTCCCTGGGAAGACCACATCTCCATTGTAGATTGTAATCTATTATAAGATGATTTTCGATTAAAAACAAACACTTCACCAAAACGTCGCCTCGCCCACAACAAATAATCGCTCGATTTATTCGTAATTTTATTGTAAGCTCCTCCCAACATATCGTTTTATTTCTTGTGGGCCAACTGCAGTATTTGAGATTTTATTCGTTTGACCGTTGAATTTAGGCTGTGTGGTATAATCTGTGTACTGTCATTGTGAAAATATTGGTTTGTTTTTATGTAACGTGTGATGCAAATGTTGTGTGCCGATACTGATTTGACGTGCCAGTTTGTCCAGGTGTAAAATAGAATGCCACACTGCCTATAAAGATGTAACAAAGAGAAACGACGGGGCTATAGAGAGAGACAGAGAAACGGTAGAGAGATCCTTCGCCGCCGCGAGGAGTCGAGGTAAATGCATTGTACTGTACTCAGACATAGCGTATATCGAAATGTAATGCCACCGTTGTCTTGTGTAATCTCAACCGCGAATGTGAACCAATCGCTTTATTACTGGTTTGTTTATTGAAAATATTGAAATCTGTATCGCTGTTGAAGCTGGTTCACGTTCGTTACAAATGAATTATGTCTTAGTTGTAAGTTGCGGTATAGTCGTCAACTCTCTTGACGGCTCGACTAACCACCAGGTCGTTATTGCAGTTACATAACCTTTAATATATGTATTTTTAATATTAAACTTTAAGATTTTTTTGGTAATTACGAGAATTAGGTGTTTAAAAACAACTGAAAGGTAATGTAAAGCGATCTACATTCCTCGAAAATTGTTCAATTATATAAAACACATGCGACGAAGCGGCTCGCGC
Organism: Thymelicus lineola; assembly: GCA_963932265.1. Taxonomy (NCBI): domain Eukaryota; kingdom Metazoa; phylum Arthropoda; class Insecta; order Lepidoptera; family Hesperiidae; genus Thymelicus; species Thymelicus lineola. Next base: position 5,399,117 of record OZ010705.1, on the reverse strand, counting down.
CAACAGTCAATGTACTAATGTTAAGGATATAAAGTGTATGTTAATTGATTGCGTTCATTTTATTTATAATCATTGAATTCTCTTCACAGACCTCAAGGTAAGTCACCCTATACACGTAACGAATTGTCTATGACGTCATTATACTATAGTGTTCTCGACATCTGTTCATTTCTATCGACTGTGTCCATTTTATACGCTCATACGTATTATTTTCTATTGCCATATAAATCATGTCCAACTGTGTTTATGATTTGTGATTTATGATCAATTTTGTGTGTACCATCTTTAGCAATTGATGCTGTTTTTTTATTGTGTTATCTCATTCAAGGTTTTTTTTTGTAGTGATGTGTCGAAGGGTACTCGGTCAACTGTACTCGGATATGTATCGAAACAATTTCTAAAGTTGAGCCTACGAATATGTAGATACATTAATTAGTGTTTTATTTCGCAGCATAAAGTCGTATTTGACCATTAAAAATTTAGTGTTTTTTTTTTATAATGGACGGTTGCTATTGAATGCCGATGCATTTACAGCTTCACACGGACAAGAAAGTTTGAGTAGGCTCAGTCGCATATTTGTAAATACCCGACGCTTCAGCCACTCGGGACGTTTTGGCTGCAGTTCGGGCGCTCGTAAATACCTGACGTGTCGTAAGTCGCATCTGCTATTTACCACACGCGTATTATAATCATTTGGTACGCAAAGTTTCTTTCAGATGAGGTTGAAATACTATTTTATTGACAATTTGACAACTCACATAATATTCAAAATTTTTCACATTGACTACGTAACAATAATTGTCGGCGGAACTTCGCTTCGCGGAGTCCTTATTTTTCTCGTAAAATAAAATTATTCAACCTAACCTAACCGATTCCATTTCAGTTCAGAGGTTTTTTTCATGGTGGGAAGCTTTGCCATTTGTCTATACTAATATTATAAAGAGGAAAGATTTGATTGTTTGTTTGCATTGAATAGGCTCCGAAACTACCAAACCGATTTGAAAAATTCTTTCACTGTTGGGAAGCTACACTTTCCCCGGGTGACATAGGCTATATATTTTTTTTTTATTTTACCCGATGCGAAGTGAGGGCTATTTCCTAGTATTTTACACTATTATAGTTCCATTATTATGTTAACAAGATAACTGACGCGTTAGCATGTTTACAAGGAACTTTGGGGTCTTGTAAATAGCAGGCGCGTCAGTCCGACACGTCTGCTATTTAGGCAGCAACTTTGGGTGGTTGAAGTGTCGGGTATTTACAAATATACGGCCGGGTTGAACAAATTGAATTGAATGTTCGCAAATAGAAAAAAAAATTAAAAATTCCTTTACTAAATTATATCAAACTTAATTCTAAACTCTAAATAAACGTTGGTTTAACATTATTGTTGTATTATTAGCTGGTAATATTTTTTTCTTTTGTCTTATTTTTTGGCTGCAACGTATTGGCGATGCAATAGTCAATAGTCATTTATTCATATGGAAAATACACGTCATCAATTTAAAAATAAAATTACAAATACCTATATACTCAGTATAGGTATAAGTTGTAAAAAAGTTATTACAATGGAAAAAAATGTCAATACTAAAATATTAATATCAATACCTTAAAAAATGTCAATATCAATATATAATATAAATATCAATATCTTAAAAAATAATAATCATATAATAATAAATTCACTAAAAACATGCCTCTACGCTTGGGTCAATGGTGTCCACGGACGACGACAACCATTTTGTTACTCATCTGTCTCCTATGTACATAAAACGTCATGTGTTATTTATTATCATGTAATGTCATTATGTAATTATGTAAATTCGTACATTATGTCTGGGATTTACATGGATCTATGTACTAAAATTGCATGTTTACATAATTATACGTATCTCTCGGATTTACATGTCTATTATGTAAAACCGAGAGATACCTATAATTATGTTTACATGCGGTTTGTATCCTATCACTGGGCCATCGGCCCTTAGTTTTTTGTTGCTCGAATAATTGACGACAGTCAGTTCTAATCGCGTGTTAGATTTGTGTAAACTATTATAAATGTGAAAACTTATAAAAATGTTTGGATGTTTGTTCCTCAATCACGCCACAACTACTTAACCGATTTGGCTGAAAGGACCCCGCACTAATTGTATGGAAATTGTGTTTCAGACCAATCCGCTGTAACACAATTTCCATACAATTAGTGCGGGGGTCCTTTGGAATGGAGGTAGCATGGAATACTACTTTTTATCCCGGAAAAATATAGGCCGCGGGATTTATAAAAAAATCGATCTCTACCGCGGGCAAAAACGTCAAGTAAACGAAAGTCATAACAAAAATACTCCTGGACGAATTTCCATATACAAATAATGTTTAACATGAAGATTAGGTAGACGCATGATAAAATTATCTTTGCCTGAATAAAACAAAAGATTTGTTTTAGTAAACGGGTACTTTTCCTTTAGATAATAAAGGACTGCTAACAGTTGTACTGTTGTACCACAGATTATGCATTTTATGTATTAAAAAAAACTAAAAAATATGATTCGATGGCTCAACTTTATTTCGTATTTTGTTTCGCCATATTCAAACATTTATATTGCTGTCAAGCAGCAAAATTGCCTATATTATTACACTTTCTAACAAATTAAACTGTATTATCTACTAAATATACATATACGATGCTTCTTAGTTAAAATATGGGTGGTAGCGAACATAAAATGATATTTTAAAATATGTGAAATGGATCCTTTACAGCAAAATATCGTCTCCATTACATCATTGAATGCAATATTCCATAAAGCTTAAATATTTTTGTGTTGAAAAGTGTACGGCCTTTTATCAGGTGCTATACGACATCACACTTTTCATGGCGTGAAGCTAAACACCATACGAGATGCGCACCAATTAAATGTCCCGTACTTACTTATGTAATGTTATTGGAATTTCTATTTTTAAACCTACCTGTATGAATGATATACTTTTCCTAATGTGCCATTTTCTTCTATATTATTACGTGATTGCGTGTATATCTTGTTTATTGAACTGTGTTGCAATTATTTCGCATATCATGCTATGATTTTTCACTATTGTCGATCTGTTAAAGGTGGCCTCACATCACTTCACTATTTCTATAAATTGATACGATTTAACGAGACCTAAACGGTTAATGTATCCAAGCGATACAACGAAACGTGACGAGAACTCTTCGTATAACTTCGTAGCCGCCAACGTGAGGAATTATGGATAATGTGGTAAGTCGTAATAATGGCGAATGGCATTAACTGGAAATACTACACGCAGACAAATTAACAAGTTCCCGCAATGATGCAACTGAGAGAAATTCTCTGAGAAATCTAAAGTATCATCCTTTTGTACAATTAAAATATGAATAATTTACAATCAACTTGGGTAACTTTGAAGTTTTGTTTTAAACGAATGTAGCATAACTTATCCTAACCTACCCCAAGTTATCTATTATATTTAAGTAGGGATGTGTTCAAAGCAATGAAATAGGGATGTTGACAAATTTTAGGATTCAATTTTATTTTATAGATAGAACCTCACGAAAAAAATATTATAAAAATAATAATCTTCAATAAAAAACAAAAATTGATAAATAAAAATCACTATCAAATTTCCCACCAAAAACGTCACGTGACGTCACTAAACGATATTCAATACTATCTGTCTGCTAAGTTTGTTGAATTTCCATATAAAATTGTTCCAATGACGTCATATTCTCAAAATGGCGTTTGAGGTCACGTGACAGTGAGTACAATTTTTAACATTTTAAATTAATGATATTTAATTTATTGTGATTGATGTCAATAAAAGAAGCATATTTTAGGCCTTTAAATGTTACCACTAATATTTTAGACATAAATTTATATTAATTTATAATTGGTGTCAACATTCCTATTGAAAGTTACCCGGATGACTGTATGAACCACATGAACATTGATTTGTACTGAATTTGTCACAGATGCATTATCCTACTCAAAGTGCATTTAAATTAAGTAATGATTTGTGTAAGAAATTATATAATGATCATTGTTGATACATATTTACTTACTGGCTTAAAAAGAAAAGTGTTTTGTTGAAGATATTTTTTTTGATATTTAAATTCCGATATAATATTTAATTATTAATTAATTCATTATTTAATTATTATATATAAATATAAAATAATTTATTATTTCATTATTTATTACATTAATTTAAAATATTTAAATGCACTTTATTTTACACTGGATGCGCAAATTACGCAGTGATTGATAAATTATTCAATTAGGACTGCTTCATTCTATTACAACCACTCTTAGAAGTTTTTCTTATGGATATTCGATTAAAATGCCGTGCATATTCGATTAAAATGCCGTGCATATTCGATTACAATGCCGTGCATATTCGATTATTGATTTATGATGCAAGCGATGGTAAAATATTTTTTTTGCATCGATATGATCTGTTCTGTGAAATTGGATTTTGTAGGGTATATAACTTGTCAAACTATCTTCGGGATCACAATGCTGCAATGAGGTTCAAGATTCCTCTAGTCGCCAATCATAACTTATCTTTGCAGTTTGAGTAATTTATTTTTAATTGCGATTTTTAATAAACAATTGCCTTATGGATATTCGATTAAAATGCCGTGCATATTCGATTATTAATTTATGATGCAAGTGATGGTAAAATATTTTTTTTTTGCATCGATATGATCTGTTCTGTGAAATTGGATTTTGTAGGGTATATAATTTGTCAAACTATCTTCGGGATCACAATGCTGCAATGAGGTTCAAGATTCCTCTAGTCGCCAATCATAACTTATCTTTGCAGTTTGAGTAATTTATTTTTAATTGCGATTTTTAATAAACAATTGCCTCTTTGGAATTATCTCTGAAATACTTTGGTAGATTTTGATTTTCTCAGGGTTTAACCGATCAGGTTATTACAATAAATGAATATTCAAATTCAAAATAATTTATTCATATGGGTATCACTGATACACTAATTATGCACGTAATTTTTTGTCAATACCTAATTTTATTCGGAATTCGTGAATAAATTATCGAATGAGCATACAAATTATGAACGTGTTCGTTTTTATATTTTATTAAAATATAATATATCTTATACGAGTAATACGATGTTATTAAAATACACAGATTGTGTGGGAATATAAACATTACCCCAAGAGAGTAGCCAGGCCGCTATATTATCAGATGTGTCCAACGATTTTTTTTATGAAATAATTGTGTAGGATTTGAATTTTTGTCAATTATTTAACTTTAGGATAACAATCGGTAGTATTTATTTAAAAAATTTAGACCCATTAAAATGGTCTAGTGTTTAGGAATCCCATTTTGATTAACTGATCATTGCAAAACATTTTATATACGAAACTAGATGAATATACCTAGGTACTAATTGCTTTTCAGTTTTCAATAGTGTAGTGATTCGATAAAAATATGATGTGACTTTGCAAATTAGATGAATATTTGAGAACCACTTTTATAATGCCACAAAAGCGGTTGATGGGGAGTTAAAGAATAAAACATGAGAATATTATTTGTTGTTTTATTTGTACAAGTAACATTATTCACCAATGCTAGCAACATTAGCGTAGAAGAAATGTTTTTGTTACTCTGTTGTAAGTCTGTAGTCCTATGACGAATTAAAGCGATAACGCCGCTATAGTCGGTTCTAGTGATGCCGACCTGGCATATTAATATCTGGGAGGAGTGTCTTCGCGGGAGAGGGAGGCGAGGGAGGTGGACGAGCCGCTAGAGGACCGGATGAGGCGAGTCAGCCGCGCCAGGGGAGCGGTGGCCCACGGCTCCAGGGGACTGCCCGGTTCGGGTACTGGTGACACTCTGAAATTCACATACGTTTCAAAAATCTATCTGTCCATTACCAGTAGATCTACCACGAATACCGCTATGCATTTATAAGTAGCTTCGATTTAGTTTGATTTCATTGTAACAAGGTGACACGAGTTACATCGTCATTGAGAGAGCGTGGAAAGTATGTAAAATACTTAGTTTATCTAAAATATCGTTTAATTTAAAAATGAACGCCCCTCCACTTAGAAAATACTGTTAGAACGCGTAAGTGGAACTGTTTTGAAAATATTTCCACTTACAGTTTTTGGAAATAATTATTGTTTAATGGTCTTGTTTTTAAATTAGACTATTTCTACCAGTAAGACCATGGACGATCAATGAAAGTTAAATAATTTACCTGTTCCTTCTTGGGCGAGCAGTTTTGGGCCTAACTTTCCTGACTTCTGGTTTGGTTTGCGGCGGAGCTGCGCTTTCTACGTCTACGCCGCTGCCAGGACCTACACACAACATTACATTACCTACACTACACGTCTCATAGCTCCACTAGGATTCACTGTGTCATGGACAACACACAGACAAGAACAGAAATTCCAAACTCATCCATTTTCTACCTCGCTGGGAGTCGAACCCAGGGTCCTTTGAACAGCTAGGCAAGGTAACCATTACGCCACGTGATTGCTACACGTCCACGACGAGTCTGTAACTGAAATACCTACCCATTCTACTTTCTATGAAGAAACTGATATTTGAATACAAGCACCTAGATTGGTTCATTATAACCTTAAAACCATTACAACACAAGCTGTGACTTACGTTTTATCTGTGATATAAATTACTTCTAGTCAGGAATCAAACCTGGGAACTTTCGTTCTACCACAGAGTACTTAGTTCTATGTGGATCCGTGTACGTTGACAAAGCAGTTAAGTAGGTACGTAGTGCTTTATAGTTTTAAGCAAATACCTACACTATTTTTAGCATAAATTGAGCGTTGCCGGGAGTTTCCTACCTGCGACGTACAATGAATGTTCCACTTGAGCTTGTCCTGTAGCATATTGTATACAGAGTGGGCGAACAGCTTTCATTCTATCGTCTCTGCGTCCATTTACGGCACTAAAAAAACACAACAGTTGTTAACGGTATTGAAACACCGTTTATCTTTCGATACCGGTATCTATGTATCCATAGATACCGGTATTTCTTAAAAAATGAGATGTACATAAATAAGTTCATGATTGCTTCGGTAAAAATCAAGGACTTATTTCTACTAGGAATTGTAAAAATTGAGTTTCAATGAAAATTTTTGCCAGAAACTGCTAGCAAATCAATGAAACCAGTACCAACCTTACTTCACTGGTTTTAATTTAAAGTCTGACGTGGTCTCCCGTGAGATTTAAAGGGTGTTAAAAATATCAAATGGTCGAAGAGAAATGTAAATCAAAACAGAATGCATTGCAATTTATAATAAACAATTACCTTACTAAATATAATAATATTTAGTTACCTTGCCTACATTGAGCAATACCAATATAAACTAATAAGTATAAGATTTAACTTACGAGCTGTGTCCTGAACTGGGAGCATCTTCCCAAGGGGCGTCACTTTCCACAGCGCTGCTCTCTGACGCCACTAGATACATGGATCTGAAATTATAGTGTATTTAAGCGCAATAAATTATGATTATGAGACATTTTTATCACTACAAAAAACAGCGTGGCTGACTAACACAGACTAAAGTTTAAGGGTACAGACAGTAGTTTCGGGTCCATGCGATACCATCAGAAATCACATGCACATTGCACGTACCCCTAGTAATGCCATCTGTTTGAAAACAGCGAGAACTTATTCTGGGATCTAATAGGTACAACGTAAGAAAAATCCACTATTTTATTTGCAAATCTTATTATTTTTGCGTAGGTACAAAATTAAAGAGTCAAATTATTATCAGTCACAGATTATAATTATTAATATGAAAAAAAATGGATAAAAAAGCATGACTATATTTTAAAGCAGTATAGCCCGTTACCTGGCAGGCACATAAAGATGCGGTGGTGGCGGCGGCGCGCGGCGGGAGGCGGAGCGCGCGCGGCGGGCGCGGGATGCGCGGCCCAGCAGCACAGACTCTACAATAAATAATACCATAGATAACAAAATAAACAATTGAAATGTCGTTGGTACCATAGACAACATACAAAGACAAGAACACACACACCCAAACCGAAAATAAAAATTCAAACTCATTCAAATTTCCGCCTCGCTGGGAATAGAACCCAGGACCCTTGGCACCCCAAGGTGGAAGGGAGAAGGAAGAGAGTGACATTACGTTATCAAGTCGTCACGCCTGACCTAAATCACGCTATCGTAGTTTTTAAGCGTCTTCAAAAAAAAAAAAAGGAAGAAGTTCTCAATTCGATTGTATTTTGTTTTGTGTATATCTCATAACATTTTACTTGATGTGCCGATTTTGATGATTCTTTTTAAATATTCGAAAGCTGATGCTTGTCATGTGGTCCCATTAAAATTTGAGTGAGATCTGACAAGTAATTTTTGAGTTAGGTATCCCTAATTTTGAAATCGGTTATTTTTCGTCAAGAATTATCTACGATCGCTCATAGGTATAATAATAAATTCCGATCCGAAGAACATTTGTAACACGGCCCTTCGCATTACACCTCGCCTGTATGAAGGATATTGTACATCTTTGTTAGTTATTACTACATACCGGATATGGGATCGCTGTCGCTGTGCTCCTGGCGGTCGCGGCGCCACGCGGCGTCGGGCGCGGGCCCGTCCGCCGCCACCCCGAACAGACCCGACACGGCACCCGCCACCATCTTGCGGGCTGACTTCGCTGCCGTCTGACGGAAATTGTTTTGCATTAGGTACATCACTATTAATTGAGTTGGTAGGTTGTAGGCTAGTGTTCATAACTCTTGCATCTGTTGTAAGTTTGGCCTGCAGAACGAATAGGTCTTCTGAGCCTCTAGAACAGTGTTTCCCAACGTGGGGCCCACGCCCCACAATGGGGGCAATTTGATAGTTAAGGGGGGCAATGTAAAAATGAACTCGATACGACTTTAACCCTTTCGCTTTGGGTTATTTAAATGCAATGCTAGATATCGGTGACAAAATTATGTATGGGGAGCAAAAAATTTTTAGAACTGTTAAGGTGGGGCACGGCCTAAAAAAGGTTGGGAAACACTGCTCTAGAATCTAGACAAATCTCTGGAAATTATAGTTTTTCTTAGGTGCGGATAATTTGCCCGTGACTTTACCGCAACGTTCTATGCCATTTCCACTTGATAGACCGTAGCGTTTTGCGTAACGCTAACAGAAAAGAGTTTTGTTTTGAAGTGCCGATACGGCATACGGCTATGATCATGATCGTTTATGAAAAATAGTAATTTATTATTAGTGTAAACATCCCTATTGTATCCAAAATTCGTACTTTTTGGTAAACGCCAAAAATTTAACTGAAGAATTGGGCATTTTTTATTATTTATTGGGCATAGAATACATGTTTTTGTCGTTCAATGTATAAGTCATATTCTTAAAATTCTTAAATAAGCCACTTCAATCCTAAAGGTGCGATATACTAACAGAGACATTGATATCGATCTCCGGCACGCCGCTAAGGTCAGCGGCGCGGGCAGCCAGTGTCCTGAGCTTGGGGTCGTCGGGCGCCGCCTCCGCCAGCACCACCAGCTCCAGCATGTAGTCCTGGTACACCTGCTCTTTGATCACCGCTGGAATATGGATATAACTTACATATTCGATTTAACGACCTTTGGATTAGTCGATTTGGATGTCCAGTTACAAATAACAACCACAGAACATCTTAGATGTATTGTGATTAGGATTGTTAACATCTTAGATGTTCTGTGATACCATCCGACCAAGAAAGGCAATTTGAGAGCAGTCTATTTATAATAACCTGATGAAAATACACAATGGGAATAAATAGAATTCGCACTACACCCTATCATCAACAAAGCAACGGAAAGATCGAACGATGGCACCGAACTCTCTGTTGCGTTACGCGCAAAACTTACAAATTCAAGTAGTTTGACGCGGTAATGGTGGCCGATTAGAAACTTATAGTGTCAATGCGTGCGTGTGATACTTGTACGAATAGAGGAGTTGGTAGTACTATGGGTGCTTCACTGAAGAAGGTCCATCAAGCAGTCTTGAAAAGGATGTATTGTAGTTTGTACGTTGTTCTAGTACTAATGTACTGTATTACTGAAATATTACATACCCAACTATAAGGTAAAATTCAAATATCCAACTCGCAACGTTAAGAAAGGACAATGAAAAAAAAAACTTACGAACTGGCTTAATGAGATTTTCATTAGCTTTGAGAACATCCAGTGGCATTGGTGCAGGAGCTAACATCTTCTGTGCGCCTGGTAGCTGTCCGGTTGCTGACGTCACGGGAAGACTCGCTGGAGGCCTGGCCTCTAGGCTGGCCTTAGTGGGGGGAGCGAAACTCGGGACTGGAGGAGTCAGCTGGTGAATCGGTGGTGGTAGCCCAGGAGTCCGGGTTTTGTCATTCACCAAGAGATCTGGTGTTGGCTGTTTCTGGAGGTCCGTACCTTTTTATAAAACAGGATTGGATTGAGTATAACGCAGTGATAAATTATTTGAAAAAAAATAGCACCAAATTTTTTCTTCTTTATTTGAGTTGTCTATTCTTGAATGTACCTATTATTTTCTAACAAACACCCATTCAAAATAAATCATTATTATGATTAAAATTGTGAAAGATTTTAGCACATTTTATTTTGCATCAGTTGCAAAATTTAAATCCAATAAAAAAGGGAATTCATCAATACCATAATAAACCAATAATATTAAATCGGTACCTGGCCTTCTACCAATCGAGTTGTTTATTTTTACTGAATTAACCGTCAATTGTTTTTGAATAGCAAAACAAATCATGATCCATAGTCCATACATACCGGTAGAGCCAAGGTCCATCTCCTGCGTGAAAGCCATCACGTTGAGAGCGCTGGAGAGCGCCGTGCCGACACCGTTACCGGGTTCCACTGCCATTGCCATACCCCCCATGCCCCCCGGTACTCCCATGGCCCCGGGTACCCCCATGCCCCCTGCTACCCCCATGCTCGTTACTCCCAACGCCCCCTCGGTCGCCAACACGCAGTCGGGCTTTGGGACCCTGGTTTTAGGTTAATAGTATTAATAGTTTAATACTGAATTTATTATAATTAATCTACTTAGGTACGAGTAGGTACATATTTATTATCCCTGACGCTAAAAGATTTGTAATATAAGTTTGACCAAAGATATTATATTTAGTTAAACATCATTGAGTTTGACGCTGAAAGATTTGTATTATAAGTTTTTTTTAATCGAAAGCATTGTCTGTCCAGACTGTTCTTAGCTATTTCTGGTGGAAATAAATCAGTTGTCTTGTATTTATGTAATTGAGGCACTGCTTCTCAGTCTTTGCAATTCTACCTACTGTTTTGTCGGAGGATTTTTAAAATTTCTGTTAATTACGAGTAATTAAGTTTTCTAAAATTTATTTTTATACGATTGTAACTTTTTCACGATTTTCTAAATGTTCATTATTTAACACTAAAATTAAAAACAAACACTCACTTTTTAGGAGCTTTCGTAGGAGTAGAGATAGAGACGCGGCCCCACATGAGCCTCCTCAACTCCTCGCCGCTGATGCCTCTTCTCCTCAGCTCGGCGATTGTCACTTTTCCAACGCGCTAAATAATAGTTACGTTACGTAGTTATTGACAGAAAGTATGTAGGAATATGTAAGTATTAGGATTTACATTTGACTTCTTTAATTACAGAAAATTCAAATTTTGTTAATTATATCCCTCAGCTCTTTTCCTCCGTCTCTCTCTCTCTCTTTCACGCAGACATACAACGCAACGCAAATAGTCTGAAGCTGAACACCTTTTCTGAACCTATTTCTTTCCATAACTGTACTTATAATTACCAAGTTTTTACAAGCCTACTTTAGCAAAGGAAATTATCCTGCCAGGCGAGGTGGTGTTGCCTGTGGGGCGAACGAGCCCCAACGCCCCAACTGATCTTGTTGAAGCATTGTAGGTGTTTATTTACAATACAATTATACAACCGAGGCAGAAAATTTCGATAGCGTGATTCAGGTAGGCGTGAGGTCATTATGTGCGATGTCGCTACACCCCAACGACATACCTTCCAATTAGTAAGCGCCCCCTTCCTCTGCTTGGCCCTGGTCTTGGCCTTGCTCTTGATGACCATGACGGCGCGCTGCTCGTAGCGCGGGTCGTCGGACGGCCCCAGCCCTATGGAGTACTCCTGGAGGTAGCGGTGCGCGTCCTCTTGGGCTACCGACCGCTCCAGGGATACTACTATCTTGGCCCACTGCACCAGCCACATCGCTAATTAATTTTATTAATTAAAATGATTGTAGCATTGGTTCGTAGCCTCCAGCGGCTTATATGTTGGTTAAGACGTGTTCGTAACAGCAGGCAGTCTATAGTTGGAGTCCGGTAGTGGCAAGATGAGAAGTTTCGTTCGCAATTTTTTTTTTCTCCGTGGTAAAGCATATTTCCAAAATAGTGGTAGAATAATAAAAGTTATGACACATTTTGATTCTGAATTGAATGAATTATAATGTAAAGAAAAAATGTTAATGAAACACGGAAATATATAAAGTGAATTTGTATTAGAACTAAGGGTGAGAACTATAAAGCGCACTTACGTCCCAACTCAGAGTCACTAATGGTTACTTAAATCGCTCCTCAGTACAAAATTTGTATGGTGATTATTTACTAAGGAGCGATTAAAGTAACCGTTAGTGACTAACGGGGCGTTAGACTTCGACGTTGCTCAGACAACCGTCAAGTCTAGATAATTGACATTTAGCAGAAAAAATAAAAACTCATATAAAACTGCTTTTCATATAGTTAATCAACCTTTGATTTAGGGCCACTATTTTTGTTCGTGCAATATCAAATCTGAGCGAAGCCTACGGCCTTAGCACGGTTTATCGACCTCACCCTCAGATACTCAGACAATGGTCAGACCAGACCTGGAATTGTCAATAGGCCGTATAGGCCGCGTCCTAGGGGCGGCAAAAAGTGCCGTAAAAATTGTAATTATTGTTTTTTTTTACACACTTTCTTAGTGACTAATTCAGTGTCTTCCTTACTATGAATGGGAAATTATTATTTTAGAAAGGTACATGGATATTTTAGAAATAAATTGGCCTACACTCATAAAAAATATAAATCCGTCACTGGGTCAGAGCCCACCTGTTTGACCCACTCCTTCTCGGACTGCTCGATGACGTGCGCGTACGTGTTGCCCATCATGGCAATCAGCATGTTCAGCAGCAGGATGGGCACGAACACCATGAACAGCGCGAACACCGTCTTCGACAGATTGGGGTATGTCGTCAGACCCAGGTCTGAGTACTGGAGGAAAGGTAGAACACAACAGATAAGTGTAATAACTGTAAATAAAATTTCTTCACGGTTAGAGCTGATGACCTTGAAACGCCTGAACAGATCAAGCGTCAGGGGTTATAAAGGGATGTGTTTGGGGTTGCCAGATGGTCGGGATTCGTCTGGATTGTCCCGACATTTCACATGATGAGAGTCCCGACAAAATACAAAATGTCCCGACAATACACTCGATTCAACAGAACGCGTTTGCCGCACGCGTTCTAGCCGTTTTTTTTCGTCGTCAGCTCGTTTGCCGCTATTTAAAAAAAAAAATTTTGTCTCGACAAATCCCGATTTTTTGAAGTTTTGTCCAGATATTTCAGTCTTGCCATCTAGCAACCCTAGGTGCGTTACTTTTTGTGCCTTGTGTCTGGGAGTCGGCTCTTTCTATCGATATCATCTTTCTTGGTCGGCTACACATCAGTGATGCCTTTGGTGTTACTGATGTTGGCTATTTCTATAAAAAAGGAAGTTTGGGTTGAGTTGATTTAAGTCAAATTTGCGACTTCCTTATGCGGCCACTTGCTTGAATTTTTAATCGTAAAATAGTTATTCGTACTTACACTGTAATCACCTAACGTGATTTGGAACAAGGCCATCCAAGTGCTGGGGTAGCTAGAGTACAATGTACCTTGTACATTTGGAAACCCTGAAAATATCCAAATCAATTGACGACACTTACACATAATGCATTTATATCGGCAAATACGTATAGTGAGATAATGCCATATTTTTAACCGAGAAGGTTTTCAATTCTGTTGAGTTTATTTTTAGAGTTTGTTAGGTCCGAAGTCCGCTATTTATCTACCGATTAGGAAAATTCTCTTTTATTTGAAAGGAAATTTACTTCCAGATTAGTCCTATACTTATCAAAATTCGGACCTGATGATGGGATCCACGAATAATTGAGGGAACTCCTCAAATAAAATGTACAATATACATAGGTATACACGAGTGTGTGAACTCGTATCTCGCTGCAAAGTCCATCTCTTTCTAGCATCTCATGCCACGTACCTTTATACAGGAAGTAGAAAGACTGCGAGAATCCGAAGAGCACGATGGAGTAGATGATGCCGAAGGTGAACATATCACCGGTGATCATGCTGTAGATCATCGTCACGAACGGACCCGTCAGCTTCACCGCGCTGCCGGACAAACAGACCAACCTTTAAGTTTCAGGTAGGCACATCAATCAATGACATCAATCACTGCCCAATGATATTATATATTAAAAAGAGGCAGATATGTCATAAGCGCGCGCGTTGTGTGTCTCAAAAAGTTCCCAATTGGGAACTCTTATTCAGGTGAAGAAAGAGATAGCGATGTAGTTTTGACGCGAGAGTGATAAAGACGTGCGATAATAAAGCGTGCCTTGCGGACATCGGAACAGATTTTTCGGTTGATTTGTAAGGGCATAACGTATCTATATTTATTTAAACAAACATCATTGATACTGCCCCTGTTGAGCAGTATGGGCACAGACCAACCTATAAATTATAGGCGTATCATACGTTGGCATTGGCAATTTACTTTAGTCTAGTCAAGTTAGCTGAATATTTATGTATAAAAATATTAAGAGGATACCTCGAAGCGAATTCACAGTCAAAGATTCCCACAAGTGGGATTTTTTTCCACTAGTCCTGGTAACAGTACTATAGTGAGATTTTTTCCCACTAGTACCTACTGTCAACAGGACTACTCAACAGGACAACTGGGAATAAATAGGGGTAAACTTACAAAGTAGGTACAGAACTAAAAATTGCTAAGAATTTTGGGAACACCATTATAATTTTATGCAAGATTACATACATAAATAATTACAAACATTTCAGATTACAAAATACAAGGTTCCCACTTACCCAGCAAAGAACATAAGCAGGAACCAAGAGCCAGGCAGTACGAATATCAAGATGGCTTCCTCTACCATGGTCTGGCGGCTCAGCCGCGAGGGTATGCACGCCAGGAGGAGGATATTAGACGCCAGGAATATGAACTTTGCTGGTTCGTGGATCTGAAATATAGATATAATTATAAGATTCCTTGCACTTTGACCTTCTGTTCTGCGTGATACGACCTTAAAGTAGGGGAGACCGGGGGCAAAAGTAACAGTTTTTAGTTCGTGGCCGATTGTGCCAAAACTGTTGATATCTAACAAATTCCTGTTATTCTCCAAGAAACTTAGTTTAAGTGTCTACCAACTTATGTAGTCAACGTTAGAGTACTAATCGTAATTATGTTGCAATCCCACTTTTAAAAATGAGTGTCGAGTGTTACAATTGACCCATAGTGCGGGGTTGTTTGTAACATTGTTTTGATGAACAATAAAATGACAATGTTAATGAATTTAGCCATATTTTAATTTTAAAAATAATCATAATCTTAAGTACAATTAGTATTTTAATTGGTAACTAAAATAAATGCTTTTACTTCTTCAAGCCACTTCGAAACAAAAAAGTATACACTTCTCTTTATAACTGATCAAAAGCGAATATATTACTGTCTAAAATTACAATTTTAGACAAATTATAAGCACTACGTCATTAAATAACATTTAAATCGTATATTTCTTTGATGAATTCAACAATAATCAACAACAACAAATTTGTATGAAAACGTGTGTGTTACTAACAACCCCCTGTTACATTTAACCCCTGTCATATTTTTGCGAACAAAAAGATTACAAGCACCACAAGAACCAACAATACGAACAGCCCATCTCTAAATCCGGTTAAGGGGATCCACTTGAGTAGTCGGTGCTCCAGCCCAAAGAAGGAATGGATGAATTTCCATGTGCGAAGCTGCGGGCAATAGCTAGTGTAAAAATAAAAGAAAAAAAAGGCAAATAAATGTAGATATTTACTTACGATTTCCAATATGCGCTTCCAGACGAATGTTTTTGTCCTAGATTTGCGATTGATGACACTTTAATTATTAATAAAGATCACTTATTAAGATTTAATAAAATATGATGTTTAATATGTGATCTCCAATACAAATTAAGCGTTTTTGTATTTTCAACTTAAAACGCGTTGAAGAGGTGATGGCACAATGATATTAGAAAAACAAAAAAAGGATAAAGTTCTGACTAGATAGAAATGACGTAATGATTGCTCAGCCATCACGTGAAGATTTATTGATATATTATTTTATTCGGGTTAAGGTTAGGTGTCACTGGGTAGAGGTTTTCACACGAAGAGGATAGCAACTAAGATATATGTGTAAACGAAACTTTTCGAAAACCGCATTTTCTAATTCACGCGAGTAAAGCTGCGGGTGTCCACTAAGTAGCATGAAAATACTAAAGATTTCTTAACCGCCGAGTGCCGTTCAATAAAAGCCGAGTTCAATAAAATTTATCCTAGGCTATCGCAGCGCCACCTTTATTGGACGTGTTTTATGGACTCTTTTTCATAACAGAGATGGCTCTTCTTACCTCTATACTCCATATTTTAAATAATGAATTCTCACTGCTACCATATTTTTCTTTTTTTATTTCACTTATCTAAGTACACATATGCTGACAAGACGCATCTAACGATATCTTAATTATGTAAATTGATCCAGCGGTTTGCAAGTTATGAGGTAAGAAAGAATATTACCTACAAGATATAACCAAGTTGTGCTTGTTGTATGTATTAAAGATTGTACGTTATGCATATTAATAGGGGTTTTACTCATCCTTGCTAGCTTACAGCCTTCCTAAAATTGCTCAAAATGTTTTCTTACGGCCAGAAAGGTAGAAACATCGTAAAAGCATTTACTTGTTGACCGGCAACGTATTAACTCCACCGACTCGTCATTAAAGCAATGTTTTCAGTGGTTTTCAATGACAAGACATGAGTTGCTTACGAAGTCATTTTACAGTGACACGTCTCTCCTTACCAACTGCTTGAAATACGCGACCAACCCCTGGTTCTTGATCTCGTCGCCCTGTTGGAGTATGATGTAGCAGAGTGTAGACAAGATAGTGCCCAGTTCACACGCCAGGCGGATCCCGCTGCGCGCATCCGATATCTCCAGCCCCCAGTCGGGGTGCGCGTCGGCCTCCGCGCTGCTGTGCCGTAGGTACACAGACATGGAGAGTAGCAGCAAGTGCAGCATTAGAATCATGAGGCGTTTGAGGAACTTTTTCTGGAACATTACCAGACATTTAGACTGAAGACACACACTACGTTTTTGAGTCCTATTGAACTGATCATTAGTAAACCTTACCCTTGCAAAGGTCTTCCATTTTTCCTCAAGCAATCTTTGTATAATGCCCCCGTCTAACATATTCAAATGTTCTTGCTTCGTACCGTTGAGGATGATGAACAACGCAGAGTTCCAATCTATGGACGAAAATAAAATAAATCCAGTATCAACCTTTAATACGGGCTTAAAAAATTTCTTTTACCTAGACTATAGTCTATAATAAACCCATTTCTTTTGTACACATGAAAAATAAATGTGGAAATGGCAGTGGAATTGGAAGTTAAAACCATTTATTGTCCATGTCTGTCTCGAAAACCTAGGAATATATTCTACTCTTGGCAAACTTACCCAAAACATGACCAAAATCTTGTTAGTAAAAACGAACTTACTAGTCCTCCCATCCGGCAGCAGTGTATCCAGGGCGTTGAGAGGGTACGCCGAGCAGGTGATGTTGGAGTACCGCCAGAACTCCCTGGCGGACAACTCCAGCATCTCCCGGAAGACGGAGGCGCGGCCCAGCTGGCAGGCCAGGGTGAGCGGTGTGAACCCCGCTCGGTTCAGCCGACCGTTGCTCGCTGGGACCTTCGGGTGGCGGAGTGCGTAGCCGAACATGTCCTGTAAGATAGGAAATGTCCAGTTTTAATTAGGACATCCTATCAGGACGTCTTTAACAATACTGGAGATTATGGGTTGAGCAAAGACCTAAACGAGGATGAAGAATGGACTGGGTAATATTTTTTCTCGTGCTAGGAGAAAGTTCAGATTAACTTTGTGTTGGGTGATATTTGGAGCAAAGAAAGTGCTTATCAAAAAACTTCGTTAAGTGAGAAAAATAATTCAGTCACTTTCAAAGGCAATGTCAAAATATTTTATTCATACAGGTATCACTGATACACTTATGCACGACTTTATTGACTTTGAATTATCTAGTACTGTTTAATAAAGAAAAGGAAAAGAAGGAAAAGGTGGTAAAAGAGTCCATGGACTTGTAAATGAAAGTGGACGACATTAATTTTTGCTTTGAGCAACACGAGCTAGGGCTAGGGCATAGCTAGAGACTCATGGATGAGTATGGATGACATAGAGCAGGATTCAAACAATAGCCCTAAAATCCAGCTACCCTCAAAAAGGAAAACCCCAACATAACTCACCAACTTATCACAGACCACGACCATATGCAGGATCATGTTCCCAAACGAGTCCTGAGCGTCTGGATCAGCGTCGGAGTCCAGCAGCAGGTTGTACACGGCCTCGTTGGCGCAGCACGCGGCCCAGGCCAGCGGGAACTCGCCCAGGTAGGCCAGGCCCTCGTAGTTGGTCTGGCGGGCGGGTGGCACGCATTGTTGGTCGCGGGGGAGGAAGAAACTGCCTTCGCGGGAAATAGTTTAATATAGAGGCACTTCCCTTCACGAGCGAAGATATTACATATTACATAGGTTCAGTTCAGCAATAGAGGTTGACTGAAGAGGAAGACACATTAAAGTAAAATGTACTAAAGTACTAAAACCGGCACCGCGATCCCGACATTTGCGCAATGAACTGTAGGCAATTGGCTACAGCTTTCAGTTTATTCTTAAGTCGATTTCGAAAAGAGAACGGGGATTCGATTTTAAAGATAGAACCTCTCGGAGCGATACAAATTTTGTTCGTCGAAGGTCGAGCTTTATCCTTAGGGCTCGTTTTGTAATACTGTCTGTAATTACCGGCTGGCTAAACGGTTGGAGTTGGACAAGTGAAAAAATCCTTAAAAAATAGGTTCTATGATGGATTTACAAGGAAAACTATACTAACTATAGTAGTAAAACTATGTAGCATTATAGTTAATGAGTAATAGTCGATAAACTTACTGTTATACTTCGGAACCCTACATTGCGCGTGGCCTGACAGTCCTGACACGCACTTACCCATTTTTTTCTTAATAAATTATTTAACAAACACTTTTACTTGGCTTGGTGTTACAATAACACTAGAAAAAACCAATTTGATCGTGTAATAATTAGAGTCTAATTAAACAAACACAATGGTAGTGTGCGGTAGGGTAAGGCACTGCGGTTCATTTACTATGTATGCGCCTATTTCAGTGATAAATTATTATTTTACCAATAGCTCGTTGGTTGACATCAGCGCCGGCTTCCACCAGGTCTTGCACCAGCTCATTGTTGCTGTATGCTATCGCCAGGTGCAAGGAACTGGCTCCTGAGGAAGTTTCAACAAAATATGAGAAGACGCTATGAATTAAAGACTAAAAAATTAAAATTGTGAAAATATTAACAACTTTGAATTCAATTTTACCTTCCTTAAAATATTACCACAGAATACTTAATATGTAGTACCTATTGGTACAGACGAGTCACTCCGCAAAACCATTTCAATATTAGCGAATCTTGTTCCGACCTCAATCAAAAAAAAGCTCCACTCCGACACAATAAAGTGTAATTCAGGTCGCATAGCGCTAATCGTCAACAGTTACAAGTTTCCTCTCTTTCTAATGCTATCTCTTATCTTCTCTGGCAATGTTAGGGTTGTTTTTTTGTGTTATGACGTCATGTGAACGTGTGACAGCCCTTATAAATTGGGCTGAATTGGCCCGACACGTCGAACGCGGCATGTACCTACTTGTAACTTCATAATATCTAAACAGAATATACATACATATCGCACCTTCAGTGGAAAAAAGGCATAAGATGAAAATTGTAATTTTACAGGAAAGCGAAAAAACTTAAAATATCAGTATGTAGTGAAAGGAATTTACATTATGATTTTTTGTACAAAACCGTCAAGATTAATGATAAAAATTTAAAAAAAAATTGAGCATTTGCAGTTTGTCCTCTTGTCCCTCTTTCCATCATATTAATAACTAAAATTCAACGTAAGAAGACATACGCTTTTTTTCTACTGAGGGTGCGATATCTAAAGTGCGGAGTGCCCTGTGCGTACTGTAGACCTGACATTACCTAAGTATTCTTCACCTTCTACGACGTCCAATGATAATTTTGGGAAACATTTGACAAGCGTTCTCGCGAGTCTCGTATGAATCTGAAACAAATAACAGCTGCAAGAAGTATTACTGAATACCGACCGAGATTGGACATTGGACAACATCGAAAAACTAGTAACTACTACTACTACTACTAGTATTTAGTAAATTCATAGAAGTAGATTGTATGAAAGGTGACACCACAAGCAAAGCTACGCGAACTCGGGATCGCCCTGAAAACCAGCGGTCGTAGTTTTACTGCGGCCATTGCTGAGTGCGGTCCCTTTTCATACAGTTTGACTGCAACACATTACTATCATAGTTGTTTAAGTTTTTTTTCTTTTTTCTTTTGCTTGTTGTTGCAGCATCTTATGAAATAAAAATATTCTATTCTATTCTATTCTAAGTAAGTCAAAGAAAACCAAAATAACAGCATTGATATTATGTATGTAGTACTTAAAACAGCGGTTTCTTGCGGAGGTCCCAAGGTCAACTCCTGTGCGTTACCCTTACTCATTGATTGATTTATGCGTTTCAAAAAATCAATGTTTCTTTGTTGGCTATTAACTCTTACGAACTATAAAAAGTTACGATACAAGCAGCTTCCTTCATTCTCCAGTACCCTAGTATCACATCATTAATTATACAATCTCCAGTTACCTTAGTATCACAAATTTACGATACAAGCAGCTTCCTTCATTCTCCAGTACCCTAGTATCACAAATATCTCCAGTTACCTTAGTATCACAAATAATGAGCACGTGTAACAAGGACTCCCCCAGAGCTCCGCGATAGCTCATCTGCCAGCAGGCGGTGTGGTCTTCCCACTTGGCGAGAGGGTCGTGGGGAGACAGAGACGCTTCGATCGGTAGGACAACCTGGAATTAACACTTAATTTTATTAGGTCACCAATACACCTATGTCACAATCACATTGCATTATAATTATGTAGAATTTTTTTCACACTAGCTGTGCCGCGCTGTTTCACCCGCATTAATTTGTGGAAAAAACTAAATTCTTAAAATGATGTTATAGGTACTATAGCCTTCCTCGATAAATGGACTATCAAACACAAAAACAATTTTTAAATTCGAACCAGTAGTTCCTGAGATTAGCGCGTTCAACCAAACAAACTCTAATAACAAAAAGCATTATAATATTCTAGTACTAGTATAGATTTTGGGCGTTAATTAGTGACGATGTCAACTTCAAATATGGTAGTTAAATAAAATTAAAAATAACAAAATTGCTCTTAATTGGGTACATTAAAATGAAAACAAATTAAATTCAGGGGAAATGTAATTTACGTACACTTATCTAATTACACTACTAATACTACTACACTAATTAGGGCCAAATTATTAATTTCCTTGCACATCAAGTTCCCTTCATTTTCGCCAAACACATTAGAATTAATTAATAGCTTTCTTTGGCTATAGCCTCAAGTCAACCTTCTGGATAACTAAAGCTAGTTAAGCCAGTTACAAACTTGTTCCTGGTCCCTGAACTTCCACCGCAGGTACTCTGCCCTGTTGATGACTCGGCCTCTGCCCCCGGCGTACATGTAGGCGGAGAACTCCTCCCGGATCAGCCTCTCCGCTGCCGCCATGCCGCCTTTTGTGTACGTCTCTAGTAGAAGACCTCCTGGTGGTTTTAGGATAGGTTAGGTTATTCTCCGTACTCCGCCTTGAATGAATGAATGAATGAAAAACACTTTATTGCACTCAAAAAAATATGGTACAAATGGCAGGCTTAATGCTAACACAGCATTTTCTTCCAACCTACCAGCAGCGATGAGGAAACATGGGGGTAGTGCTAGGTTTATGATTATGAAATGAGTTTAATTTATTAATGAGTTTATTTTAATTTATTATTAGCCTTGGTGGTAGACATGCGTGTCTCCACGGAATAGATCACGCATCACTAATGCCTTTGGTGTCGCTGATGTCCATGGATGACCACAGCCACTTACCATCAGGTGGATCATTAGCTCAATTATTGTCGGTTATTTCCATAAAATTGTTAACGATCCGTCAGTTTAACGTGTCTGCTATTATTGCCCGAAAATGTCGTCTCTGATGAAAAATATGAGCTAGATATTTCTTTTTTAAACGCTTTTATTTACTTTCACTTCGGAGCATCAAAGCATCAAACTCAATATTATGATCAAAATGCTACTCTATTTACACGGCAATAAGGTAAACGCTTCCCGCATCAAAGGATCAAATCTTGTAACGTTAATTTGAATGACTTCCCTTTAATGAAAATTGATGAAATTTGGCAGACATGTGTATTTCCGATGACAATACACGAAAATCAAAAAAAAAATTGAAATAAAAGCGTTTAAAAAAAAATTTTTTTTGGATTCAACTTATTTCTCAATCTTTTTACCTCCGGGAAGTTGGCACCGCACTTTTAAGTTACAAACATTTTGAAGGTTGTTCCAGGTTGTTCTAGGTTTGTTCTACATTGTTCCAAAACGGCAAAACACTGAGAATGAAACTTTCGGTGTAAATCCAAAAAACGTGATTTTTGAGCTAGCACCGCACTTTCAAAATATCGCGATTCTGGCAGTTGTTCTGGGTTGTTCTAGGTTTGTTCTACATTGTTCCAAAATATCACGTTCGAAAAACAATTATTTCCCACAGAATTCGTGAAAACAAGTTTTTGAGCTAGCACCGCACTTTTAAGATATCGCGATTCTGACGGTTGTTCTGGGTTGTTCTAGGTTTTTTCTATATTGTTCCAAAATATTATTTTCGAAAATCGATTATTTCCCACAGAATTCGTGAAAACAAGTTTGGAAGTTGGCACCGCACTTTAAAGATATCGCGATTCTGGCGGTTGTTCTGGGTTGTTCTAGGTTTGTTCTACATTGTTCCAAAATGTTGTGTTCGAAAAACCATTATTTTCCTCAGAATTCGTGAAAACAAGTCGTGAAGTTGGCACCGCACTTTAAAGATATCGCGATTCTGGCGGTTGTTCTGGGTTGTTCTAGGTTTGTTCTATATTGTTCCAAAATATCACGTTTGAAAAACAATTATTTTCCACAAAATTCATGAAAACAATTTGGAAATTGTCACTACACTTTTAAGGTATTGCGATTCTGGCGGTTGTTCTTGGTTGTTCTGGATTGTTCTAGGTTTGTTCTA
Source organism: Thymelicus lineola (assembly GCA_963932265.1). Lineage (NCBI taxonomy): Eukaryota > Metazoa > Arthropoda > Insecta > Lepidoptera > Hesperiidae > Thymelicus > Thymelicus lineola. The sequence goes on along the minus strand of OZ010705.1, from coordinate 5,375,478 downwards.
TATTGTTCCAAAATATTGCGTTCGAAAAACCATTATTTTCCACAAAATTCGTGAAAACAAGTTTGGAAGTTGGCACCGCACTTTAAAGATATCGCGATTTTGGCGCTGTTCTGGGTTGTTCTAGGTTTGTTCTACATTGTTCCAAAATATTACGTTTGAAAAACCATTATTTTCCTCAGAATTCGTGAAAACAAGTTGTGAAGTTGGCACCGCACTTTAAAAATATCGCGATTCTGACAGTTGTTCTGGGTTGTTCTAGGTTTGTTCTATATTGTTCCAAAATATTATTTTCGAAAATCAATTATTTCCCACAGAATTCGTGAAAACAAGTTTGGAAGTTGGCATCGCACTTTAAAGATATCGCGATTCTGGCGGTTGTTCTGGGTTGTTCTAGGTTTGTTCTACATTGTTCCAAAATATTGCGTTCGAAAAACCATTATTTTCCTCAGAATTCGTGAAAACAAGTTGTGAAGTTGGCACCGCACTTTAAAGATATCGCGATTCTGGCGGTTGTTCTGGGTTGTTCTAGGTTTGTTCTACATTGTTCCAAAATATTGCGTTCGAAAAACCATTATTTTCCTCAGAATTCGTGAAAACAAGTTGTGAAGTTGGCACCGCACTTTAAAGGTATCACGATTCTGGCGGTTGTTCTGGGTTGTTCTAGGTTTGTTCTATATTGTTCCAAAATATCACATTTGAAAAACAATTATTTTCCACAAAATTCATGAAAACAATTTGGAAATTGTCACTACACTTTTAAGGTATTGCGATTCTGGCGGTTGTTCTTGGTTGTTCTGGGTTGTTCTAGGTTTGTTCTAGGCATTACGCATCCCCACCCGTCGGGGGACGGAAGGGGTATGTGAGACTCCCGGGGATTACTCCCGGTATACCCACTAAACAATCCAGCGGCACTCCCGCATCGCCTTTGGTGGCGGGGTTCTGGGAATCGGCATAGCCTTTGCTTCCAGTTCCCCGCCGGCGTTTGCCCGCCTTACAGCGGCGGGCTCTTCACGCCCCTCCTGCACATGGGAAGGGACTCGAGGATGTCTGTGAGTGCTCAGTCATCCTCGTTCGTCTGGGTGACAAGCGGTGCAATGCGGGCAAGGGCGCCCCCGCGCCTGTTGCCCGCTGCTCATCACCGAGAGGAGAGAGGGTGGTCGACCACCCGCCTTCTCCTGCCTCTCCTCCGGCGGAGAAGCGGCGCGAGAGGATCGTTCTCCCGCGCGCGCTCCGCCTCCTCCTTCTGTGACATGACGTCTTCACAGAAGGAGGCGACCGCCACCCACGCCTCTTCGCTCCCCAACATGGCACTTACCACGGCGGGAAGCGAGAGGTCCGGCCCGATCGTCGCCACAAGACTGCGGCGCCGCTCGGCCCACGACGGGCACACCTCGAGGGTGTGCTGTGCCGTGTCCTCCGCCGCGCCACAGTCATGGCACGACGGGCTTTCCTCCCTCCCGATCCGGTGAAGGTACGACCCGAAACAGCCGTGCCCGGACAGCACCTGCACCAACCGGAAGGTGAGGAAACCATGCGGTAGAGCGAGCCAATCCTGCAGGACCGGCCCAAGCGCATCGAGGGTTCGACGGCCGAAAACTGCGGAGGCAAGATCCGCCGTCCAATGACGGACGATGGCATCCCTCGCCTCCTGCCGAACAGCCTCGCGTTCTTCAGGGGCAGGGCACTCATCGAGTGCTCTTTGCCCCGCCGTCCACTCGTAGACTCTGGCTAGCACCCATGCCTCGAGCTCCCAAGGAGGGGTACCAGCCAGAGCGCACGCTGCTGCGAAGCTTACCGAGCGGTAAGCCCGCACCACCCTTAATAAAGAACAAACCTAGAACAACCTAGGACACACCTTAGGACCTACCAAACCTAGGACACACTGAAAATCAGCGCCGTAGTTAATACTACGGCACAATGCTGAGTGTGCTCCTTTTTCTAGGCCACTGGACACATGCGAGCGTAATATATAATAGTAATAATTTTGTAAGGAGGTGCATGTTTTTTATTTTATTTTTTATTTGTTATTCTGGTTTTTTTTCTGTTTTTTGTATGTGTTCGTGGCCTTGTAAGTAAACTTCTATTCTATTCTATTCTATTCTAACCCAGAACAACCGCCAGAATCGCAATACCTTAAAAGTGTAGTGACAATTTCCAAATTGTTTTCATGAATTTTGTGGAAAATAATTGTTTTTCAAACGTGATATTTTGGAACAATATAGAACAAACCTAGAACAATCCAGAACAACCCAGAACAACCGCCAGAATCGCAATACCTTAAAAGTGTAGTGACAATTTCCAAATTGTTTTCATGAATTTTGTGGAAAATAATTGTTTTTCAAACGTGATATTTTGGAACAATATAGAACAAACCTAGAACAACCCAGAACAACCGCCAGAATCGTGATACCTTTAAAGTGCGGTGCCAACTTCACAACTTGTTTTCACGAATTCTGAGGAAAACAATGGTTTTTCGAACACAATATTTTGGAACAATGTAGAACAAACCTAGAACAACCCAGAACAACCGCCAGAATCGCGATATCTTTAAAGTGCGGTGCCAACTTCACAACTTGTTTTCACGAATTCTGTGGGAAATAATTGATTTTCGAAAATAATATTTTGGAACAATATAGAACAAACCTAGAACAACCCAGAACAACTGTCAGAATCGCGATATCTTTAAAGTGCGGTGCCAACTTCACAACATGTTTTCACGAATTCTGAGGAAAATAATGGTTTTTTCGAACACAATATTTTGGAACAATGTAGAACAAACCTAGAACAACCCAGAACAACCGCCAGAATCGCGATATCTTTAAAGTGCGGTGCCAACTTCACAACTTGTTTTCACGAATTCTGAGGAAAATAATGGTTTTTCGAACGCAATATTTTGGAACAATGTAGAACAAACCTAGAACAACCCAGAACAACCGCCAGAATCGCGATATCTTTAAAGTGCGATGCCAACTTCCAAACTTGTTTTCATGAATTCTGTGGGAAATAATTGATTTTCGAAAATAATATTTTGGAACAATATAGAACAAACCTAGAACAACCCAGAACAACTGTCAGAATCGCGATATTTTTAAAGTGCGGTGCCAACTTCACAACTTGTTTTCACGAATTCTGAGGAAAATAATGGTTTTTCAAACGTAATATTTTGGAACAATGTAGAACAAACCTTTTTTTTTTTTTTTTCTGGGGGGGAAAATGCGTTACGCATACCACCCGGGCGCAGGGGGTACCCGAGTGGTTATGTGGGACTCCCGTATAGGCTAATGAGACCCACGGTATACCCACTAAAAACCCCCCCCATATTCCGCCTCGCCGCCTTGTGACGGGGTTACGGGAACGCTTTCGCACACATCCGCGACCCCGCCAGCGGCAGCCGCCCACAAGCGGCTCCATCGCGAAAGCCCGAAGGCCCTCCACGATGGGCGCACCAGATGGTAAGGTGCGCCTCCCTCCTCGGCCTCCACCAGTACTGTAGCAAACTCCCCCTGAGTCTGCTACTAGGAGGCCATGGGTACCAGATCACTGGTACCCGGTGGAAGATCTGGTCTGTGGTTCTTCCACCGACCACATCTCGGCCGCAGAGGATAGGGCAAGCGGCGCACCGTAATACCGGCATGCCTCTTCCTCTGCGGCCCCACCAGTGCCGTTTCGACGGAACGGCCCCGCCAGCTCGCAGGGGGTAGGGAGAGTGGCGCACCGCAATACCAACACGCCTCTCCCCCTGCGATCCCTCCACGGCCGCAGAAGATAGGGAGAACGGCGCACCGTAATACCGGCACTCCTCTTCTTCTGCGGTCCCACCTCCAAGCGCATCCGCAGCGGACTTGTTCAGCCCGCTGGGAGCGCCCTCCTCGGGCCAGCCGGTAGCCCAAACAGGCCGGCCCTGGTTGCCTCTTGGTTCACCGTGGGTGACCAGTCCACGGTTACTAAGCCCCCCCGCCACGACAAGGCGGGCAACCCCCGGGGGGGAATGTAGAACAAACCTAGAACAACCCAGAACAACCGCTAAAATCGCGATATCTTTAAAGTGCGGTGCCAACTTCCAAACTTGTTTTCACGAATTTTGTGGAAAATAATGGTTTTTCGAACGCAATATTTTGGAACAATATAGAACAAACCTAGAACAATCCAGAACAACCAAGAACAACCGCCAGAATCGCAATACCTTAAAAGTGTAGTGACAATTTCCAAATTGTTTTCATGAATTTTGTGGAAAATAATTGTTTTTCAAACGTGATATTTTGGAACAATATAGAACAAACCTAGAACAACCCAGAACAACCGCCAGAATCACGATATCTTTAAAGTGCGGTGCCAACTTCACAACTTGTTTTCACGAATTCTGAGGAAAATAATGGTTTTTCGAACGCAATATTTTGGAACAATGTAGAACAAACCTAGAACAACCCAGAACAACCGCCAGAATCGCGATATCTTTAAAGTGCGGTGCCAACTTCACGACTTGTTTTCACGAATTCTGAGGAAAATAATGGTTTTTCGAACACAATATTTTGGAACAATGTAGAACAAACCTAGAACAACCCAGAACAACCGCCAGAATCGCGATATCTTTAAAGTGCGGTGCCAACTTCCAAACTTGTTTTCACGAATTCTGTGGGAAATAATCGATTTTCGAAAATAATATTTTGGAACAATATAGAACAAACCTAGAACAACCCAGAACAACCGTCAGAATCGCGATATCTTAAAAGTGCGGTGCTAGCTCAAAAACTTGTTTTCACGAATTCTGTGGGAAATAATTGTTTTTCGAACGTGATATTTTGGAACAATGTAGAACAAACCTAGAACAACCCAGAACAACTGCCAGAATCGCGATATTTTGAAAGTGCGGTGCTAGCTCAAAAATCACGTTTTTTGGATTTACACCGAAAGTTTCAATCTCAGTGTTTTGCCGTTTTGGAACAATGTAGAACAAACCTAGCACAACCTGGAACAACCTTCAAAATGTTTGTAACTTAAAAGTGCGGTGCCAACTTCCCGGAGGCAATCTTTTTTATCTATTCCGTGAACATTGTCAACTATCAAAATTCAAAAGGTATCGAGATAACGCGCGGCTTGCCAACTCCAGACTCAAGCTCCATCTGAGAGAAATAAGAGAAAAATCCAAATAATTCTTGACAAAACATAACCGACTTCAAAATTAGGGATAACTCAAAAACTACTTGTCAGATCTCGCTCAAATTTAAGTGGGACCACATGAGATGCACTAGCTTTCGTTTAAAAAAGAATCATCAAAATCGGTTCACCCAGTCGAAAATTCTGAGGTAAGTAAAAAACATAACAAAATACAGTCGAATTGAATACCTCCTCCTTTTTTGAAATCGGTTAAAAAGAATCAACACTCAGATTGTGAGCTCTTCTGTGCGACCAATGATATTATATATTAAAAAGAGGCAGATATTATCGTCACCCTCCCCGCTAAATGTCCTAACTAACAATTGATAGTTTTCCAGGGCAACCGTTTTTCGGTTTGGCGCTACAATCATGTTACTGTGCTTAACTTAGCTTTGACTTCATTAATGAAATGATTTAGATTTACTACAATATTTAGCTTACTCTTTAAGTCAGTAGTAGTCTTAAAGCTCTAAGGTGTATATTTATTTACTTCTAATCATGTGAAACAGATAGGTCACTCTGTGAGAACTTTGTTTTATATTTTATGTTAGTTAGGATGTCAGTATTTGACTTAAAAATATAAATAAAATACTACTTATCAGATATTATCGTTTTCATTTATTTATCACGAGTTTCATAAGAAGTAACAGAAATTATGTTTTGAGCATTTTGGAAATTCAGCTATGTACTTTATGTATCCTAACTACTAACTATATCTAATGATTCGTTGAAATTCAAAGCTTTGTATAACAAGAAGGTATTCCGTATTAGTTTCTTTATTACAATCACATTCTTAAAAATGTCTTAGTAATTAGTTTTTAATTGGTCTTTGTTTATTTACGCCCCAACCAGAGTCAGTAACAGTTACTTAAATCGCTCTTTAGTACTAGTTTTTTTTTACTTAAAAAAGTTAATGCTTGACCACAATCCCGCCTGATGGTAAGTGGAGATGTGGTCCAGGGTGGTGGGCGCACTAACTTAATAAAAGCCTATTCACTCTTTTTTTGAAGTCATCCACGTTCCACGTCATAGGTGGGCGGGAACGCAGACGCAGGCAAGCTGTTCCAATCCTTAGCGGTGCGTATAATGAATGACGATGCAAACCGCGACGTCCGTACCGGCGGGATATCAACGACATAAGGGTGGATACCCGCCGTACGTCGTGTCGTTCGATGGTGGAACGGGGAAGGGTAATTAATTCAAATAATTCCAGCGCACACTCTCCAAAATGTGCCCTATAGAAAACCGAGAGGCTGGCTACTCTGCGCCTGTGCTTGAGGCTTTGCAAATTGATCTCAACCAGATCTGGGTCACCGATGAGCCTCTTCGCACGCCTCTCCATTGAATCCAAAACAGAAAGGTGACATTTGGCTGCACGTGCCCAAATGTGAGAACAGTACTCCACACACGGCCGAACCTGAGCTTTGTACAAGGTTAAAAGTTGCCTCGGTGTGAAGTACCGCTGCACCTTCGCAAGGACGCCAAGTTTCCTTGCATCTGCTTTAGCTTTGGTTCCGATGAACTGTCCAAAGTTGAGCTTGGAGGATATCTCAACTCCTAACAACTGAAGGCAGTCGGTATAATCCAAGGACACGTTCTGAAAAGTAGGAGCCAAGGTGAGCGGGCTCCTTTTGGCGGTGAAGAGACACGTCTGTGTTTTAGTGGCGTTGAATCTCACAAGATGGGGCGTTATAGTTACAACGTAGTTACAATCAATCAGTCTTATTTATTGACCGTAGGATTAAAATAAGTTTAATAATAATGTTAGGTAGGCACGGTGTAATACAGGAACTTAATTGTATAAAACAGTTAGCTAATAAAATTAACAATAAAAGAATCAAAGAGGTATCATGACACGAATCTCAATTAGAAAGTGAAGTATAAAATGCCACATGCTCTGGCAGCTTAATGATTGAAGTGTAACCTGATGTTAGGGACATCAGATCATTGTATTTTTCTACCGAAACTTTGGGAGGTGTCAGATTGAGATGACCTACTTCCTCTCTTAAGAAAGCATAAACTTATCGCCTAAGATAAAGAGAGCGTAGTCTCTGCCTGGCCAGTCTTGAAAAAATATCTTTCTGTACATAAGACAGTTAGTGAGAATATTTTTTGTCTCCTTTTGCAGATAGGCAAAACAAAAATCGCAATTTTCTTCTAAACGGTAGACGATACGGATACGACGGTTAGCTAGAAATTTTTCAAATTAAAGAGATGTACTTGTAGGTATGTCAGTGTAGATAGATAAGTTTGTCAGATAGGACACTTAGCGGGGAGGGTGACGTTATGTCATAAGCGCGCGCGTTGTGTGACTCAAAAAGTTCCCAATTGGGAACTCTTATTCAGGTGAAGAAAGAGATAGCGATGTAGTTTTGACGCGAGAGCGATAAAGACGTGCGATAAAGCAATAAAGCGTGCCTTCCGGACATCGGAACAGATTTTTCGGTTGATTTGTAAGGGCATAACGTAACTATATTTATATAAACATCATTGTGTGCGACTGATTTTTTCCGGCTTTTTGATATAGAAGGGCGCTCGTGCTAGTGATGCCTGGGCAGCGACGCCACGCTTTTTTAGTTAGGTACGTCCGAATTTTTGTCATAAATTCAAATTGTCCATACTTTTCAAATTTCTTTCTTTGTCTTTTCTTACTCGCTAAGGCCCAGATCTAAAACCCGACTTGGCTTTGTCAGACTTTTTTCGTAAGTCATGGTTGAGGAAAGTCCAAGCACGCGGCGTTTTATCGAAGTCAGAGTCACTAACGGTTACTTTAATCGCTCCTTAGTAAAGAATCACCATAAAAATTCTGTACTAGTAGCGATTTTAGTAACCGTTATTGACTCTGAGTTGGCTTTAGTCTGGCTTTAAAGCCGAGAAGTTGACAACAAAATGAGATTAGTACCTTTTTTATAATCAGCTAGTTTATAGAGCACAGTATGCTCCTCGGTGTTGGGCTGCGAGATGACCCGGTCGAGCACCGAACCCGCTGCCTGCACGCTTGTGGCCGAGAATAGCTTTATGAGCGCTGCGCCCATCGCAGCACTGGAACCGAGGAATCGCGAAGGAACAAAGAGCTCGAAATAAACTTTTTATAAGAAACAATTTTTTCAGTTAATTTACACAAAAACTAATGAATAATTATACACACAAACCTTCTCATTATCAATCACAGCGTCCGATTCGAATGAGTCCAAATGAAATGATGTCCGGATGAAAATCCTTTGGATAGTTTTTGACTTCATCGCGAACAGAAACCGAAGAAAACGGCGGGGGCTTACTTTTATAATTTACTAGGAAATCGCCTTCGCTTCGCTTCGGGAAAAATTGTAAAAAAAAATAATATAGCCTATGTCACCCGGGGATAGTGTAGCTTCCCAACAGTGAAAGAATTTTTCAAATCGGTTCGGTAGTTTCGGAGCCTATTCAGTGCAAACAAACAATCAAATCTTTCCTCTTTATAATATTAGTATAGATAATAAGGTCGGTACCGCTAGTAGGACAAATTCTTGAGTGCTTCCGTGCTTCGGAGGACACGTATAGCCATGTCGGAGGCCCTCGGGTGGCATGAAAACTTCCAACATTTGGGATGACTACTAATTCTGGAGCAGCGTGATGGAGTATGCTCTAGGCCTCCTCAAGGGGAGAGACAAGTGACACTGTATTTCTTAAACTAACATACCTAATTACTTACTTGAATCAGTTCAATTAATGTTTCTTTTAGACTAAACACTGCTGAAATAGTTTAGGAAAGTAGGTTTTGTCCTTCCACACATTTTTAGGCATAACTTCCGTAGTCAATATTTATGTCAATGATTATTACAAATAACTCAATTTTATTACATTTTTGTATCAAAAGCACAGCAAGAATTAAAATGTATTTGTGATAACCTTTAAAAATTATTCCCTATTCAAAATATAACACAAAAAAATTTCGACGAATTAACGCGGGAAACACTGGGATAATTCTCTTCACCATGATATTTAAATATTTGTTTGAATAACATATTAAATATCAAAATCTAAAAACGTATCTTGATACCACTAACGTTTGTATCGTTTCTCAATGGTTCGCATTTAACTTTATAGTGCAGTTGCTTGGTTATTAACAATAACAAGTTTGGTTTCCATGGATACCATTTTTCACGAGTAGTGGTGGTAGGGGTCAATTAATTGGGTCAATTTAATACTATAGTTCCATAGATAGTTCCAGTTATACCACTGTTTTTTAACATTGTTGCAGTTCCTATGTCGGATTAAATGTTTCTTTCTTTCTTTCTTTCTTTCTTTCTTTCATAGTTCTGCTGCCTATACTAGTTTAGTTTACGGTGCTATAAAAATTTTCAATTTTCTTTAATTGCGATGTTGACTAATTTTAGGATTCAATTTTATTTCATAGAAAGAACCTTAATGCCTATTCACGAAAAAAATATTATAAAAAAAAAATAATAATCTTCAATTTAAAAACAAAAAAATATAAATAAAAATCATTATCAAATTTCCCACCAAAAACGTCACGTGACGTCACCAAACTATATGAAATTCAATACTTATCGGTCTACTCGAACTCTACTGAAGTTTGTGGAACTTCCATAAAATTCGAGCAATGACGTCATAAGCTCAAAATGGCGTTTGAGTTTACGTGACAGTGAGTACCTACTATTTTTAACATTTAAAATTTTTAATATTTAATTTATTGAGATTGATTTCGACAAAAGAATAATATTAGAGGTTTTTGAATGTTTCAATTTGAATGTGTCAACATCTCTATTGTTTCAGTTATCTTTTAACTACGAGTATGTATCTTATAAAAATTACAGAGCAAGTTTCTAACACGGAATCGATTGCAGCATTTGCAGCGCTATTACAGCTAGGCAACTTTTTAATTATTGTTTCATTCATTCATTTTTTTGTTTTTTGTTTCGAATGAGTTGTTGCCATCAATCAGCCTTTAAATACGTGTCTACTGCAGAACAGAGTTCAGAGACCTCTCCTAAGCACCACTCCAACCGGTTCTGACTAGGGATGCACATTGAAATAAAACATCGATGTTTTTTTCGATGCAATGCATCGCATAGTGGCATCGATGTAATATCGATGTTTCAAAAAATACATCGATGTTTTATACATTGATTGTTTTTATTTCTAGTAGCGTTGGGACTAAAAAAAGAGAAGGTCATTGGCAGTGAATTTGATATCCAAAAACTAAGGAAACGCTTTTCAACATTAGCCTAATGGCGTAATGGTGGATTTTGTGATTAGGGTTGCCTCTTCGATGCATCGAATAAAAAACATCAATGCTTACTCGATGTTGACGTATTAAAAGAACATCGGATTAAATCGATGTTTCCATACTTTACATCGAGTGTTACATCAAACATCGATGTATATCGTGCATCCATAGTTCTGACCCAGCGCAAAATATTAAGATTATGATGAAACATGTTAACTTAAGTAAGATCTCCTGCAACATGCCATTTTTTAGGGTTCCGTAGTCAAAACCCTTACAGGTTCATCATATCTGTCCCTTCGTCCGTCTTTAATAACAGGTAACTTTAATATTAATAAATTAAAAACAAACATTTATAAGGTAAGGTACTTAAAAGTAAAGCAAAAAAAATACGACTTCGTTGTTCACCGTGGAGGTGTTCCTTTATCTTATCTGGAGTCGACTCTGGTATTGGCAGTCAGCTTATGATGGATTTTGGAACGAGCATTACACTATTGTATATTGTGGAATTTGACGTTTACACTGGAACTTGGCTGGAATTAAGAGTTCATAATAGACCGCCAGGGGCCCATCTAGTGAGCGGCAAGTCACCAGTGTCACCACCTGCCATTTTTTCAGTTGTCATACAGTCTGAACGGCAGGTGTCCATAGTTTCCCATAACCAATGAACCAATCCCTCGAAATTTCATCCCAATAGCCCTGTATTAGTAGGTATAGATTTTTTTGTTTTTGTATTCAAAATAGTTGATAATATGCACACGGGGGGACTATCTGCGGGTGTATCAGATCAGATTGTACAATCGAGGATAATATCCACCTTGTGTCCACATTCCACACACGCACTTTGCGTGTTGGATCTGTTTCTGTGTCCACATGCAAGCCTACCGAAGTACCGGGTCCACTTACATCTAGGACCCGAGAAACGCCTAATATAAAATTTTATATTTACGTGTTGTCAACCATTAAAAAGTTTCCTTGTCTAGAGCCAACCCTAAAAGGATTATTAATTCAGTCAGACTAATATCAAAAAAACGCATTGTCATTAGAACCATAATGTTATTCTAACACCTATGTAACACATGTTATAGCAAATAAATAAATGAATAAATAAATAAACCGTAGAAATATGCAAAATTACAACTTCTTGGTGAAAAGACGTACCTAGTTTTAATTCAGTTTGCAAGATTTGAATAAATAAATAGACAGGGCAAGCTTAATATGACTTAAATGGAACATAACTGTATTCTATAATTTCTATATTGTACTACAGTACTGTACTACTCCAATCGAAAAATTACTCCAACCCGGTGCTAGGCACTGCGGCACTGCGGCACTGCGGGGGGCGAGATCGCGTTGTACGCGGCGACGGCGTATACCTACCTTTTCCTTGCTACATTTACAAGTAGCCGGAGTATACCAATAATGTAAACCTGTATAGTAATGTAGCGCATTGTTTTGCCAGCCGCGTAGGGGAAGGGGAGCTTCTCCCCCGCTCCGCACCGCAGCAAGCGAGCGCATCACGCATGTGCTAGCGACACGACACGCGCGGCGCCTTCCTTTCGTTATTCGTTCCCTCCCCCCGCGCCCGCCGCCCGCCACGTCCGCATCGCCCGCCGGCGCCGCCATGAACAGCGCTCGCGCGACTCAACGGCCTCGACTCGAACGGTCACAGAAACTTGTTGGCGGAATTATTATCAGTATTAATTTGTAAACATTGTTATTATATTCGTGTATATTAACAATTCAACATACAATTGTCAAAAAGAGGATAAACAACGGGATTGAAAGGTAATATTGAATTTTTGGTTTACATTGTTTCTGTTTTCGTTCTGTAGATAAAGTACTCTGTGACACTCTGTGTCTGTCCTCGCTCGCGACGCTCGCTCACGGTAGGTAATATTGAGGGGGGGCCGCGCGGGCGGAGGGAAACATTGCGTTGTGTTACTTCGGCTTCGTAAGAATCCAACCATAGATAAAATAGTTACATTTATTTGAATTACTTTATAGGGATGTTGACTAATAAAATTCAATTTTATTTTATAGATATGTAGAACCTCAGTATTCACGAAAAAAATATTATAAAAATAATAATCCTTCAATTTAAAAACAAAAATTTATAAATAAAAAGCATTATCAAATTTCCCATCAAAAACGTCACGTGACGTCAATATCCGATATGTAATACTATCTGTCTAATCAAATTTGTTGAATTTCTATATAAAATAGGATCAATGACGTCATATTCTCAAAATGGCGTTGAGGTCACGTGACAGTGAGTACAATTTTTAACATTTTAAATTAATGATATTTAATTTTTTGTGATTTATTTCGATATAAGAATCATATTTTAGGCCTTTAAATGTTACCACCACTAATACCTACTTTAGACATTATTAATTCATAATTATTAGTGTCAACATCCCTATTGTTACTTTATTAGAGTGAACTTCCTTTTAACCCATATTTCCGCTTTCGACGCGCTGATAAAGAATATCATAGACAAAATACCTACTCGCATTTTTCATTTTCAAGGTCACCTTGAAAAACCATTATTTTTATTTTTGATGTTAGGGCTACAACTTTTGTAAGAAACATTTTTCTGTGAAATCAATACTTTGTCAAATAAACGTGAAAAACAAAAAAAAAACATGTTTTTTCAGTGACCTTCAAAATTAATTATTTAGTATTTCGACGTGCTGATGACGAATATCATAGGCAAAATACCCGCATAATTAATTTTGAAGGTCACTGAAAAATCTTTTTTTTGTTTTTCACGTTTATTTGACAAAATATTGATTTCACGGAAAATTTTTCTTACAAAAGTTGTAACCCAAACGTCAAAAATAAAAATAAAGTTTTTTCAAAGTGACCTTGAAAATGAAAAATGCCAGTATTTTGCCTATGATATTCGTCATCAGCGCGTCGAAATACATAGGTATACGAAAGTTCAGATAAATGGGGGTATGGGCTAAAAGGAAGTTTATCCCTTTATTTTAAACATTTATACTTACCTACCTTACCTATTTAAATATACTAAGCCACCACAGTTAGCCACCTACATTTAAAGGTAACCTTTTATTTATTGATTTTTACTTCAAAATAATTACGTTAAAATGAACCTACCCGATATTTTTTAAAATATCGCAGAATCGTCTTATAATAATATACCTTTAATATTATTAAATTAATTCGTCCTTGACAACCGAATGATCGGATGAAAATAATGCGGCTCCCCCCGCCGGCCGTCGCACCGCGCCTAAGGCACCCAGTTCTCTGTCTATGGCTCAGATCAATAATATCTCATTGTTGGTCTCGGATTCGTGGTAGCGCTCGTAACTTGAATTTTCTTCCCACGTCACGAACCACTCCTTACCCGTACTCAACACAATTTTGACATATTTATTTCCTTCTATACACGCATGTTTTCATCTTTTTTATTATTTTTAGTGTATTTATTTATGTCCATAATTTATTTAGTTTTTATTTATTTCAACTTTTGATTTTTTAACTTAATCACGCTTAAAATGCCTAAAGGCGGATCATGACGGGTCATAGCCATGCGCACCCCTGGTAATCCAAGGAGCTGGCGGGTGTTTAAAGCTTTCACCGGTGCATGCGCATCAAATAAATTTAAGATGAGCTTGTTCAATTTCGTCACTTTCTGGTCATTTGAGGTGGCAGCAAACACCAATTAGAAGTCCAAGCTAGATGTAGCAATGCCCGTCTGGCAATAGAAAAAGGAGCGGGATGAGGGAAGGGGGATAGAGGAGAAAGGGGAAGGAGAATAATGGGGCACAGAATTATGTACGTACTCTGTACGGGGTATACGATGAGCTATACTGACGACCCGTATTGCGTAGTGGTTACCATTGCGGGGCCACCGTGGGTGGGTTTGATTCCCACCGAGGGAAATTTTTTAATGAAGAGTGTGAATTTCAGTCCACGTTCTGGGTGTGTGTGTGTGTTTGGGTGCCATACCCATGGCACAACTAATTCTAGAGTGAGGATGTGAATTTGAAGCGTTATTTATTTATATTTATTTCACGAAGGGTGGAATTTTTATATAGCCAGGCCTGTTATACCTAAATTCCACGTAGTAGGTCATTCTCTAGCGGAGTTCACGACCTTAGTTGGCTTGGACTCGAGATCTAGACTCCAGTGTTCAACTTAATTATTAATACCTATTTCCTTTTTCAGATACGTGATACAGATGCAATAAATTTAAGAGGAAAATTGGGAAAAATTCAAAATATGGATTTAGAATCATCATTTAGTTTACCTATCGTTTATACTACACGATTAGATGCAATGAAAATTTTAAGAAAAGATTTAAGTAAAATGAGACCTAATGATATAATACAAGCCATTATTTCTGAGAGCAAGCCACAATACAGGTCTAATAACCTCATCAATAAACCGCAAGTATTAAAAATCAAACAAGAACCTAATGAGTATATTGTAAATGAGCAACTTAATGTGCACAGCAACTCTAATTCTACATTAACATTCAAAGAACTTAAGTCAAAACTCAAAAAAATAAAAAGTAAAGCAATATGCTCCGATAATGAGACTAAAGTGGTTATAAAATCAGAAATTGAAACAGAAGTCAATGCTCAAGAAATTAGTAAACTAGAAAGACTTTTAGCCCTTTGTAAACCACTGAAAATTGTTCTGGAAGATATTAATAAAATTATACCGAAAAGGAGTGACGAAATTAAAACAGAAGTATTGAGTATTTCATCCGATTCCGATGAAGAATATATTATAACTGGGCAAGACAAAATAAATCCTACCAAAAAAATGGCTGCGTCAGCTGTAACACTCTCAATGCATCAACGTCCTCAACAATCAAGTGCCAGACCTTCAGAAGGGCCAGAACCTTCTGTCAATTATGTAATAAAAAACAAAAAAGATTTTGAAAATATTCTTTTAAAAGAAGACCTTAGTGATAGTGTTATCGTAATTTATAATTTATATACTAAGGAATTAGATGCCTATCAAATTAGCGAATGCTATAATGTAATAGAGTATAAGACAAAAAAATATACTGAAGTTCATAAATTCCCAATGAAAAGATGCAATATTGTAATTAATATCTTAGCGTGTTGTTGGAAAAATAGACAAAGTTATGTAACATCATTAATGACTCACACAAAATATATTGATATTGCCAAATCCATTAGTACTTCACATGCATGTAAGCTACATGCATGTACATGCTGTTGCTTTGTCATTAATAATGATATTATCCGTAAGTCCTCAGAAAATATTAACCAAACACAATTCAACAGAAGCCCAACTTTAATATTAGCTGCTTTGGCATATGAAAAAAAATCAAAATGGAATGGATATCCAGAACAAACGAATAATACAAAAAACAATCATATTTGCATTAGAAAGTTACTTCTAAGTCATACTAAGGGTAAAAAAGAGATTTATGAATTTGGACAAGACAATTTAATACACAGTAAAATCGTAACCAATGCCATTGATGAAACCAGCTGGTTATTTAAAACAATCAGTCAAACTTGTAACCGTATTGATTATGAATTTAGGAATCCAGCCGACCGAGAAAACAGAATTATAACCTTCAGATCCATGCACAATTTGTTTTCTTATGATACAGAATGTTTTCTTAGGATTCCAATGCAAATAAAAATGTTTAAAAGGAAAAGTTATAGTACTGGCAGAGACATCACCAGAACTTACAGAATAGAACACACAAGGAGTTTTATGGGAACAATTAAATCGACAATTATATCTATTGTATCAAATACAAATAAAGCTGAAGTCCCAGAACGTCCCGTTTCAGAGCCAATACAGTTGACCAGCCAACAATCTATCAACGCTTCCTCACAAACTGTGACAAGGAAACGACGTAGTAAGCGACCAAATGTAGTCATGGATCAAGCAGTTTCACAAACTGTTAATTTGTTAATAAAGGAGATCTTGAATAGATTTCGTAATGTGCTCTTGACAATAAACGCCGATGGAAAAGTTTCCGCGGCTCTGAATGCTCCATTATCTAGTATGTCTCATTCGGAATTAACCATTTTGTCCCAAATCCTTACTCACGCACAAAGTCAAGTGGATAAATTAGGATTAACACCTGGTACGTGTTTGAATCCAGATGCGTTCTGGGTCATCAATAATAATAACGCGGAGGAGACTTTTACTAGTACCACCGACACTAATGCAAATGTAGATGATGCTACTAATTCTGAAAAGGATGATGTGAATAAAAACCAAACATCCAAAGGCAAAATATTAAGGGAATTTTCCAAAATTATTGGCAATAAAAAGGAAGATTATAAAAAGTCATTCCGAAGTTATTTAGGCGATACACTCGAGGCGACTCCAAAAATAACCAATGTTTTTTCATTAAATAATACAAATAATGTTACTACAAGTATTTTAGAGAGCCGTTTACGAGGAAATCATGTGAACATCGAAATAAATGATGATTCGAGCATAAATAATCCTAAAATAGTTGTAAATGAAAAGGGTGAAAGAATGATTTTAAATAATACACATGTCGCTCCAAATATTTTAGAGAGCCATTTAGCGGGAAATGATTTGAAGATCGAAATAAATGATGATCCAAGCATAAATAATCCTAAAATAGTTGTAAATGAAATGGGTGAAACAATGATTTTAAATAATACACATTATGTCGCTCCAAATATTTTAGAGAGCCGTTTAACGGGAAATGATGTGAAGATCGAAATAGATGATGATTCAAGCATAAATAATCCTAAAATTGTTGTAAATGAAAAGGGTGAAACAATGATTTTGGATAACGATATAGAATCAACGCGACCAAATAAAAGGAAACGTAAAACTTCTATGGAATGTAATATTAAAGAGACAAAGATTAGAGTTAAAAGTACTGCGGAAATTCTTGCTGAAAATTCCGCTCCTGTGGAAACCAAGTTTGTGTCTGGTAACACAGGAAACATATAATGTGCTCCAATACCATCTGTGCCTTGCATACTTGTGTTTATACCGGATTCGTATAACATTACTGATAAGAATGCTGTACTATCTACTCCTGACGGCAAAGATGCATCGGAAACTTTTTAATTTATTTTTATTTTTCTTGGGCAGCATTGAGTATTTTGTGACTTATTGTGAATTATTATTGTATTTTGTGTAACAACTACTTAATTTAATTAAATATAATATAATGTTGTATAACATGTATTTCCAAACCGATAATTACTAAATATTATTGTTTCTGCAAAAAAAAATTAATAACAAGTAAATATTATCTTACGAAACTACTAAAGATCTTGCACAGAAACTTAACAAAGGTAAATTTTTTGATTTGATTTTGAACTCATTAAAATACAAGAAGAACAACACAGCTGTTATTTTTTCTCTTAAATAAAATTCACTTGAAAATTTTAATAATGTTTTTTTAATTGTCAGTTAGCAAATAAACGATTTCGTATACTCAAACCTGTGGCTCAAACTGTACCGTATATAATGCTGTCCTTCCTAAATAATATACTATCACATTAGGATAGAAAAATATTATTAAGTTTTTTTTTAACTGGGCAAATTCAAATTCAATGTTTCCCATGTGTATACTGTGTTCTTTATTGCTCTTATTTATAGGTATCTTATAATATGTAATCCACAGGAGGTTATGTTATAACTTTATAAGTTAACTTGTTTGATAAGATTGTTTATCTAACTTTCATACAAATAAAGACGATTTATTTTTTTGTGATTATTTGACCTTATTTGACTACTATTCTTATTTATTGGTGATTGATAAAGTATGTACTATCGGGACAGGAGAATATGAATGAACAGGTTATTAATAAAACGAAGTGATACATTGGTGACACAAAGGCAAAACCCCACCTTTCTCAATATTTTGTTAGGCCTCTGATACACTAATAACTAATAAAACAATTGAAATAACATACACAGGCGTACACGCTCAAAACTTGCTCCCTTCCACCCGCACCTCAGCTTAGATTTAGAAAACTGCATTGCGCATGCTCATGTGCTACAAACAAGCATGTGTATCACAGGAATTAGGTATTTTGTTAATGCCATTGATAAAAATGAATTTCTATATTTTTGGTTCCCAGAAACCAGAAACGGCTGAACCAATTTGGCTAATTATTATTTTAAAATATTCGTGCTGCTCCAAGGATGGTTGTTACAAGAAGAAAAATCGAAGATTTGTTTATGGTAACCCTTAGAGTATACAGGGTGAACCGGAATATCAAGGGATTAGTCAAATAAAGATATACTTATTGTAATGCCGTTTACTAAAAGTTATTCTATGTGAAAAGCACTTTGCCTAAGGAATATCAAGGTAAGGTCAAGGTCTGATTGGCATAGCATATTAATAATAACTAAACCAAAATAAATTATTTGAAGTTTAGACAGGATAACATCTGTTGGGGATTGCGGCAACTAGTGTATTAATAATTTCTTTATAAAACCTTTTCTTTACCGCCCAGCGCCGCGTCGAGTTGTGTCTTTGAAGGCAGTCCTGGATTTGTTAATAGGCTGTATAGGCCGCGGCCTAGGGGCGGCAGCGTCCTAGGGGCGGCAGATTTCAGAAGATGATAATAAAGATAATTTTGCCGCAAAAATTGTAATTCTCGTTTTTTACGCACTTTCTTAGTGATTTATTCAGTGTCTTCCTTACTATGAATGAAAAATTATTATTTGAGAAGGGTGCATGGGGCGGCGGAAATTAATTGGCCTAACTAGCCTACACTCATAAAAAATATAAATCCGGCACTGTTTGAAGGGAACTACATAATTATTATTATTAGTACTGTTAGTACATAATAAAATTATACACTAACCTACCTACTATCTAGGATAGATAATAATTACACAGAATAGATTATGTAGGTATTAAATATACTTTATTGTTCGGAGCTCGATTTTCAATAATTTGTCTGCCCGAAAATTTGTTCCACGCCAATTTCCACTCCACGCCGTGTATTGTGGTGACCGACGGAGTATTTTTGTAATCACTCAGTCAGTCAGTGACTCGACTTTCTCAACGGGTCTTTTTGTAGGTCATATCACAAAATAAAATAAGTTACACTACCTGCTACCCATTTTTAATGCAAAATTTTACTATAGCGTAGGGTAGTCAGTTGCATTACTATAGCAGTTAAGAATAATTACAGTGGGACTGGCAAGCAGCTAGCTAGCAGTCGACGGCCGATTGTGTTCGCGCGAAGCACGCCGCGGCCGCCATAACTCTGAGTGACGTCATCGGAGATATCAATAGCGTTACAAGCATCACGTGTCGGTTGTCCCCTACTATTGTACTTTTACTACGATTACTGAAGTGACTGAACTCACTGTATCTCCAATATTATTTAGTTTCGTCTAAAAAATCGTACATTTCGTTATTTTTCTACTTATTACTCTAAAAAGGATATTATTAAAATTTATACTGAAAATCCCGAGTGAAATAGTATTTAGCTCAATTCAGATTTAGTGTATCATCAAATCATAATTCTTATAGGTACACTATGTATTTTCACTTACTCCTCGATCACGACGTTAGTGGTTGATTTTCCAAAAAGATAGAAATAGATATTTTTATTCGATAGGTACTAGGAAATTACCCTCGCTTCGCTTCGGGAAAAATAGTAAAAAAAATATGTCATCCATCCGTCTGTGTCTATGTCATCCGGGGATAGTGTAGCTTCCCAAAGTGGAAGAATTTTTCAAATCGGTTGAATAGTTTCGGAGCCTACTCGATGCAAACAAATAATCAAATCTTTCCTCTTTATAATATTAGTATAGATAGATATATTGTAACCAATAAGTTTATATAAAAAAATCCTCTCCTAAGGATGTAGGCAACGTTATAAAAGGGACCCAGTATCCAAATACCAACTTTCTGGGTTCAGTAGTTTGAGCTCTGCGGTCGAGTCAGTCAGGAAAAAAATATTTTTTTATACATTATTATTAATAATTTTTATTTAAATTGAAAAATAAATTGTGCTATGAAAAAACACAAGAAAAGTACATTTTTAATTAATATATTTTAAATAATATGGGGGCGTCAAATTTTCGGCCGGCCCCGGGCGGTGGAAGCCCACTCTACGCCACTGCTATAACTGTTCCAAAAATTACGGGCAAAATTTATTATTTCGACGTTGTGACATATTTGATACCTACATATTTACTTAATATATTTTATGCATATTAAAGCCGAAAGTAGTGACAGCTTTGAGGTATAATATAGGTCAGTCGTAACCATGATAAATACAGACCCAGTAAGTTACCTACTGGCAGTAACACGTGTAAATTAATTGTCACTCTTTAAAGTGAAGGAAAAATTTGTAAGGAACTCGAGGTGTAGTACCTATCTGACAATTTTCAAAGATTTAATGTAGGTATGCACTTCGCCATCATAGCCAATGCGTCAAGTCCCTTGTTAAAGTAGAACCATGCCAATTTATTAGATTTTTGATAAAGATGAATATGAAATTCTGACCAAATCAGTGTTATGAACACTTATCAGTTTTATTTAAGGGATTTTAATCATCTATTAATGAAACTACAAATCTTCAGTATAATATAACATATAAATATAACATGATTAAAGAAAATGTGATGTCACGTAAGGCATGTGAGAGCAAAAAACTCAAAATTTAAAGTTTTAGGACTATCTCCAAAAGGAGTACAATTTCAAGATGCAAATGTACAAGTTTCTTTGAATCAACTCGTTTTTGAGGTCATTAGTAGGGGCTTCCTAAAAAATTTCGATACCAAAGTACAATTCCGAGATAAACTCATCTCTCACTCTCACCTCATACGGATCACGGGGCTATGTTGAGTATTAAATCATGTTATTGTATGAAACTGTTCCAAAATATACTTACTTCATAATAAAAGAAACAAACACATCGTAATTATTTAGATGTAAAAACTTTTGAAATGCTAAAAATATTACGATTTGAATTACCTATTAACCAATAATTTGGTAAATAAGACCACTAATTGATGCAAAGTTAATCTATCGGTATTTAAAACATTCGCAACATTATAATTTACGTAACTTCGACTGCGTCAATATTTGGTTGGAATAATATACAGCGAAATGCATGTCCGCCGTCTTCTGTATTCGTTGTTAAAATGAAACAAAAATAAAATCAATTCTGCCGAGGCGTCCCACAGTCCCACGTGATCGACCTCGCCAGTCGCCCCCACTCGCTACAGTGGGAGAGAGACAGCATGTCTCTCTTCTCATTCGCGTCGCTTCACCAACGGACACGTCGCGCCCCGCTACCCGAAACATCGAAAAACGCCATTTTGTTTCCAGTCGTCAAAGTGTAAAGGACTCCGTGTAAATTTGGATATAAAAATGTTTAATGTGCTAAAGCTTAAAAACTATAGTATTAACGTTAATAACATTCTATTATAGTGAGTGCAGTGCTTAATTTACGGAAAAACGGAGTTTCACACCATATGGGTAACTAAATTTGATCTGTGCCTAGTTTTTTCAGCTCTACGTGTAATATTAGGTCATTTACATAACGGTGATGCTTTCTCCTATCCTATGTGATATTTATCACGGTTTATCGGAACGAGATACGCAGTTTTATTGAATTTTAAGCGTTGTGTAATATTGTTATGAGCACGCGGTGAATACGTCCGCTTCATGAGAGAGTTGAGTCAAGTTTGCCTTTCCGTTTGCTGTTCGCGGTTCGATGTAGGTACGTGGAGTATCGCCGCTGTATTTAACCCTGTATTGGGCTACGGGACAGGTTTCTAATGAACGTCTGCTACTGATCACGGTTGGAATTGAAATGCGAATTGCGAAATGCGAACGAAATATCAATGAATATCGTTGAAGTCAAACCCGTGGTGTCGCGTATTTTGATGGTCGAGTGATGTCTCGGTGCTATGCTCACAATTTTTTTTATGTGGATAGGATGTTTTAAAAACTTTCGCTGCGAATTCTATTGTGTTTTGAATATTAAATATTCTAAGGTTTTTGTTACATACCTACCTTCTTCAGTGTTATAGGTAGATAATTAGATACTTACTATTAAGCTTGAGTATAGGAAAAATTATAGTATAGGTAGAGTCAAAAGCTTTGAAGTTTGAGTTACCTACATGAAATAAAAAAAATGTACCTACTTACTTAAATACTTGTGAGTTTATTAACCGAACAGAAACGACGAATAAAGGCACTATCCAATGATTTCAAAACTAAGGCCCGTAGGTAGTAGAGACGTAAAAGTAGCCGCCATGCATTGAAGTAGCTATAATGGCATAGAACAGACATCTCGAACAAAATGTGTGTCCCGCCCGGGAGGTTCTCCTTTCAAAATCGAACGAATCCATTGAAGATTGAAGCCACGTGGCGCCAATGCATTGGGACATACATTGTATGGTGTTCGCGGTGTCAGTTCTATACGCTAGTAATAATACTTCAATGCCGCCATGATTTTTTTATCTTTTACTAACATATTTTGGTATTTTTAGTCAAAGAAAATCTTTATGACAAAAGAAATATTTATCGCACAATTTAATCGCAATTAATACGACACTCAGTACCAGTAAATTATCACTATACTTATTTTATAGCGTTAATGTTTTTTGGGATTCTAGCTCGAAAACACATTTGAAATGTTATTTACTTACATGTTATTTATTTAATCTTTATTGATCTCAATAAGATAATAGGTGTTCTCTACCAGCTTACTGTTGCTCCAGACAAAAACACGATGAGCGGTATTAAACAGAAAAATATATTATTATGAAGATTGTAAAATAACTACAAAGATATACAAACATACATACAATACAAATATGACATTATAACTTATAATAATAACGTTATACAATTACAATTGTTTTCTGACTTGCAGGAAGAGCAGTTATACAAATTTTAATAATTTTTTCATCTTCGTAAGTCGACAAGTTAGTGGTTAATTTATTTTTAATTCAAAACGAAATGAAATAGCGTTTTTGCAAATTTTGAAATCGCGTTTGAAAATTAAAATATTCGAATATACTAAAATTTTAACAAAAAAACGGACTTCAAATGAAATACTGTATCCTTTCCATAAACAATAAAAAAAAGAATCACTGAAATCGGTTGACGTGATATAATTATTCGTCCATTTGTCGCGCACATACTTAATGCAAATTTAAGACTTATTTTCTCATGAATGCTATTGTCAGATCTCGCTCAAATTTAAGTGGGGTCACATGCCAAGCACCAGCTTTCGATTAAAAAAAATCATTAAAATAGGTTCACTCAGTCGAAAGTTCTCAGGTTCTCAAACATAAAAAAATACAGTCGAATTGAGTACTTCCTCCTTTTTTTTGAAGTCGGTTAAAAACAAGAACTACCAGAGTCTGTGTGTTGTGACCGGACCTATAATATGTGGTCATAGGTGGTTGAGGGTTAACATCGAGCACATAAGGGTTAATGAGCAGGCTCAGATCAATAAAGATCTGAGTGAGCAAGTGTATTTCTGAAATCGATAAATATTGTAGATTGATACTAGTGATACTATATTAAGGTACCTACTTACCAAGTAGTGGGTATTTAAGTTATAATTAAATGTTAATAAAATTAGCTTTAATTACCCTAATTAAAAAATGGCTGCAAAGTAACTTAACTGATGGTCATCGCCGGCGATGGCAATTCACTCACATACTGAAGCCGCCACCAATGCGTTGTCGGACAAATGGAAGCGGGCGACCCGCTTATTTACTCTCGTCTCTCGCTGCAACCGAAGCGCGCTAATAATCTAAATTTTACAACAAAATATCCGATTTAAATGAAACAGTCTTCGAAAAACCCTCAGGAAATCCTGTATCAAAATCGCCATGAATATTAATGGAGTTTCCGCAACTATTCATGGATCATCAGAACTGAATTTTGGTAAATATGGGACGTTTCCATTTTCAAATAAAAATTAATTTTCCAATTCAGTTCATAAATGACGGAGTACTAATATAACGAATATTTAATAATAAAATGAATTGAGAACTTCTTTTTTATTCGGATGAAAACAGTTTAAAGTTGATTCTTGTGCAGACTAATTACACGAAATCGTTTTACACGTCACACGGTGACGTCACGCCGCGCCGTCCTGAATCACGCTATCGAAGTTTTCTGCATCGGTTGCAAATAGGGTTGCCACCTTTTCTGAAGGTAAAATAGTATTTTTTTCAAAACATTGCAAAAAAATATAGTACTATTGGGAAATTCAAGGAAAAATATAGTACACATGTATTTTTAATATTCTTAAGCCCGATTTTGATGAAAATTAAAACTGCATCGTTGGAATTTCCTACCTATTTTTATAATCAATACAGGATAAATAATTAGGCCAGGAATCGAACCCGTTGATATTGAAAAAAAACACATCCTGTATTATTACACCCACAGACATATATCAAGAATAGACGACGCATGTACCTCGAATTGTATGAAAACCAAGCGTGTCACTTTTTTTTGACACATTGTGCTGTCACAAGAATATTTAGTGCTGAAATTCCCCATCCTAGCGATATCAATTCGAAACTGATTCGTTACCGATTCTCGACAACGATTAATGATTCTCAAAATCGATTACCGATAATAATTAGGTAAATAGAAAATCGTATGATCGTTTGTAGGCGTAGAATATGTAAAACATAAAAAATGCCTTTGGTTGGTTGTACATAATAATATAGTATAGTGCTTGAATATGACCGAATAAACAGTTTTGTGTTTTATTTAACTTGATTATTTGTTAATTATAAACACAAGCTTCAAAAATGTAAAGATAAATAAAGAGATCATAAATATTATGATTGTTTATTATTTGCTTTCAAGAAATTAAATAAATGAAAATTAAAAAAATATTTATAAACATTTCTTTTATGAAAATCAAAACATCTTGGACACATTTAAACTTACCTAAAGTTAAACGAATATTTTTTTCTAATTAAAAATTCAAAATAAAAAAACAGTACATCAATATTCGGTATTGCGCTTGAAATCAGCCTTCGTTTCTTTTTGGAACGAAGTTCCTTATCGCGCGTTCTGAAAGGGGGCTAGACGGAAAATTTCGACACTTTTTGATTTTACGAATGACGACACTTTTTTTGAAGTGATTCAGTAAGTTTTACAGAGATGGCGCTGTACTGTACAACTTTCTGAATCACGCTATTTTTTTTTTTGTGAAGAATTTTAACTTTACACAAATTTTTAATGAAGTACTAGGACATCATGAGCGACTAGGAGGTTCGACTGAACGTATTCACTGAACACAGTCGCATTTAGTCGAACCTCCTAGTCGCTCGTGATGTCCTAGTAACTTATTTAAAATTTTTGTGAAGAATTTTAACTTCACACAAATTTTTAATGAAGTACTAGGACATCATGAGCGACTAGGAGGTTCGACTGAACGTATTCACTGAACACAGTCGCATTTAGTCGAACCTCCTAGTCGCTCGTGATGTCCTAGTAACTTCATTAAAATTTTTGTGAAGAATTTTAACTTCACACAAATTTTTAATGAAGTACTAGGACATCATGAGCGACGAGGAGGTTCGACTGAATCACGCTAGCGTGATTCAGAGAGTTTTATAGTACAGCGCCATCTCTGTAAAACTCATGGCGCTGTACTGTATGCTCTGTATAATGTATACATGGCGCTAGCGTGATTCAGAAAGTTGTACAGAGATGGCGCTGTACAACAAAACTTAAATCGCAAGGAACTTCGTTCCATCCGGGTGTCCCTTGACACCTCTCATGTTTTTTCGAATCCGTAAAACAGTCATCATTGAAATGAATAGAACATAATTATACGGCTATGTTTTGTTGGAAACCAATATCTATGCCCCGTCGCTATAATTCATTTTGCTTTAATATTGGGGTCACTTGAAAACCTTTAATTATAATGTTATCATGAATAAAATCACTATACAGAAACATTAATATTGTAATGAAAAATAATTTTCCTGTTAAAAACTGTCTCTATGTAAATATTATTATTCATTGGTTTTCAAAATCGATTAACATCGAGACCACACCGAGTAAATGAACAACACTATATGCTATATTTTACAGAAACACGACAATATTCACCGTACTACGAAGCTAAACGACGATTTATAGTAACGATTGTTTTACTTTCATTGCGTGTTCCAGTAAACAAGCCGTATAAATTTTGCTACCAAAATCAGCAATGTATTGAGTAGTATGCAGTACACAGTAAGTTAGTGCTTTTCGTTGTAAAACGTGGTAGAAATGCAATAAATATGAAAAAAATTATTTTAAAATAAATTACTACACAATTTTATAAATAAATTACTTAACGATGAAAAGAAATATTTCTTTTACCTCTGCTAACTGTATTTGTAGAATTCCTACAGTTTAAAACGTTTCAATTAGGCATTTTTCGTTATTTCAGTTGACATCTATTGCCAATAGCAGTAAAACGCCAACTAAATGACACGGCGCTCAAATAGGATTTAAAATCCTTTCTGTTACACGTGAAATGTATGAACATGCGGCATCTACTCTAGGTATACATGTCTGTGATTACACCATCGACAGTGTCGCTAATAAGAGGCTTGAATTCTGGGAAGTAATGAAACTTAATTGTTAATAATTAATGCCATTATTACTATTATTATTTCTCCATGGGGTTCGCCTAAATAGGTACGGTCACCTGCAGAGAAAAGTAACCCATCGGTTTATTAAACTGTTCAAACAGATGGGTTACTTTTCTCTGCAGGTGACTGTACCACCCTTGAGCATGAGTCAGCCGCCAAACGACTGTTGCGGTTGGGGGCTTGAGAGCCAGTCCTTTCTTTCTTTTTCTTCTCTCTTTCTTGGCCGGCAACGCATCATCATGCCTTTGGTGTTGCTGACGTCCATGGGCGACGATAGCCACTTACCATCAGGTGAATCGTCAGCTCGTTTGCCGGCTATTTCCATAAACAAAACTCTCAAATGCATCCTGGCCTGTATACAACGCTCGAGCGCTCCGACAAGATCAGTTTGATAAGTTGGGATTGGCCGCCCCAGGGAACACGACCTCGCCTGACGGGAGATCTCCCTTTGTCAAATAGGGATGTTGACAATGATATTATATATTAAAAAGAGGCAGATATGTCATAAGCGCGCGCGTTGTATGACTCAAAAAGTTCCCAATTGGGAACTCTTATTCAGGTGAAGAAAGAGATAGCGATGTAGTTTTGACGCGAGAGCGATAAAGACGTGCGATAAAGCAATAAAGCGTGCCTTGCGGACATCGGAACAGATTTTTCGGTTGATTTGTAAGGGCATAACGTATCTATATTTATTTAAACATCATTGGATGTTGACAAATATACTGATGAACTCACTAAATCATCTTGTAGCCTAATTAGTCTAGTCAACAAGTTCAAAAACGTCTTAAATAGATATAAAGCTCCTAAAATATGTGCGATACCTCATTCGATTTGGAATGACGTCTAGAAAAATGTTTTAAGGGTTTATTAGCACATAAAAAATTGCGATTGTTATTAACAAAATAAGATTTAAAAAAATAATAGTTTTTCGTTAATAACTTCTAAAATAATGATATTTTGGAAAAAGATCCTGAAAGAAAATGAAATTTCCAATAAAAAAGTCTTAACTCCCGATTATTTTTTGAACTCTATCTTTATAATTTATATTTTTTTAACGCTGAAAATAGGGCTCCGCGAAGTCGGTACGGCATCTAAGACGCGCTGCCTAAAAAGCCGGTATATCACGTAAAATAATTTTTATAGTATTAAATAACTATTTAAAAATTTGAATAAATTATGGTGTAATCTAGACACTTGAACGAACAAAACCTCGGTGCAATAAAAATTATGTCCATTTTTCAAAAAGTTACATCATTTTTAACTAACAATTTTTTTTCCAATCTCTGTTTTTATAAATTACGGCACAAAAGTTTTTCGCTTCGTGGAGCTCTTCTTATTTAGGTAGTTAATAAAGTTATGCAAAAAATATTAAAGTTTATTACTTAGTTAATTATAATTTTTTTTAAATTAACAAAAAATGAAATTTATAAAAAAAATTTTCAAAAAAAATTTAATTGATAAAAGGGTGCTCACGATATTTATTTTGTTTTTGTTTATAAATATCGTGAGTACCTACCGTAAAATGACTTATTTCTTTTACAATGGTTTCGAAATCAAAGAAAATTATAGAACTTAGTTTGCAAATGGAATCGTTTGCTGAAGCTTCTATGGATAAAAACCAAACTCCTTACCAAAATCGCCTTCTCAATTATAGTAACTTAAGAGCCATTTCGCAAAACTCGGTTGATAAACTATAGGTATTTGAAGCGGCTCCGCGGCGTGATATTGCCTCGCGCGGCTCGCGTCGCGCTTGACCTCAGTTCTGTGCGAGTAATCTTCTTGATACTTTCAAACGTAAAAATTTTAAAATTATGAACATATAATTTTAATTATACACTTTGTGACCACATACATGTATCTGGTTTGTGACAATATAAGTTTATATAACAATTAAGAGTACAATGTAGTAGTACCATTATCGGTAACTTATTTACATAATACATTTTAGGTACCTACTTAGGTACATCACAATAAAGATGTCCAATAGATGCATATTGCAAAAATCAATATTTTGGCAAATCAACGTGAAAAATTAAAAATCACGTTTTTTCAAGGTGATCTATAAAATGCAATATGCGTCCATTTTGCCTGCGATATTCGCAGCGCGTCGAAATACATAGGTATACCTAAATTCAAATCAATCGGAGGGTATAGAACCGGGAAATCCCGGAACCGAAAATCCCGGGATTTACAAAGGAATACGGTACTTTTCAAAAGAACCAGGAAACAAAATAAAAGAACCGGGAAACAAAATAAAAGAACCGGGATTTTCTGAACTTTTGGGAAATAAAAATATGTCGCGTCGTGATACAAAAGATAACGTAAAAATAAAGGTAAATACAATCCATACACAAAAATGATTACAGCTTTAAAAAGAAGATATTCAGAACGTCGGCTACATGAAGCAGCTATACTAATATAATATTATTTACACAACCCAGATCGATATTTTTCTAATATAAATGAAGATGATTTAACTCTTTTTTCTCGTCCAAGCAGTGCTGAATTGTGCAATACAATTGTGTTGCTTTCATACAATTAATACGAAACTTATGTTTGCATGTAAGGTATAATAGTATGATGGTTACTCAATCACGGCAAACGACTATACGGATTTGGGTAGAAAACAGTTTTTCCCTATTTAATGCTCCTGAGAGATAGAATAGGAAACGCGATACTAACTATTTTCACGCGGGGAAAGCCGTGGTAAAATAATCCCGAAAGAACTGAAAATCCCGGGAATCCCGGTTCCAGCATAGGCGAGTACCGAAAATCCCGGTAATTTAAAACAGGATCGGTTTTCGATACCCTAATCATTACCGTGATACAAAAGATAACGTAAAAATAAAGGTAAATACAATCCATACACAAAAATGATTACAGCTTTAAAAAGAAGATATTCAGAACACTATTCTTTGAATGTTAAAAACGAATTCTTTATTGTTTTCTGTTGGTTTACAAAACAAAATATTGACAATAGTCTAGTATAATAAATTATGAGAAACGAAATTCGCACTTTCCTCCCAAACCACTTGCTCTACAAGAAAAATGTATGGCACATAAAATGTCAATCTTTTTATGGGCTACAACTTTTACTCGATCCTTTCGGAAATCGTCTAGGACGCACCGTTTAGGAGATATAAGGAGTTTTCGGAAAATTTGGGAGGGGGGGGGGTTAAGGTTGGGCCCAATAAGATTGGGTAATGTTGCAAGTATGAGTTCCACAGGGCGGATGGAAATTCAGTCGGAAATCGTCTAGGACGTACCGTTTAGGAGATATATGGTATTTTAGGAAAATTTGGGGAGGGGGGGGGGTAAAAGTGGGTTCAGTAAGATTTAGCAATAAGGTTTGGGGGTTTACTAAAGGGGGTTGAAATTTCCGTCTAAACTTGTCTAGGACGCACCGTCTCCGAGATATCCGGGATTTCCGGTTTTCCAAAAATCTATATCCCGATATCCTGATCTGCCGATCTGCGCCTACCTGATGAGTGCGGTATTTGCCCGGATGCCTCCCAGATTATCACGACGCAAAATTCCACTTTTGGGTGAAGAACTGAGGGGGGGGGGGGGTATAGGGAGAGGCGAGGGGTTGTGAAGGGAAAAAATGAGAGGGTGATTTGTATTTGTGTTGTGTATTTGAGATACGTGAGTTTTGGGGAGTTGACGGAACTTGGGTGCACGAGAGTTTCCAAACAACGAATGTATTATCTTTGACTAATAATAAGTGACTATAGCTGACTAATGTCGGAGCTTCTATCATTCCAACATTTTGGCTTAGCAATAGGGTCCCGTTGACACCGTTTGGGTACGGAACTCTATAAAGTACAGATTGATCTAAAAGTTGTATAAATAAAGGGTATGTGTATACAAGTTATAATTATTTATTATTATTATGTAAATATGTAATTTACACATATAACAAAAAACCTAAATACTGTAAACAGTAACTAATGTCTAAAAACGGACAATGTTTTATTTCAAATTACAGCAGTGACTTCCAACCCAATAGGGGTTGAATTTCCAAAAATCCGATAGCCTAAAGCCTTCTTCGATAAATGAACTATCCAATACAAAAAGAATTTTTCAATTCAAACCAGTAGTTCCTGAGATTAGCGCGTTCAACCAAACAAACAAACAAACTTTTCAGCTTTATAATATTACAATAGTAATAGTATAGATTAGTATAGATATAGTTATATTTTGTACATATGTATGTTCGTGATTTTCTCCGTTACTACTTACACTACATAAATTGGAAAGAAATAGTTACTTAATTTCTATTGTTTTCTTCAAACCAAAGATGTTTAAAGCAGAATATTACGCAAACGGACCCCTGAATTGAAAAATGGTCTTTTGAAACCTATAATATTTTTGAAAGACCTTTTCAACGATACCCCACATTAAGGGGTAGACGAAGAAAAAATCATACGGAACGGACAGACGGACGGACGGAAGGACGGACGGCCGGACGGGCTAGCCGGCCGGTTGAAATAACGAACGGACTAGACATGATTCCGATTTGACTACAAAACCCTGAAAATTATAGAAAACTAAAAATAATACAATTGACTGTAACTAAAAATTCTCACGTGATCAAGACTGTTCAATGGCAATATAATTACGTTACTTTTACGAAATCTATTCCTTAGATGGCTAAAGCAAAAATTGACATAGGTCCGACGTCCAAGAGTGCTGCCGCACGACTGATTTGATTTCGCGTAAGTTCGTATCTTTATATGGTAAAGTAAATTCGTTTTAATAAATGATTTTTTGCAGTAAGATAAAAAAAAAATTACGTGTCATATTCGACAAAGACCATATTTTATTACTACATAAATTTTTGATGGGAAATACGCTTTATTGAATACAAAAATCGATGGTAAAGTCATGGCATAAACCATGAAAATTGGTAATGTTATTGAATTAATTTTGAAACGAATATTATAGTAATCGTATATCCTTTGTAATAAATGCAAAATATAATATATGAGTGTTCTCTAGACATTTTTTTTTACTCAATTTAATAAAACTTAATAAAGAAAATCAGTGTATGAAATTGACTCTGTCGTCCTTTTGCTGAAAAATAGTTATGCTAGATTGACAGTTACGCAGAAACAAATTAATATTTTCAAAATTCCGGTAAATGAAGATCCAAGATGAAGGATTGATCTATTTTATGAGTTCATTTGCCAGCATTAATATCTTTCTTATGATACTAATTTTTGACATCAAATTCTTCATTCCGCGCGTCTAACCGCGAAATGGCTCTTAACGCTTCAAGAGGGCCAGATCATAATAATTCTCTGATTCTAGATAGGTAGTCCATCTGATCTCAGCAAAGTGAAGATGGATTTTGTTCAAGATAATATTATATTATGTAGTCAGACATTTTGTAGCTAATAAATGCTGAATGTTTTAAATAAAATTAGTGGGTCCATTACAGTTTAAAAAAATGTTTTGATCTAATATAGGCTTTCAGCAATTTTTTCTGATGTCTTAATAGTAAGTTAGGTCTGTGTTTTATTAAGGGAGCGATTTGTACTGGGTTCATGGGTGTTAATGGTATTATAGTAATTAGTGATGTCTTGTTTGTGTTGTCCATGCCACCAAGAACCATCTTGCATCCGCCACACAGGGAATCCTACTGAGGGGACATGAGTGTGCAAGCGTTTTTCTATGTTATTAAAATTGGTTTGATTGATTGACTAGTGATAACAGAAAATCATCATCATCAAAATCAATTATTTATTGTGTAATTAACTTCCGGTATGCTGATACATCCAATCATCCCAATGACACTTCTTTGTCGATTTTTCTGTAGTAATCGTTTATCATAATAATTATAGAAAAATATTGCAAACGAGTCGACAGGCGATCGGACGGATCACCGACGCCTGCGACGCTAGAGACATCTCTGACGCGTTGCTACACAAAAAATATCCATACTCCACTCTTTTCTTATTTCTAAACGGCTTGTTAGCTACGAGTAGTATTATTCTAATGCCGTGATTGTCAATATTTTAAGAATAGTAAACCTTTTGCTTCAGATGGAGTGTGAATGTGTGCTATAAATTGAGCATTTAAATAATTAAACTACCCCGTGATATAAAATTGAATTATAAAGGACATGAGACAACACTGTGTATTTAAAGGGTGTCCACATTCATCGGGGCGAAGAAACAAACGGGATGGAATCATTTTTCACGGGTAAGTACCCGAAAGCCCAAAGTTCATGTTGTATGAGTGAGATAGAACGATACGAAACATATGCGAACGACGCGTTAGACACACACAGTTTGTTTCTTTCTGGCCAGCGTTCCTCAAAGTGGCCTAGTTTGTTTCTTGTTGTAAGGTATTTGTAAATATTTCGTTTATTTTTCTACACAGTTACTTGATGCTTGGCACCTTCTTTTTGTTATCGCGATAAAAGAGTATTATATTTTGTGCTGTCATATTAGACATCGTAGGTAACATAGATTTTTAGCAGCGCCGCGCCACGCTGCCGAGTATTTTTCTAAACGCGCGAGCATCGGAAAAATGGTCGCCGTACATTGTCTAATATTTAATTTAATAAGTTTCTAATACAGTAATACATGAAAGTAAATCATTTTCATGTGTCGTATTGTTGTAAATATAACCATCTTATTCTTTTCTCTGGTTAATAACTAGGTATATTTTGCAGATTTCCCGCAATTTCTTCCAGACAAGTTTGGATTGAAATTGTACGTAAACAAAGGCGAGAGCCTGATTGGATACCAACAAAATATAGTAGGGTGTGTACGTCACATTTTAACCCCGGACATGTTATTAGAACATCTAAAGGAGAGAAAAGAATAGTAAGATGGGCTCTACCTTATTTCGTGGTATGTATTTGTATTCCTTACAAGTAAAACTGTAGTTAGATAAAATAGATAAAAAATGTTTTTGCTAACGCTGCAATAATACTGTCTTGCTCGCACCTTTATTAAAGCTAGTCGTTCCATCTCATTCATTCAATGATGGTGAATGAAATGAAGACGTAGATGTCCTGTGTTTGTGTGCATGTTGTGGTGTGTTTGTTAGCGTTATTTAGACGTTTTAGTAGTATTTCATAGATAAGCGATTTTAACTACTTAGCTATATTGCAAGTATAGAAGCCACTAGCTGACCCGACCGATGTTGTTCTCCTGTATAAATTTCAGTGAATTTATATGTATTTTCTTTTTTAACCAACTTCAAAAAAGGAGGAGGTTCTCAATTCGACTGTATTTTGTTTATGTTTGTTACCTCAGAACTTTCGATTGGGTAAACGGAATTTGATGATTATTTTTTTAAATGAAAGTTGGTGTTTGTCATGTGGTACCACTTTTTGAGCGAGATCTGACAATGACATCCATGAGAATACCATATAAATCTTAAATTTGCATTAAGTATGTGCGCGACAAATGGACGAATAACTCAATAATACGCCAACCGATTTTGATGATTCTTTTTTTAATCGAAAGCTGGTGCTTGTCATGTAGTCCCACTTAAATTTGAGCGAAATCTGACAATGACATCCATGAGAAAACCATATAAGTTTTAAATTTGCATTAAGTATGTGCGCGACAAATCGACGAATAACTCAATATCACGCCAACCGATTTCGATGATTCTTTTTTTATTGTTATTGGAAAGGATTTACTTCATTTGAAATCTGTTTTTTTTTTGTTAAAATTTTAGATTGTTAAACTAGCATGTTTATGTTAAGCAAGCCTTATGCACGCTTTTTTAAAGTTTTGAATCTTATCAGTTACTCCAATGCCGTGTCGTATAACACGTTATTTCTATATGAGTAAAATGTCCCTAGAGTGATTATTATTATACTATTTTAATTATATATTATTTACATTTACCTACAAAAGTGTTGATGTACCTACCTTCTGAATAGCTTTAATATACTTACAATGTTTTTTCATATGATTGTTCATCAGTATAGTATAGTGGAGATCTATAATAGGTGGCGTTGTGGTCAATGTAGCTAATCAGGGACCAATTCAAAATATGGTATCCAATTAATTTATTGGCAAAGTAATGATATCATTGATGGTATCAATGCTGAACGTTAATGAACTGATAAATGCAACTATTGCTTATAAAACATATTATGTATTTCTACAACGGCGATTGACATTAACGTGAGAATTTTTATGCAGGATGATAATATAGAAGAACAAAGTGAATCGTGGTCGAAACAAGAAACATCGTCTGCAGTAAATTCAGATGATCCAGACTTGCAGGACGAAATTAATGAAGTTGACGAGAGCATAGACAAAGAAGTGGTCGATAAAGATAGTAAAATGGAACCTCAGGATAAAGTTGAGGAACCAGATGGTATTGAAAATAATATGCCTACGAGCATTGATCCCACCCGTCCCATGGACCAAATAAATACTGTTGAGGAAAAGCCTAAAGAGAATATGTCCTTGGACAAGTTCAAAAGAAGGCTGGTCAGAGCGGTGGCCAGACAAATAAAAGAGAATAAGCCGGAAAAGGAGATGTGGATGGACTTAAAGAAAGAGATTGGATGTGATTGTAGGATGTTGTGGTAAGTAGAAAAGTTAACATTATTTTTTTGCTTTCAAATACTAAATAATTTATTCAAGTGTGTATTTTTCGATGTTATTGTATCCACGTCTTTTTGAGCCTTCCGTCTTGTTTTCGAAAGGTGCTTTGTCATTGAGGAAAAAAATGTTAAAAGAAAGTCCTTAGCATACGACAGAAAGTATGGTTAAATGGTTAAATTTTCAGTGTCAGTCCGTTTTCCCAACTAGGTAACTGTTATAATTTGTATTTGTTGAAGAGTGGTAAATGTGTGAATTTATTTGTCTACAGGCAACACATGCGAGCCCTAACATTGAAGAAACTGAAGCGCCTTTTGCCTGCGGATGATTTGTTGAAAAATTTAAAAAAAATCGCACGTTTCAACGCAACTGACTGGCTATTGTTCGACCTCATATTGGTGCACGAAAAAGTTAATGTTATCAGCATTAGCGATGGGGTAAGCTTAGCTGTATATGAATACACCTGTGTCATAAAAAATCCACATAAAAATATTTTATAATAAGTACCTGATACTGCTGATACGTCTAATTCCTCTACTATAATTTGAAAAATTGCAAAGCGACGAAAATAATTCATCGCTAAAGAAACTCTTTTGCTTATTTTATTCAATCTATTAAGTAAAAGTCGTTAACTGTATCATATATAAAATAAAAAAACTTATTTCTATATTATAAATATTACGTTACAAGCAATTTACTTTAAACTGGTGTTTAATAATAATTGTGCAAAGGCGATTTAATCAATAAATAATTATAATCGAAGTTATCATTGAGAAGGCTGCTGTGTTCCTCGTATGAATATCATAAAAAATATTTGCAAATTTTCCTTTGCCTGCACTTTGAGGAACATTGTCCTAGTTCTAATTTTTAGGTTGTTCATTTCATCTGTTGTTTTGTCTTTTACATCCTATTTCCATACATTGGTTATATGAATTTCTCAATACTTTAATTATATAAAAAAAACATGAGAGGTGTCAAGGGACACCCGGATGGAACGAAGTTCCTTTCGATTTAAGTATTGTTGAATCACGCTAGTAGCGCCATCTCTGTAAAACTCTCTGAATCACTTCAAAAAATGTGTCGTCATTCGTAAAATCAAAAAGTGTCGTATTTTTCCGTCTAGCCCCCTTTCACAACGCGTGATAAGGAACTTCGTTCCAAAAATATTTAATGCTAACCATCCAGATATGTGTCTAAATAAATATGGAATGTCTCAGGCTGAAGAAGAAAACAAGGAGGAGCCACAATGTCTTCACGACTTGTACGAGCTCATTAAGGAGCATAACATAGAAAGTTTGACCGGAGACGATCTCATCGAAGCGTGGATACGTGTTACCCTACAATACAATAGCAGGTGAGGGGAGTATTATAATATAATATTAATAAATCTTTATTTGAAAGAAAGAAAGAAATAAATAAATAAATAAAAACATTTATTTCAGTGCATGGCACTGCAAAAGATACAACAATCAATATTTCGGGCAACGAAGCCCATAACATGATATTTTACAGACTAATAAACATGTCAATATAAACTTATAACTAACACTTATTCTAGCCTCTTGAATATGTGTAAATAAATAAATAAGTAATTAAATAAATAAATGTGGGGTGCAGGTACCTACGATGATGTATTTGGGATACAATACAATACAATATTCTTTATTGTGCACACAAAAAGTACATAAAATATTACAATTTTAGTAGGTATTATTAGACACAATAGGCGGTCTTATCGCTGTAATAGCGATTTCTACCAGACAACCTAAGGGTAGAGGACGGGATGCTACTTATTCCAAAAATGACAATCAAAAAATCCATTGGTGGGATTTTCAGATATTTTTAAGAAATCCCGATTAGTTAAATAAGAACAACCTAGTGAGGATTTTTGGACAAACGTCTCTACCAGATGTTTCCAAAATGAAAAAAAGAATAAAATATAATCAGACCCTATCTTTCACGGCTTTAACCCATTAATGACTGATCGCTTTTAAGATATGAATAATGACTATGACTGATGAATATGACTATGATATGAATATGAATATGACTTTGTGGCGTTGTTTTATTAAAAATATATATATATATATATATTTTAATAAAACAACGCCGCAAAGCGTAGTAGGTATGTATTAATCTTGTCGTGAATTCAACAGAGGTCGCCAATGTTCCCCCATGATGCTCCAGCTACGTTGGTACCAGCTGAAGGAGATGACACGGGCACGTTTCTATAACTTCTGGTGCGCCTACCGTGGTAACAACAAGTTGTTGGACCAAGCAATGAAGGTGAAGCCAACCAGACTTCAAACAACGATAGCTAGAGAGTAAGTCAGATAGTTCCCTTTGCTCTTTAAAATTTTATAGACACAGACTTAAAAAAAAGAACCAGACGGAATGTCAACAACAAATTCAGTGAGGCACCCATAGTAATACCAACTCCTCTATTCGTACAAGTATCGCACGCACACATTGACACCATACTGTTATTAATCGGCCGCCATTACCGCGTCGGATTGGTCGGACCGCACTATATATTACGCACACATGGTAAGCAGGCAGCGTCACTCTCGATAAGACAAGGTGACGTCCGGGGTTATTTTCACGTCCATGTTTATAGATTACTGTTTTTTATATTAATTAATTGATAGAATAAGAATTATTGTATTTTGACTCAAACAATGCTCACTTATTTTAAATGCACTTATAGTTCAAATTAATTAACCTAAAGTTATAATTTCTAAAGAATTCTTTCGGTGTAGTTAAACATTCGATTATTTTTTTACAGATATAAAAAAATCGTCACAACAACGTATCCAGAATGGGAAAAACTTATAGAAGAGAGGCGTGTAATATTATCAGAGGAATTTGTGAGTATTTCATAATTATAACTTCCTTTTTATGAAACTGAAGTTACCGCTTCATTCTGTGTGCTGTTTATGTGAAAGAAGCTAAAACGGATATAATCTAGTTCTACCACAGCGATAACCATAATACTCCTTCTAATATTACAAGTAATAAAATTATTAGCAATGATGGTTGTTTAAATGGTGTATACTGTGTAGGTATTCAATTTCCTTGCGTTTAATATTTGTATGCAAAGCCTATGAGTATTGATATGTTGCTAGTATATTAGAACAAACAACTTCTTGTCTTTTAAATACTTTTCATCGAAATTATGTTTCATTGGAATATTACTTTAATACGTTGCAACTGTGTCAGTGTCCACACATTTTAATTATGCTTGTAATTTTTCCAGACAATGCATCGGCAGGGAAAGCGGAAAACAGAAAAACCCCGCAAAGGTATACTATAACTAGCAAACTTTTAAAGTTTTTAGTCTACTATCATATATATATTTTATTTATAAGTGTTTTAATATTTCAGAAGACGATGTGAGTACTCCAGAAAACGACGCGGAAATCCAACTAATTGAACCTCAAGTTGAAACGATAGAATTAGAAGAAGATGATGAGGAAAACCTTGGCAATGAAGAGAAAAAGTCGCATACAGAAAAAAGTAGTACACCTGAAGATAGCAATAACAAGTCAATATCTGGCACCGGTGAAAACTTAATAGTTGAGAATAAGTTAAATAGTGAATCTGTCGCTAAATCTGAATCTGATGATGATGACGATGATGACGTATTAGAATTAGATGGATTATCTGATATGGAAGAAACATATATACCTCACGAAAAAGAAAACAAGAACGAATATTCTGAAAGTGTTAATGAAAAGTCGACTGAAGAAACACCTGCAACTAATGTCAATGAAATATTGCCTAAAATTACAAATATTGTCGGAAATATAGTTCAGCCAATTGAATTAACCGATAAAGAAGAAATAAATACAAACGTAGAAGTCGAAAATGATATGGTAAACGCCAAATCTGACACAATGTTTGTTGAAAACCTGTGTACCGAAAACAAAAATTCAGAAAGTGTTAATGAAAAGTCGACTGAAGAAACACCTGAAACTAATGTCAATGAAATATTGCCTAAAATTACAAATATTGTCGGAAATATATTTCAGCCAATTGAAATAACCGATAAAGAAGAAATAAATACAAATTTAGAAGTCGAAAATGATATAATAAACGCCAAATCTGAAACAATGTTTGTTGAAAACCAGTGTACCGAAAACAAAAATTCGGAAACATTGCACTGTGATTCAGATGATGAAATGAATGAAATATTGCGCGAGAAAGCGAATAACCTTATGAGTATTGAAATAACTCAAATTAAATCTGAATGCAATCCCGACAGTGAAATCAGTACGGTACAAAGAAATACAAACAGTTTCGAAAATATACAAAAAGATGAAGAGTCTGATTCGGAAAATGATCCAACATGTAGCAGTAATAGAATATCAATCAGCGATTCTGAAGATGACATTGATAAAATTTTGCAAGAAAAAGCGAATAAATATATAGGTATCTCACCACCACAAATAAATGTTGATATCACTGAAAAGAACCTTCATGAAAATCCAAACTCTACTGTAATTGACATCGATGACGAAGACATGCAGGCCAACCTAGAGATAAATGAAGATAATGAGATTGTAGAAGAAGATATTATTAAAAAGGAAAAACATGATGATGATTTTGATGAAATTGGGATTGATGATGACCAAATTGAATTCGCAGATGACGGCATTGAATTTGTTGAAGAAATAGAGGGAGACAAGAAAATAAATGAATTGAAAATAGGTAAGTAAATTCAATGTTCGTAATATAGGTACATTTAATTTTTTTTGTATGATAACAGGCAATAATATATTGTTTTAAGACTGATGTGGAAAATGGAGTCCTTCTGGCACAGGTATCTCAATACTTAAAAGAAAGGACTCGAACATTTGTAAAGTTTATAATCTGTAATATTTTGGTGAATAAATTTATTATTATTATAAATGTCATGTAGTTAATCAACATGTTGACTGCATCAGTTAATCACTTTTACACCAAAGTAATGTAACTATGGGTGAAATATTGATATTATAGATATGTATTAACCGTGCTAAGCCGGGAGGGAGGGGATTGCTGGTTACAAATATAACACGTACTTACAACCCCGCTTGGGATACAGAGTCATTTATTACTTATTATATCTAAATACATAGTTATATAGCACCTTCGGTGCAACAAAGGCACAACAGCTTTTTTTGTAATTTTACATGAGAGGACTTTTAAGATTTTTTCACATTCGCATTTATTTTTATATTACTGGATTACTATCTGTAATAGGTTAAAAATATATATACTATAAATTGTTTATAGTTTTTGCTATAGTTTCACGTAAAATGCTTGTTTTATACACAATTTGGCATACTAACTCAATTTTACACTTTTGGCTATTTGTGACTTTGTTGCATCGAAGGTGCGATATATTGTCTTAACCTTTCTAATAGTTTATTGTTTTTTTTTTCTAAAATAATATTTAATGTTCGATTTTTCAGAGCCTATGAGTGACTCGGAAGACGATAGAACGACAGACATTGATGATAATCCTAAAATTGACCTGAAGTTACTGATGAACCCGACAGTTTACACAACAAAACTAGATGTAATGGATGTTTTTAAATTCATAGACTTTACATCTGTAAACGACAAAAACGTTATTGAATGTGCAATAACTGAAAGTAAACCATTTGATAAGCAGGCACTCAAAGACGAGGATATTAAAAAGTTCCGAGAACAAACGATATATGGCTATGAATCAGATGAAACTCCAAAGGATAAAAAGGTCATTGAATGTGAAATAACTGAAAGTAAACCATCTGATGAGCAGGCATTCAAAGACAAGGATATTATCAACTTCCGAGAACAAACGATACATGGTTATGAATCGGATGGAACTATAAGTAACAGTGATATTGTACAAACCGATGAGGATAGTGCAATAAACAGAGTAAAGTGTACAAGTTGGTTATTGCAGAAACCCAAAAATCGCAATTATAACCCGATTCAATTATGTAAAAATCCTGACTTCAATACACGGTTAAAGAGGTTGACTGCAGGATTTCTTAGTTTGACGAGGAACAGAGTATTCCTAAAGGAATGTAAACCTTTGACAATTGACCTTCACAAAGCTTTTGAAAAGAAACTGATCGATGGAACACTGTATTTAAAAAGCGGTGATTTTAAAAGTGCAAAATCTACTGAAGCAGATATAATAAATGATAAACCTGTTTCAGTCTTACCATCAGCAATACCAGGTCAAAGTATGATATTTACAAGTACCACAAATGATATTTCAACAGTGGTACCGAGCAAATTAGATAATCAGGGAGATAATATACCATTATCAACTTTTTCTGAAAAGAACACATGTAGTGAAAGAAGAAAAATAATAAATTTGCCTGACATTGATCAAGTCCGTCGCTTCAACCAAAGCTTACTAACAGCAGAAGTAACTCCAATCCGAATTGAAACTAAAATTAACAACACAAATACTTGTGAAGAACCCGTCAAGACCTCAGTAGTTGAACAACCAGCATTTGTCCAACCTATAACATTGGAGCCTTTAATTAAAATAAAACAAGAAACAGAGGTAGATGACAAAAATAAGTTGAAATATCAACTTGATAACCCTAATTATGAAATAAGCTCTCGTAAGGAAGTAATGGCAAGTAAAATCAATGACCAAATTATAAATTTATCTAACCAGATCTCAGAAGTAGATAATGGACTTCTCAGTATTGATGCTGAAAAATCTGTTCAAAAGCAGAACTATCAAAAAAAAAACAAGCTTGGAAGAAAACGTGTGAATGTTGATACATTTAAACCTCCACAACCACCTAACAGATTAACAAACGTTCCAAAATTCAGTGGTAAACTGTCATGGTCCCCTAAATATCCCAAAAATCATATAGTCGACAGTTTATTAACTACAGATACACTGAGTAAAATTTTGTTCCTGTTGAATGGAGATGAGCAGGAAATATTAAATTGTACTTGTAAACAGAAAAGAGGTTTGAAAGAAATACATAACCAACATAAAAACTCACAAATGGAACAACAAAAAAATGACCGTGAAACTAATGCAATTCAGTTGGATTTAACCAAATGTGGTAATGAATCGGATTCGGCTCCTACAGATAATATTATTCGACCAAGAACTAACGGTCCTGTTCGACACGAATCTTCAAGAAAGAAAACTCGTAAACGACGAGCTGTTCCAGGATCAAAGAAACAAATTGAACAAAACAGAAACAAACAAGGAACTAATACAATTCAGATGGATTTATCAAAATGTGATAAGCAAGGAACTAAAACAGAAGACGTGGATTTAACAAAATGTGATAATGTATTGGATTCGGCTTCTACGAATAATGTTACCGACCCAACAACGAATTGTCATGTTTATCAGGAAGTTCCAAACACGAAAAGTAACAAACCACGAGCTACCTCAGTAGAAAATTATGCTGGGACTTATTGCTGTTGGGCGCGTCTAAAAATTATTAGTATTACTAAAAATAAACAGCTAGATCCTGGTAAGCATGGATGCACTGTTTATCGGTGTCAATGTTGTTGCCGTCATGAGCTGGTTACCTTGACTACGTGGAAAAACTCTAACCCTTATAATTGTTTTAAAAAGCCTAATAAAAACAGTTCAACTATAGTTCTCTCAGACGATGAAGATGTGACTAAAGTTACTCAAACTGATAACGAAAATGCCACAATACCAGACGCTGGACCCGCAGAACCGCAGACTGCTAGTGAAGGGATTTCTTACTCCGTTATGCCTGCGTTAACACCTGTTACTGAGACTATTATTCATCCTAACCCTGCAAATGTTGAGGCTAAGAATGTTGAAGTCCAATCAGAAATCCCTCAACGTAAGTTTTCAATTGATTGCAAACTACAAGAGCCGACCGATACAGAAAATACTGTGCTTAAAAAGCCATTATGTAAAACGACTGTGCACGCTGCCGAAGGGCATGTTTATAACAATCGTGTTGAATCTATACGCCGTAATAGTAAAGAACAAAATTCCCCGATTGTACATAGCGTTCTTAAAACAGATGTTGAAAAGAAAAAAAATGTTGAAAAACAAACTTTGAAAACATATGAGCGCACATTGTTTTTGAACAGTAATCAATTTTTGAACAAACCCTCAAAGACTCCAATATTTTTGGGAAAAAATAAAGTTTTATTGTGTTCTCTCAAAAACCATAAGGTAACAGCGCCGCCAATAAATACCTCTTTGCCAGTCTTACCTTACGGTGTGAATTTTGTGGTATCTAATGGTGAACTAACGCTATCTATTGATAATGGTGTACAGTTAGATTCTGAACAGTTATCCACTTTGCCTTCAATTATGTCTTTAGTGCAAGAGCAATTCCTTAAAAGCAATATAGCCAATAATATCCAGAATCATAATATTCCAGAAAAAAATAACGACGTCGCAATTGTGGAAAAAGATAATCTAACCAAACAGATTGATACTACTGTAGAAAATTCTGATAATACAGCAGAAATTCAAAATAAATCTACGCAAAGTGATAAATCGGTCAGTAACGATGAGAGTAAAAAGGCAGTAACTGAGGACTTAAACTTAAATTTAAATGAGGGTGGTGTGTCATTGCCGTTGGACAATGTAACTAAAGGCTCGACACAAATTAATAACCAATCAGAGACTGTAAATGATGAACCTGAGTGTAGTAAATCTACTGAAAATCAAGTAGTAACAGAAACCCAAATAGAAAATAAAATTATAGAGCCGCAATCAGTAATAGAAAACCAAGTACCAACTCAAATTCCAGAAAAATTACTTTCATCATCCGAACCACGTTTGAATGACAATAATACTTCCTGTGAGAATAACAACGCTAATACTCGTAAAACTATACTGTCAGATTTAATGGAAATGTCCGGGATATCCGCTGAAGATACTAGCATGGTGCCCGAAGTAACAGAAACTTCTCTACCAGCTATCACTTCATTACCACCTAATATAATTCCAGTTACTAGAGTAAGCGCAGGTGATGTGCTAAATGCACAATCAAATAATAATACGTCCCAAAATATTTCTATCGCAGGACCTTATTCAAACTTATTTTCCTTTGAACCAACTACGCCTTTAAATCATCTTCTTAACTGCATTGCTCAACTTAGACCAGAACTAAATGCCGTTACATCGTTTGCGGAACTCAAATATGTCTATGCAAATGGTGGTCAGTTTTATAAATTGGATGTAGATTTTGGTACTATATCAGAAATAAAGGTATTAATTAAAAAGAATCCAGAAATACCGGTTGATATGACGCCGAAGACTATTATTGATTTAACAGATGACCCAGGTGATAGTGAAAATATGACATGTGCAGAGTTCCATGACATTCCACAAGATAAGCAAGATATTC
This sequence comes from Thymelicus lineola, assembly GCA_963932265.1. NCBI lineage: Eukaryota > Metazoa > Arthropoda > Insecta > Lepidoptera > Hesperiidae > Thymelicus > Thymelicus lineola. The sequence goes on along the minus strand of OZ010705.1, from coordinate 5,330,521 downwards.
AAGTTAAGCCAATCAAATTATTTAAAGCTGTTCATCCGACTATTTTGAAGCGTGGCAGAAGTATTCTTAAAGGAAACGAGGTTGTGTATCCGAAAAAAGTGATACGTGTAACTAAACAAAAGCGAAAACAGTTACTCAATGTAGGTAATAGATATGTGCTAATCGACGTTGAAGATGAATCCGCGAAGCCTGTGGATCCTCCGGTGAGTCAAATGGATTCTTCCTATGATTCTTCCGATGAGGAACCTCTTGCCAAAAAATCTAAACGTAAACAAGTAGCGGAGAAGAATGAAGAAGAAACAATCCCGTTATTCGAAGATACGTTGGAAGCTAGTAACCCTCCCTCGGTTTCGGAGGACGTAGTCGATGTTACAGATGATATTGCCGACACGAGTGATGTAGAAATGAACAGTATGGATATAGAAGGAGTCAACCCAGAACTGCATCCGGTAGCATTTGAGGAAGGGAGTGAAAGTGATGAAGATATGTGCATTTTAGGAGTATAACGTGTTTACTTAGTGCAGTAAAATGACAAAAGAATTTTAGTGTGTGTTTCTATGGATATTGGTAATAGAATTCTCAAAGTTTAAAATTTTAAGTATTGCTAAGAAAATATCCTATTAGTATTCCTAGATGTTACCAATTCTGTATAATATTAGAATAATCCCTTCCAACTGTGATATATTTAAAATGATTAGGTACCTAATTATAAAAAATTACGCTTCAACATTATTTAAACGAGTTTTTGTAGGTACCTTTAGTTTTGTAATTCTATCGTTTGATTTGTGAACTAAAGTCGTGCTATTTTTCCACATTAATATGGCCGTAAGCCGTCTGGATACGTGTATAGAGGATACGTGACACAAAATGATAGTTTTTTTACATTCTGAACGCGAGACTAAGTACCTAATTGAATGTTATTACGAAATCCACACAATTTATTTAAAAAGTCAAAACCTTGTCTCTGCCTTTCTCAAAAGATAAGCGATGTTGATCTACTTAAATGTTTGAAGGGCTAATTTCAAGGTACCCACTAGAATGTAAACAAAAATTGTACCTTCTTTTTATTTTAAAACCATTTGGGGCCAGCTGTAACCTGAATGATTGAAATCAGTGTGTTACTAAAAAGACATAGTTAGATGCCGACGCATATGTCATCCGCATCGCGCTCTCATCAGTCCTGAATAGGCCACGGCCTAGGGGCGGCAGCGTCCTAGGGGCGGCAGATTTCAGAAGATGAATATTATATGATTTTGCTATTAAAAAGTGTCGCAAAAAATTGTAATTCTTTTTTTACGCAATTTCTTAGTGACTAATTCAGTGCCTTCCTTACTATGAATGGAAAATTATTATTTTAGAAAGGTACATGGGGCGGCGAAAATTAATTGGCCTACACTCATAAAAAATATAAATCCGGCACTAGCTCTCATATGATTTCATACAAATGTGATGCTGACAACGCGTACGATGCCGATAAATGTGCGTTCAGCATTACGGTACATCTCAAGCTGAAATCGATCAAGCCGTTTAGGTAGGGTTGCCATATGGCAAGACTGAAATATCTGGATAAAACTTCAAAAAGTCGGGATTGTCGGGACTCTGGACATCATGTGAAATGTCAGGTCAATCCAGACGAATCCCGACCATCTGGCAACCCTACGTTTAGATAGACCGTGCCAAAGAAATATACTGTATACATACCTACACTCGAAAAATATAACCCTCCTGGCGTAGACGGGTAAAAATGGGAGTTTTTAAAAACAATTTCACAATCCCGCCTATTGAAATAACATATTTTATTAGTATTAAGTATTTTATTGTATCGCAACTAATAGTAGGTGTGATAAACAGCAACTAGAGAAAGGGGCTTCTTAAGTAGTGAATGAAGTGATCTCTCGTAAATAAGAGAAAAAAAGTTTGTGATCATTTCTCACTGAACACAATGAGTGGCGATTCAGTTTTGACTTTTTGATATATTTTTTCATAAGTTAAGAGAAATATGTGTGTAAATATTAGATGAGAAAATACATGTTTTATTTTGAGACAAGACTGTCCTTATTATGTTTCTTATTGTTATAAGGTAATTAGGTAGGTATTTAAATAAAATAAATAATGTAAATTTAATTTAAGCATTTATCAAATTGATAAAATAATTTTGTTTTTACAACCACTCCATAATAGCTATTGTCAGTGTCCAGTGTTTGAACTAATTATAATTATACTGTACTGTATATACTAGCTAGCTTAAATATGTATGTACATCCGAAATATTTTTAGTAGGTATACAATTAAACACAACAGTGTATTGAATATTAAGAAAACCTACGATTATGTAATTGTTCCTCAATTGACGTTATCTTTGTGTTAAAATAATAGTGTAACTTTTAATAAATGTGCTACATTCCATGTAGTTATTGTGATGAAGTCACGTATTTTTATTTATTTTTTATGCCTTGGCTATCTCAGTATAAGCCTACTAATATCGGTATAGTCTAAGGTATATAACAAAACAATCTATCACGATGTCCACTAAAATCCACTGATGTAGGATATCTTTTTCCCCATTTATGTCCACTTATTTCATGATCCAAAAAAAGCATATGAGGTGGGATCGAAACTTTTCTTTTCACTGCCGCTAGATGGCTCTGCTTCAGTCCGATACAAATATGTGGATACAAATAGCCAACTCTAATCGCATTTACGTTGCGACCCCGTTATGTCACGTAAAAAAAACTCTCACTAAGCACACAGACACGGGGTGCGGAGCATTTTGGTTTAGTCGGATATCTTGAAATTAATTCCTAAAAGATTTACTTGTTTACTTGGGTACTAAATTGTCAGTTTCACGTATTAATTTACTTAAAATTTAGTTAATTACTTATATCTCGTCCGAAATATTTGTGGACCTCGCTGGAATTCGATGCCGCTCCCGCTTCCTCGGACCTCACCCTGTTTTCGCCTATCCAGTACCGTTGCCAAAGCAAGCGCCGACGCACGTGTATTATTCTTGCTTCGTAATTAATCACATTATTGTTTCTTGTTGTTTATTGTCTTTTGTGTTTATTATTATTTAGTGTTGTAAGATGGGTAGGACGATACATAGTGCAGAGCGGAATTTTGTGCTCAAAGTAATCCAATTCCTTGAAAATGAAAGAAACACGGCTCTTTCATTATTTTCTTTTTTATTTTATTTTCATTATTTGTTGTTACAGCGGCAATATTACAACAATATTACAATATTATTATTTAGTATATTATTAGTGTATATTTATACACTCTGTGAAAAGAACAATGCCCAACTGCCATACATAGTTTTATTTGATTTTCAAAAAAAAAATCTAAAAAACGCCGCTTTAATTTTTGAGCTTAGATATATAAGAATTTTCAGCAGACACACCCCAGAACCAAAGTATTTTGAGATTGAATTCTTATAACCATTGAGCCATAGAGTAGGGGAGAACGTAATTTTTCCATTATCTTTTATTCTGACTTTTTTTTGATTGACAACCGGAAATGGAAATTTGACATCATTAAATTTGTTACCAACATTTATAACGAAATTCTGTGTGTAATATTGGCCAGAAGTCTCCCTATATCTTGCTTGATACAAGCTATGTATCGAAGTGAGTGCCCGAATGAAAATGGACATTGTTGACATAATTGTTATTATAGTCAATTAAAATACGTAATTAATTTAAAATACGTAAAAAAATAAATGAATTGCTTCGGTATAACTGACGTTTTAAGACGCTACAAAAAATAAAAAATAATTTTTGGGCATTGTTCTTTCAACTGTCTACATATTAGGGTTCATAAGACACAGCTTGCAGACAGACGGTTGGACGGACAGCTGGTGCTTAGTAATAGGGTCCCGTTGACACCGTTTGGGTACGGAACCCTATAAAGTACAGACTGATCTAAAAGTTGTATAAAGGTGCAAAAAAATTGATGCACACAAATCAAAATAATATTTTTAATCTTTACATCTCGATTTTCATTGCTATCTCTCCAGTTTGCATGACGTCACTGAGCCAGGTCCACAGATATTTTAGACGAGTAGTAACTACTTAATACGTGTAATGTAATAATTAAAATTTGGTAATTTTGAAGGAACTTTAATAAAATGTATAATTTTAATGTTATAAGTTTTGAAGTTATACTTCTTTTGGCGCGATGGAGAAAAATGATGAGAGTGAATTTTTACGATGCGCGCGCACACCGACACCTAAATTCTACATCGTGAAGTTAGCTAAATTCTACATCGTGAAGTTAGTTCTAGGTGGCATGTGGGTTAGTTCTACGTAGAAAAGTAATATTAGAATACACTACTATCTAAAATTAATCACAGATGGCGCTTATTACATATTAATATTGTTTTTTGACTTACCACCAGAAAAATTATCAATAGAAAACATTTGGAAGAACCATATCAAAATAGGTCATGATTTTTCTAAGTAAGTGTGGACACAAGTGTGTTATTGGTCAAATGGTCATTCCGATGTGACGTCATCGGTCTTCAGGTACCTCTACAAAGTCAGTAATTCCGATAGAGTAATATATTCATAGTTGGCACTATTCTTTTTTAATAATACCTTATTTAATAACTTGCATGTTTACTTACTGTCGATATTTTTTATGGTTATCAACGATTCCTTACAACAAATAATCCTTACTAGTTGAATGACTTTTTTAATTAGTTCAAACTTTTCACTATTCTTAAACGATTCAAAAAACCGGAAATGTAGATCGCATTTTAGCTGGTATCATTATTTCGAATTTTGACATTAGCTGTCATAACTTTTTTGTTGTTTACATTGGTTTGCATGTATTTTTGGAAAGTGAATCAAATCAAATTATATCAAGAGCTCAAATTCGGAGTATGTTAAGCGTGGATTATTATGTATATTTAATTTATGTTATCCGATGAAATAATATAATAGTGGGCGCCACAATATTCTCGCCCGGCCACAATATTCTCAATGGCTCTAACGGCGGCACTGATTTAAAGACATTCAATAAGAAATAGACTGTTTATCAAATATATTTTTAAATCTGGTGTCTTTCCAAAAGTTGGAGAAATAATATTGTGTAAAAAAACTTTACAAAGGACACAAATAATGGACTCAAATAAAGCAGAGTCTAAAACGGATGCAAGTAATGCTATTGATGTCAATGATGGAGATGATGGCTTCAAGCAATATCTGGTGAGAGAAGTGGCAAGAATGATAGAGGAGAAGAAACCTTTAAAATTATTATGGTCTAAATTACAAACGGAGACTGGCAGAAATTGTGAGGAATTGTGGTAAGTAGGGTTTGAGAGAAACTATTTTGTTTTTGCTGTCTTGATTTGCAAAAAATTGGTATGCTTGGTGTTGCTGATGTCCATGGTCAATGTTACACACCTTGCTTCTTTGATAATATTAAAAAATAGAGTATGTTGGCCCTGTCTCTATGCATTATTAACATATAAGTCAAAAGATAAATAAGGAACAAAAAAATTATATTATATTTTGCTCGCTTTACAATTTTCTAGCTGACACATACCCACTTACACTTTTGAGTTTATACATTACAAACAAATAACAAAAATCAAAACTTTCCTCTTTATAATATTAGTAGCTACTTATTAGGTAGGTACTTATTTTCAATGTGTGTGTTTCACTCCAACAGGAATGAAATGGTGCACATCACTACCAGTAAAGTGATGAATCTGATATCTGCAAATGATTTGTCACAAGATGTCATCACCGCAGTGCAGCTCTCTGCCGACGACTGGCTACTCTTTGATATGGTACTGGTGCATGAGAAAAGAAATGTTACGGGAAATAAAAAACAACTGGTAAGTAAATCATTTAAACTAATGATTTCAACAGGATATAAAAGATATAAGATAGGCTGATGAGAAAATTTCACACAATACTCCATATTAAAAAAATCTGAAAACATATAGATGACATAGTTTAGGCAATAGGCTGTAGGGTAGCATTAGTTTTAGAGTTTTCTTTTTATATAGGCATCTTATAAGTTAATGCTTGATTACAACCCCACCCGATGGTAAGTGGCGATGTAGTCATGGGTGGTAAAATGCATTAACTTAATAAAAGCCTCTTCACTGTCGCCTTGAAGCCTTACAATCGAGTGGAAACACTAAATAAAATGATAAAATAAATTTTATAATTCATTCCAAAATCTTCTGTCTAGCCGTCTGACTTGCCCGGTTTATAGCACTGAAGCAAACGCCACTGGTAATGATAACAAATGAAGTATGGCGAGTAGGAACTAGGAAGTATGGAAAAGAAGTATGATTTTGAATGCACCAAAACTCAGAATTTAATATCAATACATAGTTTAATATAATTAAGAAAATTTTAGCTTATAATGCATTATTTAAGTATACAAATTTACAAGAATTTTTGTTTAGCCGCAGTGTTTAAATGAATTGTATAAGTTAGTTCAAGAGCATAAGGTGGAACATTTGGCTGGCGATGATCTTGCTCAGGCATGGATACGTTTGACGCTGCAATATAATACAGGGTGAGGGAAACTATTATTCATTTATTTAAGTCATAAGTACTTTAATGCATCATGTTTACAATAGAATAGGTCTTAAAATAGGTACATAGTGAGCATGAACCCTGCTAGGACGTGGCATATTAACAATTTAACAATATTCTATGTTATTATTATTCTAATTATTTAATTATTAATTATTTCAATATTTAAATAGTAACAATTATTATTAATTTAAAAATCATAAAATTTTAATACATAATTTAATAGTTATTTGTCATAATAATTTTACACGTAAATAGGTACATAATATCTATAATTTGTCAGTCCAAATTTCTTCATTTTTCAATCCAACATAATTAACATATTGTTAGTAAACAGTAATCACTTAAGAATCAATTTTTTTTGTAAGCGAAGACAGCATGGACAATTTGGAGTTAATTAATAAAGTTATGAGAGTAAAAGTAGTTGTGTGATTTTTGGAGTTTACCCCTTATGAATCGATTTTCATATATAAGCCCGCGGGATTAAAAATGGGGAGTAAAATCAAACTCCGTTACGTTACTTTACGTTTTGCATTATTATTGTTCGTGCGCAAACTACCAACCAAGAATCTAGATAGCATTGTTACTGATTTGACGATAATGTCATGTTAAATTAAATAATGAATATAATTAATTATAATATATGTATATATTATATTTTATAATCGTTCGTAAGGAGTAAACTCCAGTCTTGCGTTGGAGTTGACACATACAATTATTTAATTAAAACAAATTTTACTCATTCATTGCCAATATTGACTTGTAGTTAGGGGAGGCCTATGTAGTTAGGGGAGGCCTATGTAGTCAGGGGAGGCCTATGTCCAGCAGTGGACCTCCAAGGGCTGATGGATGGATTGACTTGTTAAGCAAGTTTTCCCGGCTTCGATTTACGAGGTATACATTTAAAGTATATGTTTGTAACGGGTAGAACCGTAGCACTTGGCGAAATTACTTGTATGAATGTGTGTGTAAGCGTTTATTAACAGTCCAGTAAGGATCATATTCATGTAATAAAATGTTTGTGTGCTCGTGCCACCTGCGACAGGGAATCTGGGGAACATTCACAAACATCGAATGTTTCATTTATTTCACCAACAGAGGTCGCCAGGTCTCTCCAATGCTGCTCCAACTACGTTGGTACCAACTGAAGGAACTGTCCAGACAGCAGGTCTATAGGCCAGCTGTTTCGCAGGATAGAGACAGAACTAAATTGTTACATGCAGTGGCTATAAAGTAAGTGCAATTCAATATTTAACTGGTAGTGCTTCGTAATATAATGTTGTTTCTTGTCTGTGACCAAGACTTACTTTGGATTGCTGAGTCAGAGGAGTACGTATTTTATTAGTAGGTCTAAGTCACTACTTACTAGGTCTATGAAGATTATTAGGTCTTTGATGACGTCGATTTGGTGAAATGTGTGAAGACCTAAGAGTCCAGTGCCAATTTCATCAACTATTGGTCCATTGAATAATAACCAACATCAGTGCCCTAGGCACGTTGCTAAAATGCAGCCAACATTTAGTATAATACTATTAAAATGTCCTATGTGGTTCATTGTGTACTTACAATTATGGAATTTAACAATGTATTAGCAACAGAAGATTAAGATAATGGTATAGTCTAATTCTTCAACTTATAACTTACTTTCAGATATCAGAAAATTGTAACTGAACCGCTTGAAAAATGGCAGAAACTAATAAAAGAACAACGTATTATCTTGCCCCAACACTTTGTTAAGGTAAGATTAAACATTAGATACATTTTTGTTTTCAAAATAGTGTGTTGCAATCCTACATTTCGTTGATTCAAAGGTTCGCTATTATGCCTTAAGCAGGCAAATGAGCAGACAGGTCACCTGATGGTAAGTGATCACCGCCGCCCATAGACATTAGCAACACTAGGAGCATCACCAATGCGTTGCCGGCCACGAAGAAAACAATAGACCCGCTTCTTGAAGGACCCCATGTCATAGCTTAGTGGGAACACCGATGCAGGAAGTTCGTTCCACAGTTCCTTCTCCTCATTCCTCAACGTGTATCAAGTGTAAGAGGCCATCCATAAATTACATCACACTGATTTCATCACTTTTTGACCCCACCCGTTTGTTACAGTTGGTCATATTTGTGAGACTCACCCTCTAGTGTAAAGTCACATTATTATAAAATTTTAAATTCAAAATGAGAATGTGGTCCTTGCTGTGGCTATTGCTGTTAAAAACTAAATCGTAACCTTGCAATCAATGTATTATGTTATGATTCTTTGTGTTTTTTTTATTATTATTGTTCACTTAGTTCTTAAATTTTTAGATTCTGAATAGCAATGATTTATGGAAACCTGGAAAAGCGGATACAAATTGGTACCTTCAAGTAAATAATGAGGCATATGACTATTTCATGAGACCCGATAATAAAATTGGTAATGACAATGAAAAACATAGAACCATAACTATAAATTCAAATAGTGAAATTGATGATGTTTTACGTCAAAAAGCAAAAAATATTATAGAAATAGATAAATTTAAGGATCCCAGTGAAGTTGATTCTAAAAATGCAGATTTCGTAAAGACCACAATATCTAAAACTTTAGACAAATCGGAAAAGACGAATAAAAAAGTATCAGAAAGAAAAAACAAAGATGTGGACATTGAAATAGATAAGATTTTACAAGAAAAAGTTAAAATAATGAGTGATTCATCGGAAGCTATTAAAACCAACGAAGAAAAAAATGTTAAAAGAAAAGAAAATTTTGGTATTGAGATTACTGAACTTATAGATGAAGATATCGAGTTCTTAGATGCGTATAAAAATAAAAGACAAAAAATTATATCTGAACCAGGTAATGACTAAATACCCCATAGTAGTTATATTGTGGTAGTGACTTTATTCTAAGTGTAAGTAAAATTTTCCTTTTTTTCAGCATGCTCAACAAATAAAAAAGACAACGGCATTGACTCAAAGTTGCTAATGAAAGCAATAGTTTTTACAAGAAAATTGGACTCCATGAAAGTTTTTCAACAAAATGAGTACAACAGTGTCAAGGATAAAAAAATGATTGAAGATGCAACAATAGAAAGTAAGCCAATTTTCAAACAAGTATCAAAAAACAAACAAGTAAGAAAAAATAACTTCCCAAAGCAAATAATTTTGGGTCAGGAAATGGATAGCAACCAAAGTAAAAGTGATATAACACAAAGTTACAAAATTAAATCTTCAAGTCGGTTATTACAAAAACCAAGAAAACGTTCGTATAATCCGATGCAATTATGCAACAATCCTGATTTTAATAATAAATTAAAAAAATTAACACCAGCATTTCTTAGTTCCGTGAGAAATAAAATACTACTTATCGAATGCAAACCTTTAACTATAGATCTCGACAGACAATTTGAAGAAAAACTTGTTAACGGTATGTGTATATTTGTTGACGATCCGTTAAAGGAAAGCACATACAACCATCCGGTTAAAGTTGAACCAATAGATGCAGCAGAACAGACCATAAAAAAGAATATTTCATCAAAAGTACCTGAGAATAATTATGTTACGTCAGATCCGTCTATTTTGAAAAATACACTATCATCAAGCCAATGTACTAGTCAAACGCTTAGTAGAAGAAGAAAAACAATTACATTGCAAAACATCGATGAAATTCGTAAATTTAATCAAAGTTTATTAACTGCAGAAGTTACTCCAATTTACAACGACGTTAAGCAATCATCTTCAGATAAAGCGGTTACTATTGAGGTTAAAAAAGAAATGTTAGAAGATCCGGATGATAAAAATATGTAGGATGAAAATTTCGTACTGGAAGCAAATAATTCAAATAAAGATTTACTATCTGTTTAGTACAAAAGTAATGAGCTTGGGAACGATATTTTTTTTGAAATACACAATTTTCAATTTTCTCTAGCAATTTTCTTCAAATACCTCACTATATTTTTTTAATGTGAATAGTGTTTATATTTTATAAGTGACGTTTAAAATTAAATTAATTATTATTAATCCCTAAAACCTCAACTCAGAGTCACTACAAATACAACTACAATTACAACTATTATTATATAATTGTCAGCAGTAATTAAAATTATGTACATTTCTAATAATGTAAATGATATTTCTGTAGAATTATATAATTTATGATAAATAGTATAGAAATAAAATAGAATAAAACATAGTTAACAATGCTGTTATGTTCACTAAACGCAATAACTTAAAATAATTAAATTAATAACATTAAACTAATGTGGAATGATGTAATAGCATGTACAATGATTTATTAAATTATGTGATAAATTAAAATGTTTTTATATTAACAGAAATAAAGGCTATTGTATTGTTGTGACTGAGTTGAGGCACAATATATGAATTGTTAAATTAGTTTTAAATACTGATAATTCCTAAATGGACAAACTATTTAGACTAGATACTATTATATTAAGTACTATTATTTCTTTTGTGGTAATATTAATTCCAAAGTTAGGCTAGGGTCATTTGTTTTGTTACTTTAAATTAGACAAATTCTTATTTGAGTAATAGGTTTTTAATTAACTTAATAGAGTTATATTATAAATGTCATTAATGACATCATTCATCTAATTGGCCATCTACAAAAAAATTAAATAAATTCAATTATTTCAAAAGGAAGGAGGGTGTATCCCACTATTTCCATGGATACAATTGATTTGTTTGAGTTTTGTTACACAAATGTTTTTGATGCAAGTAAGAAGTAACTCTAATTCTTTCTCTCAAAAATGACGTGCATAAGTGTATCAGTGATACCTATATGAATAAAATATTTTGACTTTGACTTCTCTTTTATGAACTGCGTAAGGTCAACGTCGCGGCGTCGTCGCCGTGTCGAATAATTTATACTGAGCAATGGTCCAATAAGACCAATTTAAACGTCATATTTTTAGTGCGCGTTGGCTTCTTTTAAGCAGTAATAAATAAATAATTATGGACTGAAGTTAGTATTTATTCTTTATATAATATCGTAATAAGTATACTTATTTACCTAGGTTAAAAAATAAACATTATTGGTAAGGTTGCAGTGTTTTGTGTCGATTAACGGTACCATGAAAATAGTTTTATAATTTCAAGCAAACATAGCAGACTAAATACAATTTTGTTATGAAATTATATGTTATGAGATGTTCTGAAATTATATTTCACTTATTATTTTATTTATTATTATATTTTCTTATGATTTTAGCATTTAATTTAAGATTAAACATTAGTTTCTGATGTATTTAAATCTTAGTTTGTATACTCCATTTTTTATATTGATGATGATTTCAATAATAATTAAAATATAATAATAATAAATCTTTAATTCAGACAACGAGGCCCATAACATAAATACCTTACAGACTAACATACATAGTTGATAGCGTTGCGCGAGTCCAACTTCTCAACCAACGCCCGGAACTTTGTTCTTCTCCAAATACTCCACGACATCGGAGACCTTCGTGGTGTAGTGGAAACGGGAGACATACATGTAGGTCACTGGCAAGGAGATGTGCCTGTCGGTGCAGTGCCGCATTGGATACGACAAAGAGGCTTCCTCTTCTTCTTCTCCACTTTAATGAAGCCATCTTTGTCCGGCTGGCCAAAGGGCACCGTACTACGAGGGGGTTCGTTGCTGGAGACTACCGGATCCCTCTGCCGTCTTCTGTACCCAAATTTAGGGTTGCTGACGGGTTGCTGCTGCGGCATAGTTACTTTGAGGCGTAGACGTAACTATTATTTTTGTTACAAGTAAATGAATAAAAGAGTGAGAGAGAGAGAATGTGTATGTATAAAAAGAGCTAGATATGCCAAGACGGCGCTAAAATTATGTCAGTTGAATCTAGTCAAGTGTAGCGATTTCAATTCAGACAGTTGATAGCTGCCTCTGCTCTGAGTGAGGCCGTCTATAGTTGTCACCAAAATGCCGAGTTGTTTTGAGATTTTGAAAAAATCATATCTCCAAATTGAATAAAAATGATGGATTACATACGTTATGTTAAATTTTGGTACTAATATCGAATTTTACATCATTTACCGATGTAGTGATTGGTGTAGTGTGTGTGTTGTAGCTCTTTTCGGAACAGATTTTTTGGTTGATTTGTAAGGGCATAACGTATCTATAATTTAATATCTTTGATACAAGTATTATAAAATATTTTTTGCCAAGTAAAATCTTGATTTATTAAGCGACTAAAATCAAATCACATTACTTACACGTATTTATTTAAAGTATTTAGTGTATAAAACACTGTTCAAGTAGTGGTTTTAATATTTTTTACTTTAGACATTAAATGAACGGCGTTCATTTAATGGTGAAAATTAGAATATTTACAACAATTATTAATCTTTTAAGATGATCTAAATTTATTTAATTAACTAAAAACCAAAAGTTGAACGGGTAGTATTTTTTGCAGTTTTAACTATATTTATTAGTTTTAATGAAGTGTGAAATCAGAAGTGTTCATCTTTAGGATACATCACCAAAACTTGAACTAAAAAATACCTTTAACATTTTATTCGTTCAACTTTTAGTTTTATATCCTAAAGTTGAACTGGTTGTTTGTATTTAGCATATACTGTCTCGGTGAACTTTGTACTGCTTCACAAATCAATGTCACATTACTTTTAACTAAAATTCGTGTGTGCGTGTCTCCCTTTCTATCTCCGTCTCCAGCTCCGGCTTCGACTCCCTCTTCTGCTCCGGCTTCGGCTCCGGCTCCGTCTCCACATCCGTAGATCTGCCTCCGGAGCCGTATCCGAATTCTCTCCACCGCAGTCCTGGATTTGGCCGTAAGTAGGTATAGGCCACGGCCTAGGGGCGGCAGATTTCAGAAGATGATATTATAGATGATTTTGCTATTAAAAAGTGCCGTAAAAATTGTAATTCTTGTTTTATTACCCACTTTCTTAGTGACTAGTTCAGTGCCTTCCTTACTATGAATGGAAAATTATAATTTTAGAAAGGTACATCAAACACCTGAGATATGCCGATGATATAGTCATCCTGGCGGGTTCCCTGGAAGAACTTGATACAGCTCGAGGACTTGAACAGTACTTCACATCACAACGGTCTGAAGATGTCTGATGAACATGGACAACACGAAAATCATTTCGAATGTCCATGTCTCACCCGTAACTCAGTGCCTGAAGTCGAAGGTGTTCGAGCAGTGTGTGTTGCCAGTGATGGCCTAATCCAGAAACTTAGTCGCATAGCGGGCTATGGAAAGGGCTAGGCTCGGTATTTCTCTACGTGATCAACAGCAAATTATGACGCCCCCCGACCAGGTGGACTGACAACCTGAAGAAAACAGCGGGCATCCGCTGGATTCAGAAGGTTCAAGACCGGTCAGCGTGGCGCAAGTTAGGGGATGCCTATGTCCAGCAGTGGACCTCCAAGGCCTGATGGATGTATGTATGGACAACTGCTTTACAATAGTCCAATTGATGAGTTTGTATACTGTAGTGAGTGGTTTGTGTAGGTATACTTCGTATTTGTGTGAGTTTTGGTGCTGATATTTAACGTTAGATCTATGGGCGTTTCTTGGTGGTCATACTATCATGTCATACTGGTATGACCAACAAGAATAGTTTGTATCGGTGGTCATACCTACTACTTTACTGAGAGCCTCTCTATGAGAGGCATAATCCAGTAGCATGTACGTCACTGGGTGGACTAGTGATTCGACTAACGAGTAACGTCGTGTAACGTCTGCGACATAAATTATACATTTAGAACCAGTAGATTCTCCCATACGTTTGTCAAAGCGAGATCTCCAGTTATAAAATCAACGTGAAAAACAAAAATATAAATAAATCTGACTTCAGATTCGTGATCAGCAACCTTAAAAACCTATATGAAGGTAATGAAGGTGTGTTATTTTCTACGATTCAATGAGATTTGACCTTCAAATGACCTTGAACGGTCCTTTGAGAAGGTCATCTAACCTCCGATTCGGAATTAGCGACCCAAAAAAACATAATATAGTGGTTTGGTAAAATACACAGAAAAACTTTTCATTTTGTAAGACTAAAATAAACCCGGTTTATACCATTCTAAGTCTGTTATCTCCCATATTATCTCAAAAAACAAAGCTGATCTCCTCCTATAAACATACGAATTGCATGTTAAATGATAAACAATTTGGAACGATTCTCGAGGTCCCGAAAACGGGCTATTTTTGGGAGTCATTCTTTGTTAATGATTTTTATCAATTTTTGTTTTTAAATTGAAGATTATTATTTTTATACCTACTCGTAATATTTTTTTCGTGAATATTGAGGTTCTATCTGATCTATAAAATAAAATTGAATTCTAAAATTAGTCAACATACTTAATATGAAGGGCAACCTCAATTCGGCCTGTGATTGGTCGAATAGTCATTCCGTTGTGACGTCATCAATCTTCAAATACCTCTACGAAGTTATGTATCCAGCAAAGTAATATATCCATGGTTGTGACACAATATAAATGGTTTGCCTCACAGACATTTATACTGT